>CM040427.1:94785817-95235679 GCA_022702705.1 Papilionanthe hookeriana x Papilionanthe teres | reverse complement strand
GTGTCGTTTATATTTATTGTGATGTATAGTGGAAGATTATGTTCGGTCATCCCAAGTAACAAGTCATTATCAGAAAAGGTAATTTTGTCTGTTCTTCTAATGGACAGGCTTCACTATGGTTGATACTAGAAAGTTGAGTTAAGAAAATGTATGGATCTAAAAGGGCTTTTATCAATGACTCCCTCTTTAGAAAGCATTAGGGCATCATAAATGCTCAATTTTGCTGGTAATTTTCCAGATGAGCTAATACATTATAATCTACTTTGTTTTGAGGACTGTCTCCATTTATTTTAGGTGATTGTGGGTGTATTAGAGGAACAATCTTTTTTTATGTGACTATTTTTTTCTTTTTCTTGAGGAGTTATTTTGGGAGGCAGAACTTTTCCACTTCGCAAATTAATTTCAACTATTACTTCTAGTTAACTGTCCGACTCTTTTGTCTCTGAGTCTGAAGGTACCAATTCTTTGGAAATTGGTGTTCCTTGTAATTAAAGTGTGGCAGTGTCGTTTTCATCTTTATTGTTTTTGGAATTATCAATAATTTTATTGTCTTTTTTATTGTCGTTAGACCGGACGGGATCATGTACGATTTGGGTATTGTCTATAGGATCGAATTTTGAATGAACATTTTCATAAGTATCATTCAAAATAGATAAAATGTAAGAAGCACTAGAAATATTAATATTCAGTGGAGTGGTAAAAAAGAAGTCATACAAAGTTATCGGTTCAAGAGATATTTTCCCTTTATCTTAAACAACTATCCTAGAGGAAGGTAAAGAAACATGAGAACTAGAAGATACAAAAGGAACAATAGTCCCTATGTCTAAATGACATCTAACCCTTTTTGATTCTCTATTTTTTTTCTTTTCTTTCTTGAAAGATTTTTTAATTTGTGAGTCCACAAGGATCTCCTCAGAAGATTTACCTTGGATAGTGTTGCCTTTGTCTTTGTTGTCAGGATTAGAAATAAGTTTATCGACCGAAATCATATTGACTGAACTTTTTTTCAGGTTTTTTCAAGTACTCTTTCGGGATTAATATATTCCCTTCTTTAAAGTTCCACTCTAACCTATCCTTGAAGACAAAACATTCTTCAATTTTTTTTCCAAGCATTCAGTAATAAGGAAAATAATTGGGTTTGTCCTTCATGTCGACCACTCCTGGCCTTTTAGCCTCAGGCAGCTTAAACTTTGTTATCTTCAGCAGGATATGGAATATTTTGCCAACAGCCTCTGTTTTGAATGGGTATTCCTTATTCATTCTTTCAACCATTGTTCTCTTCTTTGTCGATACTGGAATTGGTTGTTGAAATTATAATTGAGAAGATGTCTGTTATGGTGGTTGGTTCTATCGCTGTTTTTTTGGCCGGGCTGAACTTGCATCACTTGTTTACCCTTTTCTGCAACTATTCTCAGTTTCTTCTCAGATATATTGACAAACTTTATCTTTTCTGTCTTTTCCTTTACACTCATCTGCTTGGCTTCTATCTGAAGATTAGCAGTTTTACTGAGCAGTTTTTCAAATGTCTTTATTGTGAATCCTTTAAGCACGAATTCTATAGGACCGTGGATATTCTTAAGCAGGATTTCAACAGCATGTTGTTCCTGGAGTTGTGGTTAACATTTCATGCTAAGATTTCTCCAGCGCAAAATGTATTCAAGTAGACTTTCTCCTAGTTTTTGTTTTTCTACCACCAGATCACCAACTATTGTATGGTGTAGTGCTCCAAGGAACCTTTGAATGAAGAGGCTTTCAAGCTCTACAAAAGTTTAAACAGACCCGTTAGGAAGTTCCACATACCAGTTAAAGGCAACTTCTATGAGATTGTTAACAAATTGATGAAATAGAAGAGCATCACTTCTTGTCGCATTACATCAACTTGATCTCTAGTGTACAAGATGCTAATGAGGATTACCAGTCCTGTCAAACATTTTGAAAAGAGGAGGAACAAAAACTTTAGGGTATTGGATAGAATCAAATTCCTCTGGATAAGGTCTACCCTTTGGAAATAATGATCCAGCCTTTACCTGAGCCATTGTTTCTTTTATCTTTTGTTCTACTATTTGTGTGATTTATTTTTCTGGAATTCCACTTTAGAGAAAATCCTTTTTCTTTTGAGTGCTTTCTTCAATTTCTATTGGCTCTCTTTTGCCCTCTGGAATGTGTATTACCTCTGACCTAATAATTTAAGCAAAATGCAATGGATTCATTGGTGTGTTTTGTAAAGCTACCATTAATTCTTCCATTTTTCATTCAAGGCAATTAATTTTTCATCCTATTGTTGGATAATAGCTCGTAATTCTTCTGTTTTATATTCTTCATTTAATTCTCATGCTAAAGAGGTAGATCATGTTTGTACCACATTTATTTCAGCGACCTCCTCATTTGAACTATTTGAAGAATTACTCTTTCTTCGTATTGAGAATTATTTAATATCATTTTGCAACTTTTTCAATCTTTCCTCAAACTACTTTATAGGATGTTCTTCACAAGTTCTTTCTTGAGAACTGTCTGCAGGGGTACTCACAATGTCAGAGATTCCGCCTGATGATTCTCATTTTCATACATTATTTTTTAGTATACTGTGAGATTTCTTAGGAAGTATATCATCATGTTGTGAGTAAGAACGATGTCCGCTTTTTAATATTTGGACAAGAGTCGTCATTTCAACAGATGTGTCTTATGTTTCATATCTTAATTTTTTATGTTTGATCCTGTCTTTTGTGACAGTTACATCTTTCACTCTTGGCCCCAGACATAATTTCACTGGTACTCGAGTACAATGACTGTCTAATGAGAACTGTTTATCTGTTTCTTCATAAGTAGGATCTTGAATTGTAAGAAATCTTCTTTTCATTGTTGTAGAAACTACACATCCCATTTTATCTAACAGTCAAGGAATTAAACACCTGTCTTTCCATGCTAATCATTTAAAACACAAAATGTATGGTGTGAATTGATGGAGAATTATTAGGTTGGAAAATATTTTCTTCATATTCGACAGGTATTGGAAAGTATTGGTTATCTTTTGAAAAAGAAGGATTCCTGAAAAAACTTTGTTCAAATCTAGATGTCTCAAAATAGTTATTTTCATTCCATTTCTTCTTTCTTTTAAGAGAATGAGTTTTATTCCTCCGTTGGGAATGAATTTTTGGAACAAGATCCAACTTTATATATCGATGGTGGTAGAATATATCTTTCTTGTTCAATACAAATTTTCTTTCCTTTTCTGTCAATTTGTTCTTCCATTTCCTCAAAATTATATTGTTCTACGTGAATATCTTAAGGTAAGTCTTTTGTAAAGTGAAGAAAATCTTCATAAGGTTCCAGATTGAATTCCTCAAAGGATTGTATGTCAGTCATATCAGCTTGATATGGATTATTTAGTGCAAATTTAGTTTCATCAGATAATCCCAAGTCATTCTTATAAAAGCAAGTGTCTACCTCAATTGGTGTATTGAGATCTTGAAAGCAAGAAAAGACTGAATTCAAGGATTCCATTGCAACTTTTCTGAAAATTCAAGGAGAATAAAATGTCATGGCCTCATTTAATAAACTGGTGTCGCATATTTTTAGGTTAAGTGTTTTTAAAAGGGGGTCACCTACAGAAATTGTCGGTGAATTTTAGGTTTTAAATTTAATTTAAATATATATAATTTAGAAAGTAGCATTTGATTTTGAAAATGATTTTAAGTTTGAAAATTTTAAGATATGAAATCAAACCGATCTCACATCCCGAATAATTTATATAAACGAGCACCGCACCACAAACCGTGTATCTATCCCGAAGAATAGACACACTGCTTGATAATGGGGCTCAATTAAATAAACTAGAAGATTTGTGACATCCGTTTGGTCTGCGAACCAATCTTATAAGCCGACAAGTTCCCCTGCTTAATATAAATGAATTAAGCAGGGTTTATATTACCTGGGTTCTTAAAGTTCCCTATAAGGGCAAGCCCCTATAGTTAATTACATCTTAAAAGATGGGAATCATTTAAGAAAACTCTCGATAATGATTAGTGATTTTGCTCTCAAGAATTTCAAAGTTTAAGGTTTTTTGAAAGGATTGAATTTTGAAATTTCAATAAGGAATGGATCAAATTTGGAACAGTTTATTTTAAGAGTCAAAAGGAAAAGGAGTAGGAGAAGCTGAGGATCCAAGAAGAATCTTGGCAACTTCCCAAACTATCCTATTGTTTGGTTTGAATTTGAGAATATCATTTAATGTTTCAATCTTGCCCATTTTAATTAGTTAGGACTTATATTCGTACGACATGATCATACAAATAGCCTCGAAGATATGAGGGTTTATGTCGTACCAAACGACTACCTCGGAATCCTAAGACCAGTTAGGGCTTAATTCACATGAGATGATCATGCAAATGCCTAACAAAGAGTTGAGGATTTATGTTACCCTAGGCAAACTACCTCGAAGTCCTATGACTTGGTTGTTTAATTCTAGGAATGTTTAGTCGATGTAGAATTGTTTTGTCGATGACGATGGCCAAGTCGCCCACCATGCTCCGAGCTCCTTGTTGTTGCGGAGGTTTAGTTTTAGAAGTCATAAATCGGGAGATGAGAGAATTGTTTTGGTTTAGAGAAAATCTTAAAATCCAAGTGTTTTTAATATTTTAATTAAAACAAATCTTAAAGTTGTTTAAACAGAACCGATTAAGATCCCACGGTTCCGTCATCCCGGCACCGTTTTTTTCATTGAATTCACTTAGTCCGGATGAATTTGCTAAACTCAACCGAATGAGTTCCACACTTTCATTTAGACCGTGGGAAATCCCGTTAGCAACACGTGGGTTACATCATCCGAGGTATTCCATATCATTCAACGAGACGTTTTAATTTAGTTAAAGTTGTAGTTTTGTTGTTCTGTTTGTGATTAAATTTTGAGTTGTTTTATATTTTGAAATGTTGTGGCGGTGATTTTTATCTTGTAATGACTTTTAATTTAGTTTTGGTTTCAGTTCAGAGACTACCCTAAAGGTTTTGGTTTTCATGCAACAGTTATTTATCATGCAAGAAAAGTACAGTTCAGTGCATGCAAGTAAATTGCAATAAAGTAAATTGCAATAAAATAAAAGCGTACCTGGAGGGTCTTCCCGTCATCCCAAGCCGCACTTAAAACACATGTTAAGACATTTAAATGTTTCAACAAGTACCTAGGTAAAGCTAAGGGAAAGGTTTTGGTTGTCTACCAAAGTCCTAATCCTATAGCTAGTCATCTCCTATGACGTCTAGGTTCTTGTGTTTTGGTTTAAGGATGATTTTCTTCACCAAAGAACAATTAAGTTCAGTTGTTCTTATAAACATCCCATCATATTGAGGAAGTTCTTAAGACGAGTCTTAAACATCTTTTCAATACCTCTAGGATTGTTTTAAGTCCAAGAGAATTTAATTATACAAGTGAATTAATCATCCAGGAGTTTAAGTTTTGTTCTCTTGCTCAACGAACTAGGACATTTGAATATCCTATAAGTGAAGTAACACTTCACTTGATACTTCATTTAAGAGTTATAATAATAATAAGAGCTTTAAAAGGTCAAATTTACTTATTAAGTATTTTAATGATTTAAACTTAATGATTTAATTTTAATTTTGACTTAATTAAAAAAAATTAGTTTAAGTTTGGAATAGTGTCAAGTTATTTTAGGTTTAATTCTTAATGATTTCATTTAGGTTTGTAGTTAAATGATTTTAATTTAATTTAATTCAATTTAATTTTAATTCAATTTAATTTTAATTTTAATTCAATTTAATTTGATTTTAATTTAATTTAATTTAATTTAATTTAATTTAATTTGATTTAATTTAATTTAATTTAATTTAATTTAATTTTAGTTTAATTTTAATTTGGATTATTATTTTAATTTTTTTTATTAAGAATTAAGTATTATTGAAGTGATTTATTTAGGGATTTTTAAATTAAAGAATAAATATCCTCTTAATAATATCCCTACTTTAATAATTCCAATTTCTATTATTCTTCCAAAATTTCAATTAATTAATTAATTAAAGTTTTATTTTAATTATATTTGAAATGGTTAGTAGGTTTCTACCCTCAATCATTTAAGTTTCAATCATCCAAAATCAGTTTAAAATCAAATATTTTACCCTCCCCTTTTTGATTAATCTTAAAATTTTAATTAAGGGTTGAAATTTTTTTATTACCCTTTTGCCCTTCAAGCTTAATAATTCTATAACTCACTAAATTAAGCTCAAATGAACTTGAAATTTTTATGTAACCTCACTCACATGTCAATTAAGCCATTAGAGGAGAAAATGTGATTTTTCTAAATTTAATTTATTTATGTAATTATTTTTAATGGAAATAGGGGTTTTCAAGGAAAATTCAATAACATGACCAACGAAATGTTTCTATCCTTAAGAAAATTATGGGATATTTTTAATTACCAGAGGACCATTTGTACCAATTTTCGTGATTTTTTGAGTAATATTTTATTTATTAGAATTATTTTGAGTTTTGGAGTATTAATTAATTATAAAATAAAATAAAAGTTAAAAAAGAATTTTATATTTTTCATAAATTTCTCTGACCTCAATGAGTCTAGAGAAAGAAATTTTATAATTTTCTGATTTTTCTTTGATTTATTAGAATTATTTTAGTGGAAATATTAAAGAAAATCATTTTTTAATTCAAAAATTGTTTTAAGCCTTTAATATTCAATATCTTACCCTAGAAACTTAGGAAAAATATTTGGTTTATTCCTAAGTGATTAGAATTCAAAATGTGACATTTTTATGAATTTTAATAATTTTTTGATTTTTATTATTTTTTAATTATTAAAAATATTAAAATAAGCTTAAAAATGAAAATTTTTAGAAAATTTTAATTTTAATTCTCATAGATTCCTCTGACATCAGAGAAGTCCCAAAACATTTTTGTGAATTTTTGAAAAGTATTTGTGAGTTATGAATTTTTAAAATTTAATTTTATTCATTTTGCTTAAGAGACTTAATCAACCCATTTGGTGAGGCTAATCAAATCCATCGACTTCAAATTTTTATGTGATGTTCCTCTGATCCTAAAGATCAGTGAAGAATTGTTTTCAAGTCAATTTAATGTGTGGTTAACCCTAATTAATTAAAGTTCAATTTTGGTTATTTAGGCAAATTAGAGTCGTTCCAAGTGAATTAATTCAAAACCTATTTTTCCTAGGTTCCTCTGGTCATAAGAAACATCACCAAATTTTCCTATAATTTATTTCTCAACATACTAATTATTGGAATTAAAATACTCAAAACAGTAACATGCAATTGAAAAATCAATAACTTCTCATAGGGATGGCATCTGACCTTGGAAAATTCAGGGAATGTTTCCAAGTTCAGAGGCTTCAAAAGCCCTATGGTCTCATGCCATGATGAATTGTCTACATGCATGGAGAATCAAAATAGCGCAGAGAGTAAATAATTAATTAAAAATAAAATACTCAATGAAATGACTTGATTTCTTTTCCACATTATTCTTCTCTGTTCACTGAGCAAGGGAGTATTTTTATTTTATTTTTAGGATTTTTCTACACAAAGTTATGCATTTTTGAAGTTCTGGATATTTAATAAATAAGAAAAAATCCCTAATTTTCTACTTATCCACGCGGTGCCATGCAATCCTCGGCAGCTCCGAAAGCCCACGCGACGCGCTCCCATTCGACGCCGCCATCTGAGTCAGCCGCCACGGGGCCCGCGGTTCACGTACCGTGTCCTGGTCCGACGTCATCTGAGCCGTCCGCTCGATACACGTGCGATTCAACGGCTCCCAGTCATCATCTACGACTGGTGTGCACCCGTGACCGTCCACACTAAAAAGCCCTAAGATCTCACTCGATTCTCAATGGATTTTCATGTTCTTATACTCTATGGATTCGTCTTGAAGATACGAACATATCCATACAGTTTATGTGGCATGAAATTAACCCAATCAAAATGAAGAATGTTCAGAAGCTCGGGAAGAAGAGAGAGCTCATATCTTTGCTCAGAGAAGTGAAGCTTCGATCTAAGAGTTGTGTCACATTCGATTGGGTCCAAGCAAGCTCCAGCTGAAGTCCCTTGGCCTGGTGAATTGCCTAGGTACAAAAGCAACCACAGCCGATCATAAAACTTGGAGGCTGGAAGCAATGACTGGCCTGGTGAAGGGACTTTTGCTGGGGAACTTCTCCTCTAGGTCTGGTGAAGGTGTAGAGTCAATCAATTTGAGGATTGACTCACTGTGGTGAAGTGTCCTGGTTTTGGGCTTGAATTTCAACTCTGAAATTGAGCTCACAGAGAGGAAATGTCAGGGGATTTCAGTGGGGTTCAAGTTCTCCAGGTGTGGAGGAGAGTCTGGAATGATTTTGGCAGAGTTTCTGTATGGTTTGTTTTCAGCACCTCTCTTGGCCGAGAGGAGGTGGTGTTTAAATAGGGCTGGCTGGAGGGCTTCCCAGGGAGGGTTGAAGGCTTGGATCAGCTGCTTAGATCAAGGGAAGAACAGCCATGACAGCCATTGGACATGGGGCAGCTCAGCAAGATGGAATTTCAATGTTTGGCTCCTTCCAAGGTCTCGGCCATGGTGTTTTCCGGCGGCTGTGGTGGCTGGCCGGCCAGGCATGGGTCACCATCTTGACCAGGGAAGTCAGGGCTGGGGTTTGGTGAAGTGAATTGGCTTTGGACATGTGTAAAGGAGTTGGCTCTAAGTGGTATGGGGATAAGGACATTTTAGGCTTGGTTTGGTCAACTCATCCAAATGGATTGGGTTCACTCTCCCATAACCTGATTTTGGGCTGAGGCAATCAGTTGGGTCTACCTCCCATGTGTGGTGGAGTCTCCATGAAGGATTAGGTGGCAAAACATGGTTTAGTGTGTGACATAGATATGGCTAAAAAGGCTTAATGAATGATTAGGAAAGGGGGCCCTCCTTTTGCCATTAATAGCTCGGTCACATGTCAAACACCTCATGGCTTCACATGGGGCTTAAGGATGGCTTCATGGCTCTTATATGGCTTGGGAAAAGTTGGCTTGGTTTCATGAAGATGGGTTTAAGGAATTTTGGTATTTTGGTGTAAAATTTGGATGGTTTGTCATATGGCTTTGTTTAGAAAGGTTTGATTGCTGATTTAGGACTTAGGAATGAATTTAATTAAGTGAGGATGAGATGAGATTGTAATGTGGGCTTTAGGATGGGCTTGGGCTTTTGAATGTCTTTTGGAAGTGGGCTTTTAGATGAAAATTTTGCAAATGGCCATGCCAAATAAATGTTGGGTTTAGTTTAAGGATGTGTCATGAGTGATTTGGATCAAACTTGAGGTGGTTTGGAATTGAATTGGGTCTAAATTGAGTCTCTTTAGTGATAGGGTGTCAAAATGGACTAACTTGGGCTAAGGTTGGGCTAATGTTGAAATTGATGTAAAATTAACATTAAGAAATGTTTATGGGAGTGTTTCAAAGAGGTTTCAACTTTGTTTGGGTTTTGATTTTGGGATTTGGGCCTATTTGGGTTAGGTTTGGGTGTAGGCCCATTTAAGGGATTTTGGGTTTGGGTTGAATTTGAGTAGGGTTTGGGTCCAAATTTTGGGCAAATTATGTTAGTGTTTTATTTTTGGGGATGTTAGGGAAGGTTTAGAAAAGGTTTGGGGTTAATTGGAGTTGAATTGGGTTGGTTTGGGCTAAGTTTGTGTATGGGCCAAAATTGGGCCTTAAGCTTAAAAGTGAAATTAGATTCAAATGTCAATCAAATTGGACTTGGATTTGGTCTAGATTAATATTGGGGATATTGAATTGAAGTTTAGAATTGAATTGGACCAAAATTAAGGTCAATTGGGGTGGTTTGGTTTGACATTGACTTCACTTTGGGTTAAAATGAGTTAAATTGGGGGTTTTGACAAAAGTGGGGTAAATTGACAAAATTAGCCTATGGTGTAGTTGAATAAAATGAAATTGGGAATATTTGAGATTTTATGGAATTTTCTGGGAATTTTCTGAATTTTTGGATTTTTGGGTCAAGAGGGGCATTTTGGTAATTTGGAGGGTATTTGGGGTATTTTTGAAAATTTTGGTATTTTTTGTTGGAGATGGTCAATTTGAGTAGTCAGGGAAATGTTTGAGATTAATTTTAGGAAATTTTGGGTGATTTGGAAATTTTGAAGAATTTAGGTAGTTTCAAGGGCTTATAGTAGGTTTGGTGGGTCCGGGGCCCCGGGGGTCAAAAATTGAAATTTTGGCAAAATGAAGATTGAGCAAGTGTGAGTGAAATGGAATCACTTTAGCTGAGCCATGAAGCCATGTTAATAAGCCCATAGGAGCCATGAGAGGACTCATTTGAGGCATTCACTATGTTATTCCTAACCCTCTTAGCCAAGTGCCTAGGGGTTAAGGTCCATCCATGTAAATTACCTACATGAGTCAGGAAGTCAAGCTAGTTATGAATGGTTTTAGGATTTGGAATGTGTGTGTGAGAGTGTAGTGTATGTGTAAGTCAGCCCTCACCAGACCAGGCCACCCAGGGTGATCCTAAGGCCAAATAGTCCTATAGGGAACTCATCCTTTAAACCTCCACATTTGATCTCAACCCTCTAGGTGATTAGGGGTTTACAATGAAGCTTGTGGGGTTTGCGGGGAGTTAAGGAGTGGTTGAGTTTCTAAAGGGGTAGGTTCCATTTCTAGTCCTCTAAGATAGTCAAAGGAAAAGCCTAAGGCTATATCCTAAGTATTAAAGAGGGAAGAGAAGACCTCATCAAAAATGAGGTCAACAAATGGACCCCCAATAGGTGTGCTGTGCTAACCAAGCACACCGTGCGTATTGGCGTTGACTGAAGAGACCAACAAAACCAACACAGATGTCCAAGTGACAAACTTATGACAGAGTAGAAAAGTTTTTGTTGGGGAGTATCAAGTATATCTCCAAGACTGGAGGTTCTTGAACTCTCGCTGGGGAAAGGGAAAGGAGGTGAATTCCAAATCACAAGATTTGGGGAACTTCAGTTTAGATTTCGCTTCATTTTATGTTCAAGTTTTGATGTGTGAGTTTAGATTTTTGATTTGGAGTTCCAATTTAGATTGAAGTTTGATTTAAAATCAGTTTGAGGAAATTTGGATTTGAAATGAGAATTGAAACCCGAGTTTCAACCTCCAGATTACGAAGAAAACTGGATTTTAGGTAGCTGCCTTGGAGTAAGTGTCCGAGTTTAAGTGTCGATTAAAAAGGATGAGAATCAGAATTTAGGTACCAATCTTGAAAGAGAACTGGAATGTAGGTAACAGTCTCGGAAATTTTGAATTCAAATGTAGGTTTCAATTCAGATGAGAATCAAAATGTAGGTATCGATCTCGAAATGAGAACTGGAATGTAGGTACCAGTCTCGGAAATTTTGAATTGAAATGTAGGTATCAATTCAGATGAGAATCGAAATGTAGGTATCGATCTCGAAATGAGAACCTGGAATGTAGGTACCGGTCTCGGAAATTTTGAATTGAAATGTAGGTATCAATTCGGTTGAGAATCGAAATGTTGGTATCGATCTCGAAATGAGAACTGGAATGTAGGTACCAGTCTCGGAAATTTTGAATTGAAATGTAGGTATCAATTCGGATGAGAATCAAAATGTTGGTATCGATCTCGAAATGAGAACTGGAATGTAGGTACCAGTCTCGGAAATTTTGAATTGACATGTACTGTGGAGATTTAGATTTAGCGGGAGATTGGAATGAGATGTGAAAGTGTTCCACATCCCACGAGAATCAATCAAAGTTTGATTATTTGGCGAAGGGTATGAATCTATGCTATCAGAACCAAATCAAAAAATTTTCGTGGTTCTGAAGTCATCCCGAGAGAGGGTTTGAAAGGAGGTCTGAAGTAGATCTTGATTTGAAGAAGAATTGGAGGGTTTGAAAAGATGGATTTAGACTGGAACTCAATTTGAGATTTAGGTTCATTTCATTTGCCTCTCGACGTTCATTTCATTTTATTTTTGTTGTTCATTTAGTGTTCATGTGAATTTGAAGTTCATTTTAATATTTAGATTTTTAGGAAAAATTCTCATTTATTTTTTTTCTCTTCTGTTCTTTGTTCAAAGTTCATTTAACTCTAATGGTGTTTCCCAGTCAATTTGCACAAAAAGAGGTGAAGGCAAAATATGACGTAGTCGTTTTCATTCCAATTTGCTGAAAGTACATCATACAACTTGATCTAGTCATGATGACATTTTCCTCAGAATATTAATGTCTCGTACAATCCATGTAAATCCAAAACGGACTGTGTAAACTTCTTGTTGATCCATCCAAAAGCGTCGCTCAAAAATCCATGTCCGAATAGTAAGAAACATGGGTAATAACATCACCTTCCAAGCCACCCTTGGCAGGAATGCCGCATGGATGTGCATTGGAGGTGTGCTATTTCCCATGTAACTCACAGCTCGTAGGGCCGGAGACTCTCCAATTCTGGATCTGACTGGAAGTGGTAAGGCGCCTTTCTGTCGTCCATCCTTCTAAAAGTAACAGAGATTCGCTCTACTGGCACTCCCGGTATACAATGTTTTGCGATGTCTGCTCCATTTCCTTTTAATATCATGACGGAACCTACCGGAAGTGGTATCTCCACCGGCCCTCGGAACTTACCCGGGCCTCGCTATCCGGAGGTCAGATCCGAACATGATATTGCATTGGTTGACGAACGAAACCGTGCAGAAAGGTCTGACAAAGTCGTGGTGGTCTATGTGTGGAGGTATGCAGTCGCCTTTCTGGTAAATGTTGACGATGCAACTATTGGGTATGCAGTCTGCTGGCAGTACCCTCCACGTTACCATTCTTTTAACCATTCTGTTAATTATCCTCGGCATTGGATCCACGTCACTGTGATGGAGTATCCCTGGTGGATTTCCTTTTCTGTCCTCTGCGAAGTTATAGCAACATCCGCATTGTATTGTGACTCTACCTTTCCCTGACATCCATCTCCGGGGTTCTGAATAAGTCTTTTCCCTCAAACTGCCTGCTCGACCCATCTTCTGAAGCTCTAAGATGCAGTCCACAATCTGCTGCTGCTCGTACTCTAAGAATACATATGTGTGTAACTTGAGGCCTTCCAAAATGTTGATTCTCTTGCCTTTAATCCTTTCAAAGTATTCGAAAGTCTTCTTCTCAACATTTTGCATTCTTTCTAATTCATATTTTAGGATGATTTGCAAATGACGAGGCCTAGTAACGTACTGCGGGATGTATGGCTCAATCCCGTCACATTCTCCTGCATACCTTGGCTCCTCGGGGATTGTCTCTGTCGGGACATCCTCCGGGGTTGCTTCCGCAACAAGTTTCTTCAGATCTGGTACCTCTGTCCGGTGTCGAGGCACTGAATCTATTTCTGTTCTTCTTGGCACTTCTTCGATTTGTTCTGATTTTCTTGGCGTCGACTTTCTTCTTTCTGGTTCCTGACGAACCGGTATCTTTGAAATGTGTGTGCAGGCAAAAGCGGTTGTTTCCTCGTGTTGATCTGCTGTTAGTTTAGTCAACATCTTGCGGATACGGCGATTCTTATTCCTTCTTTGGGTAGCAGTGAGAGTAGCTCTCCTTACCCCTTGAATTTCTGCGGGTGCGGCGCTGACGAGCCTGCCCTCTACCGTGGCAACTACAGACTTGATTTTCTTGCTTTCCTCGGTGTTTGTCTTTCTCTTTTTGTTGTTGGATTGGTGGCTTGGGCCACCCATCTTCATCACAGTCTGGCTGTGAAGCTCTTCTCGGTCAACTGGGACCCAATCATTTTCTTCGTACTGTAGGCTGGCTGGTGTGAAGTCAGAATCAATTTCTATCACTGCTCCATCCTTCACCCTCTTTTCATCGAGTGCGAGACTCACGCCATTTCTAAAGTTTAGGACCAACCACCCGTTCGACATTTCCTCGCGAAAAGATAAGGAAAGGATCGAGGGCGTACTAAGAACAAAAACATTAAGAAAATATTTATCATCGAAGATTCTTATTCACTTATTTTAACTTTAAGGAAAGTAGGAAAAGATGAAGAAAGATCAGGAACAAGAGTTGATTTGAATGGAAGGGTAAAACTTTATTATTATGATTTCACATATTTTATTTTTAGCACACATATATATATATATATATATATATATATATATATATATATATATATATATATATTGTTAATGATTCTTCTTTTGTCATCCATTTTCATGTTTTTTTTGTTTCGGACCCGAATCACAAGTGGTTACTTCACCCGTGTTTCTAGGGATGAGAATTCATTCCTTCGAAACATCAGGTTGCGTAATACTTCTTCAAATATCGTCCGTTGATTGGAAGCATTTATCGTTCTCCTTGGCAATTCACAAGTTGGTAGGAGCCTCCTGAGTAGACTTTCTCGACCACAAACGGCCCTTCCTAAGTCGGTTCAAATTTACCACCTATCTTGCGATGTGCAAGAATAGGTCTTCTGAGAAACAAAACTAGGTCACCGACTTTGAATGTCCTGGGGCGAACTAATTTATCATGAGCCTGGATCATCTTAGCTTGGTACAGTTCCAAATTTTGCTACGCTGCAAGTCTTTTCCCTTCCAAGCTTTCCAGTTCTTCCAGTCGTAATCTGGAATTTTTTTCTGTAGTAATTTTATTTGCAACTGCAATTCTGAGTGATGGAAGCTGAACCTCCAAAGGTAAAACTGCCTCGGACCCGTACACTAAAGTGTAAGGCGTAGACTGAGTAGGAGTCCTGAAAGTTGTCATGTAGGCCCATAAAGCTTCTAACAACTTCTCGTGCCAATTTCTTTGGTTGTCGTCCAAAGTTTTCTTTAGAATTTGGACGAGAGTTTTATTGAAAGCCTCGGCCAAGCCGTTTGCTCTTGGATAGTAGATTGTTGAGTATTGCCAATCGATTCCATGTCTTCTGACAAAATTGTTGATTTTTGTGCTTCTGAATGCAGACCCATTATTTGAAATGATCCTGTGCGGTACCCCAAAACGGTAAACTACTTGGTTCTTGAAAAACTGTAGCACGTGGTGTGCCTTCACTTCTCTAAGTGGTATAGCTTCTGCCCATTTAGAAAAGTAGTCTGTAGCTGCAAGAATGAAGTGATGTCCTCTTGAAGAAGGTGGTTCTATCGGACCCACTATATCTGTGCCCCAAAACTCAAATGGCCACGACGTGATTGTCGGATGTAGCACATTTGGAGGTTGGTGTAGAACCACTCCGTCCACTTGGCACTGGTGACAACTTTTGGCAACTTTCATACATTCGGTCATCATTGAGGGCCAGTAGTACCCTAGTCTTTTAATCTTTATTTTCTTTTTCAGACCCGACTGATGAGCGCCACAAAGTCCTGAATGTACTTCTTTAACGATTTCACAAGCCTCAGACCCGCTCAGGCGTCTTAGCCACATCTGATCGAAAGACCTTCTGTATAATGTATTGTTTATTAATGCGTAAGATAGAGTTCTTTTCTTGATTTGATGAGCTAATGACTTATCGTCCGGTAGGTTTCCTGTTTGCAAGTAGTCTATTAATGGCTGCCGCCAATCTTCTGTATTTTCTGTCACTGCTGCAATTGTTTCTTCTGCTTTTTCTGTTGATTTGTGTATCGTATTCATGTCGAGCTGTGATAGGACCTGTCGTCCTTGAACTGACACTTCAACTGACTCATCCTGCAAGCAGGCAAATTCCTTTGCAAGGCGGGCCAACGCATCGGCGAGAGCATTTTCTTTTGTTGTAATCTTGTAGATCGTTACATTCGGAATATGTTCCAACAGTTTCATGGCATACTGAAAATACTGCTCGAGTCTTGGTTTCAGAATCCTGTACTGTCCGGCGACCTGTTGAATGATCAACTGAGAATCCCCGTAGATGTTGATGTCCGTTATTCCCATTTGAATGGTTAGTTCCAGTCCTATTATGAGGGCTTCATATTTTGCCTCGTTGTTTGTGCATGGTTCTGTTAAGTGGTAGGAGTATCTTAACATCCCCCGCTCCGGTGTTATAAAGATTAGTCCGATTCCTGCCTTACCAGGTACTATCATTTGCAATTCTTTGTTCATTTGTGCTGAGGACGCACCGTCGAAGTATAGTTCCCAACGTCGATCATCGGGGTCTTCTAGTCTCATTATCTACTCGTCAGGCAAATCAACGTCGAGAGGCAAATCTGCCGGTAAAGGGTGTGCTGTAAGGAAGTCAGCTAGGACTTGTCCCTTTACGGCGCGAAGAGGAACGAAAGTTATGTCAAATTGCAATAGTATCATCGACCACCTGGCAAGTCTGCCAGAGAGCGTCGGTCGGGTCATTAAGTATTGCAACAGATTAACTCTTGAAATAAGGTTAACCTTATGAGAAAGCATGTAATGCCTGAGCTTCTGTGCGGCGAAGATCAGGGCCAAGCAGTGCTTCTCAATAGAGGGATACTTTACTTCCGTTGGGATTAGACGACGGCTTAAGTAGTAGAGAGCATTTTCTTTTCCCTCATCATTAACTTAGGCTAGCAGGGCTCCGAGGGAGTCGTCTAAAGCCGCGGTATAAAGTATCAACGGTCTACCCGAGACTGGGGCTGCTAAGACAGGAGGTGTCATTAAGTATTGTTTGATGTCATCGAAGGCATGTTGACATTTGGAGTCCCAAGTAAACTTGACATCCTTCTTAACCAAAGCAGAAAAAAGGCTGACACCTTCCTGACAAATTCAATATAAAGCGTCGAAGATATGCCAACTTTCCTTGAAAGGATCGTAGCTGTTTCAAGGTTTTAGGAGATGGCATTTCTAAGATAGCTTTAATCTTTTCCGGATCAATTTCAATCCCACGATGTCGGACAACAAATCCTAAGAATTTTCCGGAGGTGAAGCCGAAGGCGCATTTTAAGGGATTCATCTTAAGGTTGTATTGTCTTAGTCGCTCGAAAACAATTCTCAAACCATACAGGTGATCTTCTTTCAGTTTGCTTTTGATGACCACATCATCCACGTAGCACTCAACTTGGCTGTGAATGAGATTATAAAAAATCTTCGTCATCACTCTTTGGTATGTTGCTCCTGCGTTCTTTAGTCCGAATGGCATTACTGTGTAGCAATACACTCCGATCGGCGTTCTGAATGCCGTGAGTTTTTCGTCTTCTGGTGCCATCTTTATCTGGTTGTATCCTGATGATCCATCCATGAATGAGAAGATTTCATGTGTTGAAGCAATGTCGATCATCAGTTCTGGGATTGGTAGTGGAAATTCATCCTTTGGACCTGCTTTATTCAAATCTCTGAAATCCACGCAGATTCTGATCTGACCATTCTTCTTTCTGACTGGTACCACTGGCTAACCAAGTTGGGTATTGCTCTTCACGGACAAATTTAGCGTCTATTAGCTTCTTAACTTCAGCTATTACTTGTTGTTCAATTTCTAGACGCATTCTTCTGGGAGCTTGTCTGACTGGAATAGAAGTAGGATCCACTCCTAACTTGTGAACTGCGACTTCTGGAGCTAATCCTGGCATTTCATCGTAACTCCAAGCAAAACAGTCCTTGAATTCCATCAGTAGCTTGATTATTTCCTCAGAATCTTCTTTATTGAGTAAGGAGCTAACAAAGGTAGGCCTGGGCTCCTCGCTAGTACCTAAGTTAACTTCCGTTAACTCGTCTATTGTAGATTTGATTTCTTCTTCGAATTACGGTGGAGCATCTCCGATTGGTAGATCTTCGAGATCCCCTGAAGCTTCCAAGTAGTCTTCATTAGGTTCGCAAGAGACAACCAAGAAAAATCCCGTATCGTCAACTGATCCTACTGTGCCGAATCTGAGACCATGTTTTGAATTGGGAGGCCGACCGGCATTATTCCATAATTTTTCAAAGTGTTGTGACCGGCTTTTTGTCCATTGTTGAGGTAAGACACCACATTGAATTAAGTTTTGAACACAGGGAGAGTACCACTGAAAAGGTAATTCCATTAATTTGGAAGAAGTAACATCTTCAAATTGTACATCTTTTTCAGTATTGGAAGAAGAAGCACCACGGTAAAACTCAATTGGCTTAGTACCACCACCATGCACTTCCTTGACCGCCATACCCTCGATCTTATTAGAATGGATCGGGTCAGGGTCATAGTAAGTACATGATGGTTAATCTTCTCGTACATTAATTTATATTCTTCATTCTTTTCATCTTCGAGAGAGATCTTCAATTGAGGTTTCTTTTGACTTATTGTCGCTACTTCTTTCTTGATTTCTTCTCCTTCTTCGGAAGTGTTCTCCCAATCAACATCGATGACCGGTTTCTTCTGTCCAACTGTTCCAACATTTCTTCCACGTCCTCGTCCCCGGCCTCGACCTCGGGTGCAAATTTTGGAGAAACCTTCACCATCTTGCCGTAAGGGAGTGGTGAGTAACTGTTGAACTAGAGCTTCAGGTTCTTCATCATCTCAGATTTCTTTTGCTTCATTTGGTATGGTATTTCTGGAAAAGATTGTTATCTTCGGAGGCGTGTAGTAGGCTGCATCTTCATGAATTCTGATTTCATGAACGGAGAATGGTTGCAAATCATCTTTGATGCACTGTTCCCCTCCTTCGTAATACTTTATGCACTGGTGCAGAAACGACGGTACCATCCGATTTTCATGGATCCATGGCTGACCCAGTAGAGCGTTGAACGATGTCTCAGAATCAATTATGTGGAATTTTGCGGTTATCTTTGCTAAATCACCGGTCTTCATTAGTAGTGTTATCCATCCAAGAGCTCTTTCTCCTTTTTGATTGAAGCCTCTTAATAGCATCTTGTCTGCTTCAAATTCGTGAGCATCAATTTCTAAATATGCTTGCGTCCGAAGATTCATTATGTTGATTGATGTCCCGGATCAACCAACACTTTGGAGAGCGTAAACTTTCCAATAGTGACTGAAATGTACAACGGTCGGTTGTGATCTGCTGTTCCCAGTAGTAGATCATTGTCCGTGAAGGTAACACCTCGCTGTTCTTTTAACGAGCAAACCTAGTGTAAGGAATTACCGGCCATTTGAGCTAAACAAATCTCTGGATCAAGTAAAGCCTTGATCAGAGCCTCTCTCATCTCCTTTGACAGGATCAGAGCGTCGTATATGCTTAGTTTGGCTGGTAGCTTCCTAAGATGGGCTAGCACGTTGTAGTCCACTTTATTACCGTGTTCCTAGGTTTCTTCCCGAATGAGCAATTCCTCTGCCGGGGTTGGCTCTTCCTGAGCAACCACCTGCTTTCCTTTATCCTTTGGACCCATTCTCGGCGGTAAAATTCTTCCACTTCTTAAATTTACTTCAGTTATTTCTTCTGAATTTGGTGTTGAATCTGCCGGTGTATCCTCCTGAATTGGAACAACTGGCTCTTCTGAAGTTGCTTCGGTGTCTGATGGTTCTAATTCTATTGTGATTGGAGCCCCTCGGAATTCATAAATGGACTCGTTGCTTGTCGAAATTTCATAGCCTTCTTTGTGAACACCTTCTTCATCGTGGTCATCGCAGTTGTGTATGATTTGAGAATCGTTATTTGTATTGGAATCGAGATCCGGATTAAGTCGGTTGTCGCTAGTTACGTAATTGTTAGAAATAGTCAAAACGTAGCCAACGCCATAACCCTTATCATTATAAGATCTCGCCGGGGCGGACAAATAATCATACAGAGTCAGGAGTTCGAGGGATTTTTCCCCTGAATCGGAAACAACCATCCTAGGATAAGCAGTCCCTAGTCTACCCTTCAGAGTCTCGGTCTTCTTTTCTTCCACGATCTTCTCCTCCTTCTGGGGCGGTTCTTCAATCGCAAGTGATAGTGCCGGCTCGACAGGTTTCAAAATCCGAGTTGAAGCACGTACCGAAGCGGCCTAGATGTGATCCAAAATTTTCTTCAATGATTTTGTCCAGACAGTACTCCATCCATCATCAGTCGTGTAAGGGTCTATCGGAACAATGGGATCCGTTGAAATAACATTGACGGAACCTCCCTTCTACGGTTCCTTCATGTATTCCTTTGCGATTGTTATGTTCCCTTTTCGGAGATTTTCATCAAGCCAACTCTTGAAAGTGATGCAATCCTCTATCTTGTGTCCAAGCATCTGGTGGTAAGGACAATAGTTCAGATGATCTTTCTTATTGACTTCCTCTGGCTTCTTGGGCTCTGGCAGCTGAAAATTCGATGTCTTCATTAAGCTGCGGAACATCTTCGCTACTGTTTCAGTTTTGAATGGGTATTCTTTATTTAGAAGTTCTCTTAAAGTATGTGACGAATGAGGCGGTTGTTCATAATGTTGAGGCGACTGATAGCTCGGACGAGGATGCTGATAGCCTTGCTGAGATTGTTGGTATGTTCGTTGTGGTGGTTGGTAACTAGACTGTGGCCGCTTTGACTGTATCTGCATTGGCTGCTTGCCCTTATCTACTGCCGCAACGATTCCAGATTTCTTTTCGAATGTTTTCACAGTTTTCTGCTTATCGGTCTTGTATACAAAACTTAACTGCTTTGCCTCTTCTTGCAAGCTCCCGACCTTGATAAGCAACTTCTCGAAAGTCTTGATTGTAAACCCTTTAAGGAGAAGTGCTATCGGGCCATGGATACTTTTAAGTAGGATACCGACTGCATGTTGTTCTTGAAGCCGTGGTTCACACTTCATGCTTAAGTTTCTCCATCGAAGTATGTAATCCACTAAAGTCTCGTTCGGCTTTCGTTGCTCCACCACTAG
This sequence comes from Papilionanthe hookeriana x Papilionanthe teres, assembly GCA_022702705.1. Classification (NCBI taxonomy): domain Eukaryota; kingdom Viridiplantae; phylum Streptophyta; class Magnoliopsida; order Asparagales; family Orchidaceae; genus Papilionanthe; species Papilionanthe hookeriana x Papilionanthe teres. The sequence goes on along the minus strand of CM040427.1, from coordinate 95,215,018 downwards.
ATCACCGATAGTGATGTGGTGCCGATCCCCGACAAATCGTTTCACGAAGAGATTTTCTAGTTACGAAAAGGTCTTTACCGAACCATTCGGCAATTCCGCGTACCGGTCGAAGGTAATCCACGATAAACTGCCGACGAACCGGTCGAAGAGTAAAGCGTCGCTCCCACCGGCATTGCGAGCAACTAGCACGAAAATGTGCGACATGCTCGCCGAGGGTTTCTGCTCCATCAAAAGTCTTAAACAGAGGTGGTACGAAGCCTTTCGGGTATTGGACTGCATCGAACTTTTCGGGGTAAGGTCTACCCGTCTGAATAGATGCTCCACTCTTGGATTGTGCTAAGGCTTATCGTACCTGCTGTTCTACCATGTTTTTAATATCCTTTTCTGGGATCATGCTCTGTGTAGAATCCTTCTTTGGTAGTTCGTCTCCGTTGACGGATGTGATCTCTTTTCCTCCATCTGCAATATGGATAATTTCTGGGGGTGTCTCTTTCTGAGGCTGGGCCTGACTCTGGAGAGTGGCTAAGGCAGTAGCCATCTCTTCCATCCTCTTTGCCATCTGGGAAATCGTATCATCTCTTTCCCGAAGTTGTGCTCTCAACACTTCCGGTTTATCTCTTTCCGCAGCTGCCGGAGCACCTTGTGAAGCTGACGATGCTCGTGTCTCAACCATGTTGATCTCGTCATACTCCTCATCCATGAGCTCTGATGAGTCAATTTTGTCTCCTAATTCTTCTTCTCTTTCCTTTGTTAACCGTCGGATGTCGGTCCTTAACTTGTCCATGGCATCCTCTAGTGGCCCTTTTCGTACGGTCTCGCAGTTGTCTCGTGACGGTTGTTGAACTTCCTTCCCGGGAGTCCCCTTTATCGCAATAGCACTTTCTTCTTATTCAAGTTTCCTGACGAGACTTTTCTTTTCAAGACATTGTTTTGGTCTTAGCTGGCCGGTAGTAGGTCGCCACACCATCCTTCTTGCAGCCGGAAGCTTAGGACCGGATGGTCTGTCGGTTATATGCTGGAAGGTGGTATCCTCCCTAATTTGTAGACTCGATAAAACAACGGGTGGACTAGCTTTTATGTTCTTCTTTAGTTTCTTTGTGGCAGCAACAGGCTCTATTTGCGATCCGAGACGGGACTTAGCTGGCACCCATCCTATCCTTCTTAAGATTTTCGATACAGGGCATCTTTCTTTCTTTGCCAATCTTTCTATAACAGCTTGCAGCCAAGCCAATGGCGTAGTCTTATCCCTTTTCCTCTTGTAATTGTTGTAGTATGCAGGTCGGGGTAATGCGGTGGCGATCCTATGAACATCCTCTTCATCTGATGCGGCAGAGAGGGAGTGAAACCTGCTCCCTTCCAATAGAGGTATATACTCAGGCAGTTCTTCTCTTTCTTCCAGAATTTCTTCTAGAAAAGCAACTTCAGCAGCTCTAGCTTTCTTGGCGATCTTCCTGCTTCTATTTCTTCTTTGAGTCCGAGTTAGGGGTGCAACTCTTGAACTCGGACCCAATCTAAAAAACAGATGGTATTGTAGTGAAATCTGTACACTCCACGGTGACAGGCTCATCACAGACTTGGATTTCCTTCCCCTTCAGTTTGGCAGAAGTCAGGGTGGGTGCAGAGATGACTAGACTAGTGGGGGTAGAGACAACAGTCCTCCTACGAACAGTAGTACTCCTCTCAGCTGGAACCCTTTGCAGGGGAGGGAATTCTTGACCCGACTACAGGTTGAACTCAATCACAGGCTCTTCAGTTTCTGACACTTTGTCCATTAGTGTGAAGAGAGTGATGTCAGCGAACTTGACATCTGTGTTGCCAAATCCTTGTCCAAAACGGATGGTCCCATTGTAGGGCAGCTCATCCTTGTGAACAGCAAAGTCCATTCCATTGGTGAAGGAGAAGATTAACTTTGGGGCTGTCATTTTCTGCAGGGCAGATTCTGAGTATTAGTCCTGAATTATGCTTCTTTTCATCTTAAAGTTTAGGACGAAAAAAAAGGAAGAGTCTGAACACATTTTCATTTATCTTAGTGTATTTGTGACTTTTTTTTTAAAAAAAGATTGTTTATTAGAAGGTTCGTTTGTTAGAAACAAAACGATTGAAGGAAAAGGGTTGTAGAAAAGGTAAAGGGCCCGATTTAGAATTGAAAAGGAAGAGAAAGTCTTATGCAAGACTTCTTAACTCGAAGGACCGCTCTTAAACTAACACCTATTGAGGGTCCACCCCACCTCAGAAAAGAGGTAAAAGGATCTCGGAACCTATCCGTTTAGGGGTGTCTAAACAGTGGCTCCTAAACCCGAGAGGAGTTGGCTATACTCGTTCAAGACAGAAATGAACGGGGTATTCCAACGGAAGAATGGTAGTTTTGGTCCACTAGGGACATTGATACACTACCGATTTATGAATGAAAAACCATCTAATCAAAAATGGAGAGAGGAACTATTCCCCAGCGGAGTCGCCAGAAGTTGTCGGCATATTGTTAGGTTAAGTGTTTTTAAAAGGGGTCGCCTACAGAAATTGTTGGCGAATTTTAAGTTTTAAATTTAATTTAAATATATATAATTTAGAAAGTAGCATTTGATTTTGAAAATGATTTTAAGTTTGAAAATTTTAAGATATGAAATCAAAGCGATCTCACATCCCGAATAGTTTATATAAACGAGCACCGCACCACAAACCGTGTATCTATCTCGAAGAATAGACACACTGCTTGATAACGGGGCTCAATTAAATAAACTAGAAGATTTTTTACATCCGTTTGGTCTGCGAACCAATTTTATAAGTCGACAAGTTCCCCCGCTTAATATAAATGAATTAAGCGGGGTTTATATTACCCAGGTTCTTAAAGTTCCCTATAAGGGCAAGCCCCTATAGTTAATTACATCTTAAATGATGGGAATCATTTAAGAAAACTCTCGATAATGATTAGTGGTTTTGCTCTCAAGAATTTCAAAGTTCAAGGTTTTTTGAAAGGATTGAATTTTGGAATTTCAATAGGGAATGGATAAAATTTGGAACAATTTATTTTAAGAGTCCAAAGGAAAAGGAGTAGGAGAAGCTGAGGATCCAAGAAGAATCTTGGCAACTTCCCAAACTATCCTATTGTTTGGTTTGAGTTTGAGAATATCATTTAATGTTTCAATCCTACCCATTTTAATTAGTTAGGACTTATATTCGTACGACATGATCATACAAATAGCCTCGAAGATATGAGGGTTTATGTCGTACCAAATGACTACCTCGGAATCCTAAGACCAGTTAGGGCTTAATTCACATGACATGATCATGCAAATGCCTAACAAAGAGTTGAGGATTTATGTTGCACTAGGCAAACTACCTCGAAGTCCTATGACTTGGTTGTTTAATTCTAGGAATGTTTAGCTGATGTAGAATTGTTTTGCGGATGATGATGGTCAAGCTACCCACCATGCTCCGAGCTCCTTTTTGTTGCAGAGGTTTAGTTTTAGAAGTCATAAATCAGGAGATGAGAGAAGTGTTTTGGTTTAGAGAAAATCTTAAAATCCAAGTGTTTTTAATATTTTAATTAAAACAAATCTTAAAGTTGTTTAAACATAACCGATTAAGATCCCACTGGTTCCGTCATCCCGACACCGTTATTTTCATCGAATTCACTTAGTTCGGATGAATTTGCTAAACTCAACCGAATGAGTTCCACACTTTCATTTAGATCGTGGGAAATCCCGTTAGCAACACGTGGGTTACATCATCCGAGGTATTCCCGATCATTCAACGAGACGTTTTAATTTAGTTATAGTTGTAGTTTTGTTGTTCGTTTGTGATTAAATTTTGAGTTGTTTTATATTTTGAAATGTTGTGGCGGTGATTTTTATCTTGTAATGACTTTTAATTTAGTTTTGGTTTCAGTTCAGGGACTTCCCTAAAGGTTTTGGTTTTCATGCAACAGTTATTTATCATGCAAGAAAAGTAAAGTACAGTGCATGTAAGTAAATTGCAATAAAGTAAATTGCAATAAAATAAAATTTTACCTGGAGGGTCTTCCCGTCATCCCAAGCTGCACTTAAAACACATGTTAAGATATTTAAATGTTTCAACAAGTACCTAGGTAAAGCTAAGTGAAAGGTTTTGGTTGTCTACCAAAGTCCTAATCCTATAACTGGTCATCTCCTATGACGTCTAGGTTCTTGTGTTTTGGTTTAAGGATAATTTTCTTCACCAAAGAACAATTAAGTTCAATTGTTCTTATAAACATCCCATCATATTGAGGAAATGCTTAAGACGAGTCTTAAACATCTTTTCAATACCTCTAGGATTGTTTTAAGTCCAAGAGAATTTAATTATGCAAGTGAATTAATCATCCAGGAGTTTAAGTTTTGTTTTCTTGCTCAGCGAACTAGGACATTTGAATATCCTATAAGTGAAGTAACACTTCACTTGATACTTCATTTAAGAGTTATAATAATAATAAGAGCTTTAAAAGGGCAAATTTACTTATTAAGTATTTTAATGATTTAAACTTAATGATTTAATTTTAATTTTGAGTTAATTATAAAAAAATTAGTTTAAGTTTGGAATAGTGTTCAAGTTATTTTAGATTTAATTCTTAATGATTTCATTTAGGTTTGTAGTTAAATGATTTTAATTTAATTTAATTCAATTTAATTTTAATTCAATTTGATTTGATTTTAATTTAATTTAGTTTAATTTAATTTAATTTAATTTGATATAATTTAATTTAATTTAATTTAATTTAATTTAATTTTAGTTTAATTTTAATTTGGATTATTATTTTAATTTTTTTTTATTAAGAATTAATTATTATTGAAGTGATTTATTTAGGGATTTTTAAATTAAAGAATAAATATCCTCTTAATAATATCCATACTTTAATAATTCCAATTTCTATTATTCTTCCAAAATTTCAATTAATTAATTAATTAAAGTTTTATTTTAATTATATTTGAAATGGTTAGTAGGTTTCTACCCTCAATCATTTAAGTTTCAATCATCCAAAATCAGTTTAAAATCAAATATTTTACCCTCCCGTTTTTGATTAATCCTAAAATTTTAATTAAGGGTTGAAATTTTTTTATTACCCTTTTGCCCTTCAAGCTTAATAATTCTATAACTCACTAAATTAAGCTCAAATGAAATTAAAATTTTTATGTAACCTCACTCACATGTCAATTAAGACATTAGAGGAGAAAATGTGATTTTTCTGTATTTAATTTATTTATGTAATTATTTTTAATGGAAAATAGGGGTTCTCAAGGAAAATTCAATAACATGACCAACGAAATGTTTCCATCCTTAAGAAAATTATGGGATGTTTCTAATGACAAGCGGACCATTTGGACCAATTTTGGTGATTTTTTTATTTATATTTTATTTATTAGAATTATTTTTAATTTTGGAGTATTAATTAATTATAAAATAAAATAAAAGTAAAAAAAAGAATTTTATATTTTTCATACATTTCGCTGACCTCAAAGAGTCTAGAGAAACAAATTTTATAATTTTTTGATTTTTCTTTGATTTATTAGAATTATTTTAGTGGAAATATTAAAGAAAATCATTTTTTAATTCAAAAATTGTTTTAAGCCTTTAAAATTCAATATCTTACCCTAGAAACTTAGGAAAAATATTTGGTTTTCTCCTAAGTGATTAGAATTCAAAATGTGACATTTTTATGAATTTAAATATTTTTGTGATTTTTATTATTTTTTAATTATTAAAAATATTAAAATAAGCTTAAAAATGAAAATTTTTAGAAAATTCTAATTTTAATTTTCTTAGACTCCTTTGATATCAGAGAAGTCCCAAAATCATTTTTGTAAATTTTTGAAAAGTATTTTGTGAGTTATGAATTTTTAAAATTTAATTTTATCCATTTTGCTTAAGAGGTTTAATCAACCCATTTGGTGAGGCTAATCAAATCCAATTGACTTCAAATTTTTATGTGATGTTCCTCTAATCCTAAAGATCAGTGGAGAATTATTTTCAAGTCAATTTAATGTGTGGTTAACCCTAATTAATTAAAGTTCAATTTTGGGTATTTAGGCCTATTAGGGTTGTTCAATGTGAATTAATTCAAAACCTATTTTTCCTAGGTTCCTCTGGTCATAAGAAACATCATCAAATTTTCCTAGAATTTATTTCTCAACATGCTAATTATTGGAATTACAATACTCAAAACAGTAAAATGCAATTGAAAAATCAATAACCTCTCATAAGGATGGCCTCTAACCTTGGAAAATTCAGGGAATGTTCCCAAGTTCAGAGGCTTCAAAAGCCCTATGGTCTCATGCCATGATGAATTGTCTACATGCATGGAGAATCAAAATAGTGCAGAGAGTAAATAATTAATTAAAAATAAAATACTCAATGAAATGACTTGATTTCTTTTACACATTATTCTCCTCTGTTCACTGAGCAAGAGGGTATTTTTATTTTATTTTTAGGATTTTTCTACACAAAGTTATGCATTTTTGAAGTTCTGGGTATTTAATAAATAAGAAAAAATCCCTAATTTTCTACTTATCCACACGGCGCCACGTAATCCTCGGTAGCTCCGAAAGCCCACGCGACACGCTCACATTCGACGCCGCCATCTGAGTCAGCTGCCACAGGGCCCACGGTTCACGTACCGTCTCCTGGTTTGACGCCATCTGAGCTGTCCGCTCGATACACGCGCGATCTAACGGCTCCCAGTCATCGTCTACAACTGGTGTGCACCCGTGACCGTCCACACTAAAACCCTAAGATCTCACTCGATTCTCAATGGATTTTCATGTTCTTATACTCTATGGATTCGTCTTGAAGAGACGAACATATCCATACGGTTTATGTGGCATGAAATTAACTCAATCAAAGTGGAGAAAGTTGAGAAGCTCGGGAAGAAGAAAGAGCTCACACCTTTGCTCAGAGAAGTGAAGCTTCGATCTGAGAGTTGTGTCACGTTCGATTGGGTCCAAGCAAGCTCCAGATGAAGTCCCTTGGCTCGGTGAATCGCTCAGGTACAAAAGTGACCACAACCGATCACAAAGCTTGGAGGCCGGAAGCAATGGCTGGCCTGGTAAGGGAGTTTTTGCTGGGGAACTTTTCCTCTTGGTCTGGTGAAGGTGTAGAGTCAATGAATTTGAGGATTGACTCACTGTGGTGAAGTGTCCTGGTTTTGGGATTGAATTTCAACTCTGAAATTGAGCTCACGGAGAGGAAATGGCAGGGGGATTTCGGTGGGGATCAAGTTCTCCGGTGTGGAGGAGAGTCTGGAATGATTTTGGCAGAGTTTCTGTATGGTTTGTTTCAGCACCTCTCTTGGATGAGAGGAGGTGGTGTTTAAATAGGGTTGGCTGAAGGGCTTCCCAGGGAGGGTTGAAGGCTTAGATCAAGGGAAGAATAGCCATGATAGCCATTGGAAATGGGGCAGCTCAGCAAGATGGAATTTCAATGTTTGGCTCCTTCCAAGGTCTCGGTTATGGTGTTTTCTGGCGGCTGTGGTGGCTGGCCAGCCGGCATGGATCACCATCTTGACCGTGGAAGTCGTGGCCGGGGTTTGGTGAAGTGAATTGGCTTTAGACATGTGTAAAGGAGTTGGCTCTAAGTGGTATGGGGATAAGGCCATTTTAGGCTTGGTTTGGTCAACTCATCCAAATGGATTGGGTTCACTCTCCCATAACCTGATTTTGGGCTGAGGCAATCAGTTGGGTTAACCTCCCATGTGTGGTGGAGTCTCCATCAAGGATTAGGTGGCAAAACATGGTTTAGTGTGTGACAAAGATATGGCTAAAAAGGCTTAATGAAGGATTAGGAAAGGGGGCCCTCCTTTTGCCATTAATAGCTTGGTCACATGTCGAACCCCTCATGGCTTCACATGGGGCTTAAAGATGGCTTCATGGCTCTTATATGGCTTGGGAAAAGTTATCTTGGTTTCATGGAAATAGGTTTAAGGAATTTTGGTATTTTGGTGTAAAATTTGGATGGTTTTTCATATGGCTTTGTTTAGAAAGGTTTTATTGCTGATTTAGGACTTAGGAATGAATTTAATTAAGTGAGGATGAGATGAGATTGTAATGTGGGCTTTAGGATGGGCTTGGGCTTTTGAGTTTGGTTAGGAATGGGCTTTTGAATGTCTTTTGGAAGTGGGCTTTTAGATGAATATTTTGCAAATGGTCATGCCAAATAAATGTTGGGTTTAGTTTAAGGATGTGTCATGAGTGATTTGGATCAAACTTGAGGTGGTTTGGAATTGATTTGGGTCTAAATTGAGTCTCTTTAGTGATAGGGTTAAAATAGGTCAAAATGGACTAACTTGGGCTAAGGTTGGGCTAATGTTGAAATTGTTGTAAAATTAACATTAAGAAATGTTCATGGGAGTGTTTCAAAGAGGTTTCAACTTTGGTTGGGTTTTGATTTTGGGATTTGGGCCTATTTGGGTTAGGTTTGGGTGTAGACCCATTTAAGGGATTTTGGGTTTGGGTTGAATTTGAGTAAAGTTTGGGTCAAAATTTTGGGCAAATTATGTTAGTGTTTTGTTTGTGGGGATATTAGGGAAGGTTTAGAAAAGGTTTGGGGTTAATTGGAGTTGAATTGGGTTGGTTTGGGCTAAGTTTGGGTCATGGGCCAAACTTGGGCCTTAAGCTTAAAAATGAAATTAGATTCAAATGTCAATCAAATTGGACTTATATTTGGTCTAGATTAATATTGGGGATATTGAATTGAAGTTTATAATTGAATTGGACCAAAATTGGGGTCAATTGGGGTGGTTTGGTTTGACATTGGGTTCACTTTGGATTAAAAATGGGTCAAATTGGGGGTTTTGACAAAAGTGGGGTAAATTGACAAAATTGGCCCATTGTTTAGTTGAACAAAATGAAAGTGGGAATATTTGGGATTTTATGGAATTTTCTGGAAATTTTCTGAATTTTTGGATTTTTTGGTCAAGAGGGGCATTTTGGTAATTTGGAGGGTATTGGGGGTATTTTTGGTTGGAGATGGTCAATTTGAGTAGTGGGGGAAATGTTTGAGATTAATTTTAGGAAATTTTGGGTGATTTGGAAATTTTGAAGAATTTGGGTAGTTTCGAGGCTTCAGTAGGTTTGCGTGGTCCAGGGCCCAGGGGTCAAAATTGAAATTTTGGCAAAATAAAGATTGAGCCGAGTGTGAGTGAAATGGAATCATTTTAGTTGAGCCATGAAGCCATATTAAGCCCATAGGAGCCATGAGAGGACTCATTTGAGGTATTCGCTATGTTGTTCCTAACCCTCTTAGCCAAGGGCTTAGGGGTTAAGGTCCATCCATGTGAATTACCTACATGAGTCAGGAAGTCAAGCTAGGTATGAATGGTTTTAGGATTTGGAATGTGTGTGTGAGAGTGTAGTGTAGTGTATGTGTAAGTCAGCCCTCACCAGACCAGGCCACCCAGGGTGATTCTAAGGCCAAATAGTCCTATAGGGAACTCATCCTTTAAACCTCTACATTTGATCTCAACCCTCTAGGTGATTAGGGGTTTACAATCAAGCTTGTGGGGTTTGCAGGGAGTTAAGAATTGGTTGAGTTTCTAAAGGGGTAGGTTCAATTTCTAGTCCTCTAAGATAGTCAAAGGAAAAGCCTAAGGCTAGATCCTAAGTATTAAAGAGGGAAGAGAAGACCTCATAAAAAATGAGGTCAACAACTGGAAATTTATTCTTCTTATTTTGTCTTATATTTTCTATGAAATGTCAAAAATAACTCTTCAAAGAGTTAAATTTTGAAAAGATATGGTCTTATTTTTCAAAGGACAAAACATTTTTTAAAAACAAGTTATTTAACAAGAGATGAGAAGAAAGGCAATCCCCAATAGAGTCACCAAAAAAATCTCTTGGTGGCATCTGGAGTGTCGGGGATACCGACTTGTCACCGGCCCGTCATCATCGAGATTCTGTCGAGTCAATTTCAATGTTGTTATTTTGAGGGAGTCGCCAACTCTGTTTATCTATCATATCACCCTAGTATTAAAAAAAGTCTTATTTATTTGGATCATGTAAAGGATCCGTAAATGTTAAGGAATTTGAAGAAAATAAGGGTTGATAAGATATAAAATAGTAGAATAAGAAATTTCAATGATAATCGTCACAAAAAGGGAATTCTTGAATGCTTTATTCTAGAAATTTTTTTATATGAGGAGGATCATGTGTAAAATTTTGATAACCAGAGATTTCTAGGTGTAATACCTATCCTAAATCCTTAAATCTCCTATAAGAGCAAGCTCCTATAGTTAATTACATCTTAGACAATTAGGATTGTCTAAGAAAACTTCTGGTTAATGTTAATCACTTATTTTTTAAGAAATGTCAATATTCAATCCTAGGGGTAACATATTACCCTAAAGGTTTGTCAATGTCATTTTGTTATGTCGGTTTTATTTTTGTTTAGTCGTTTGTCATTTTATTGTCATTTTGTCTTATAGTTTGTTATTTGTTTGGTGGCTATCATAAAAGTTTAGGCTTTATGACTATCCTACAATTTTATATTTTGTTTTGTTATTTGTCTTGATTATGTTATTTTAGTTTTTTTTAATGTCATTTATGTCATTTTTCATTTTGTTTTGGGTTTTGTTCCGTTAGCAGAATGTCGCCCTGTAAAACAGAGTTAACACATCCCAATAACATGTAAAGTAAATCCAAACAAAACTTTTCTTCAACCTGCAAGAAAAATAATGTCAAAATTAATCTTGCAAAAGATATAATGTTAAATTTATTTCATAAATTTTTTATTATGTTTTAATTTTTAGACAACCCAGTCAAGATGTTTATTTCTCCGTCGTCCCAGGGTCATCGGTTGCATTGATCTACTTAGTCCGAAAGGTATTTAAACTAGGACCGGAAGACTCCTGTCAACAACTAGGATTGCATCGTCCAAGAAATCTTCGTAGATCAAGAACACTGGGGTTCAAGTTACTTTTGGTGATTGATCTACCTAAAACAATACCCATTTTTATGCCTTATTTATGATTCAATTCATAAAGATATTATACATTAATGAAAGGTATTTTCATGTTTTTGGATGTAGATGATTAAAAAGAGTCCAAGAAAGAAAAAGAAGGAAAAAGGAGCAAAAAGGAGCAAAAATCGAGCTTATGGAGCAAATTTTGGAATTATTGGTCCGGCGCCTAGGCGCCAGAGTCCGGCGCCTAGGCGCCAGAGTCCGGCGCCTAGGCGCCAGTTCGATACAGACGATGTTAAGTTTTTTTGTTAACTTTGGACAGTTATTTTGATGGTGTTAAGCGGTTATTGGAGCTTCTACAAGACTGGAAGTTACTCCTAATATATAGGATATGTGATATAATGTATTTGGACACAAGGAAATGGTTTGGATCGCGAAGAGGTGTGACCCAAAGTGAAGAGGTACGAAAGACCTGGTCACAGTGCCCAGCGCCTAGGCGACAGATCCCGGCGCCTAGGCGCGATGGTTACCTTCTAGAAGATCATTGAATTTAGACGAATTTTGAAGAGGTGACTTAAGCAACCCCTGATCAAATTCAGAGCTCTATTAATAAGAGCCCATTCTACAGAGAAAATCGCACCAAACCCCCCCTCTTAGTACACATACCCATTTTAGCATCTTCTCTCTCATCTCTAGTTTTATTTAGTCTCTTTCATACTTAGGGTGCCACTTTATTTTGTATCTAGTGAGTTTATTTTGAGTGTTTATTATGTGTTATTGTTGTTGGAGTCTTTCATCATTGCTTTGGAGTCAGTAGAAGTCAGCGGATCTCTTGAAGGAACACTTCAGATAAGTATTTGTACTTTAGTTCAAAGTTTTATAAATATGTTTTGTTGTGTTGTTTTAATGAGTTCTGAGTAGTTAGTTATCTTTCTCCTTTCAACTATGTAAAGATTATAAATTAATTAAATTTTGTAGGAGTATTAAATAAAAAATATTTTAAAATATTGTGATGATATTAATACTTGATCTTAGTTTACTTTTTAAATTGGCCATTTAATTTGTTAAAACCTGTTGAAGAATTTTGAGACCTATCCGGAGATAAATTCTTAACTAGTAGATATCACATGAATCCTTAGATAATCGCAGGCTATACATGGATTTTTTAAGCTAAACTGCAAATAAATAGGAAGATATTATTTATTGGGTGTAAAATTAATTAGTTTTTAGAGTGACAGACTAAATTTTAAAAATTTGGTTTATAGAAAGGTAACGGGTCACTAGTAGGGCCCACCATAGCCACCCTTGGACATCTAGTAGTGTGAGCCTAGATTAATCCATTCTACTAATAAAGCATCCTGAGCCTAACTATAGATTAGTCAATGTTCTTTGCACCTGGACCAAAGGGTAAAGAATATGAATGCTTCTATTTGGCACAATACCGTAATCTTAATTCCCTACAAAAGATAATTAATCTATAATTCTTGGATTAGTTGAAAAAGGAGAAAGTCGTTTTTATACTTGCATTGAATTTTAATTACTGCTTACTTTACTTTCTTGCTTGTTGCTTACTTTCTTTTAGTAAAAATTATAAGTTAATTAAATTTGATTATATATATATATATATATATATATAAAGAGTATATATAAATTGCTTTTGAAAATTTCAAAATATTACTTATATCTCTTACTTTTTATTTCACTATCCCTGTGGGATCGATAATCAGGACTCCACTAGAGCCCTTTATTACTTGAATGATACGTATACTTGCGTTTAAAATTGTGACTCTTACAAACAAAATCTAAATATAAAATAATAAAAGTAAACTTCGCACATCAAGTTTTTAAAGCCATTTGCTAGAAATTAAATATTCTAAAAAGTGGTATCAAATTCTTGTATTTTAAAGCATAGTTTAAAGTCGCATCACATCAAGTTTTTGTCGCACATTGCTGGGGATAGGATAAGATAAAATAAAAAGTAAAAAAAAATAAAAATAAAAAAACAAAACAAAACATAAAAACAAAACATAAAACAAAAATATTTTCTTTAAATTTTTATGCGTAGTTCTGGATCTAAAGGATTACAACCTTTTGATTTTGAATTAGAAAGAATGATTAAAATAATTAAAAAAGAAAAAAATTTTCAAAACATCAAAAAATGGCTAACTTACATAACAATAATCAAAATCCAATCAAAATTAATGAACAAAATATTTATAAACCATTAAGGAAATATGGAAACCCTACAGCTGATGAACTTCATGTTAGTGTTCAAATTCCTACTGTAGATGCTAATTCTTTTGAGCTTAAACCTTCTCTTATTCAAGTGGTTCAAAACAATCAATTTGGAGGAACACCTAATGAGGATCCAAATTTACACCTTGCTGGTTTTTTAGAACTTTGTGCTACCTTTAAATATAATAATGTTTCTAATGATGCTATTAGGCTTAGACTCTTTCCTTTTTCCCTTAAAAGATAAAGCAAAGATGTGGCTTAATTCATTAGCAACTTGTTCTATTAAAACATGGGAAGATATGGCACAAAAATTCCTTGCTAAATATTTTCCTCCTTCTAAAACTGCTAAATTGAGAAATGATATTACTTCATTTACGCAATTTGATGGAGAAATAATTTTTGAAGCTTGAGAAAGATTTAAAGAACTATTAAGAAAATGTCCTCATCATGCTTTACCAGATTGGTTAATTATTTAAACATTTTATAATGGACTTATTGGATCACATAGATCTATTATTGATGCTGCTGGTGGTGGTTCTTTAATGGCTAGGACATTTGAAGAAGCCTACACCTTAATTGAGGAAATGACTAATAACAATTTTCAATGGCCTTTTGAAAGGGTTAATCCTAAAAGAATGGCCAGTATTCATGATAATGACGCCTTTTCTATTTTAGCTTCACAAGTGGTTGCGATATCTAAGAAATTAGATAATTTTTCTATTAATATATCGCATGTAAGTAATGATAATTCTGCAAATTCTGATGATTCTCAAACAATGGAAACTTTACAAGCCTTATTCTAATTGTTATAATATTGGTTGGAAAAATCATCCTAATTTTAATTGGAGTAATGGACATCAAGTTAATCCAAATTGGAATAATCAAGGAAATTCAAACTATAGACCAACTTATCCTCCTGGTTATAACAATCAACAGAAAAAGTTGTCTGTAGAAGAATTGATCTTGTAACTAAGCAATCAGCTACAAAGTCGAAGCACTGTTATTCGTAATATTGAGAATCGGATGGGTCAAATCGCTAATTTCATTAATTACGGACCTCAAGGAACACTGCTTAGCAATGTCGAAATTAATCCTAAAGGATCCGGAAAAGAACATGAACAAGCAAAAGCTGTACAACTCAGAAGTGGAAAGGAATTAAAAGAGAAAACACAGAATGATATTGAAAAAGAGAAAGAAGTTGAAGAGATTGAAAAACCTAAAGATACCCTTTCTCCAAGTAAAGAACATACTATTGTACCTATTGAAGTGGGAGTTGAAAGACTACCACCACCTTTTCCTCAAATACTTAAACAGTAGAAGCTTGACCATTAATTTTCTATGTTCTTTGAAATTTTTAAGAAACTTACCATCAACATTTCTTTTGCTGAAGCTTTGGAGCAAATGCCAAGCTATACAAAATTTATGAAGGATATTTTAAGTAAGAAGAGAAAATTTGAAGCTTATGAAACTGTTGAATTAAGTGAAGAATGTAGTGCAATAATTCAAAAGAAATTACCTCAGAAACTTAAAGATCCTGTAAGTTTCACTATACCATGTGCTATTGGAGAAAAATTTCGTGGAAAAGCCTTATGTGATTTAGGAGCTAGTATTAATCTCATGCCATTTTCAATCTTTCGAAGGTTAGATTTAGGAGAGATTTCTCCTACCACTGTAACGCTTCAGTTAGCTGATCGATCGATCACCTATCCTAAAGGAGTTATAGAGGATGTTTTTGTTAAGGAAGATAATTTTATCTTCCTTGTAGATTTCATTATTCTAGATATGGAAGAAGATAAAGAAATACCTATAATTTTAGGGAGACCTTTTATAGCTACCGGTCGAGCTATGATTGATGTGCAAAAAGGAGAATTAACGATGAGAGTTAATGATCAATAAATAACATTCAATGTTTTGAAATCAATGAGGTATCCTGAAAAAGAAAAATGCTATCGAATGGATATTTTTGATTATATGATTGAAAAGCATTACCAAGAAAAATGTAAGTTCATTTTTGAGGATAAAGATAAAAAATATATGTTATATGATGAGTCATTAAATAAAGAAAATTCATCTGAAGAAACTCATTATATTCATGAAAACTGAGAAATTTTAGACACAACTACAAATGATATATTATTACCCTCAATTGATAAAGCCCCTGAATTGGAATTAAAGATGTTACCTGCACCTTTAAAGTATGCATTTCTTAGAGATTCACTAACTTTACCTGTAATTATATCTTCAGAATTAAGCAAAGATCTAGAAGAAAAATTAATAGGTGTTCTGAAGTATTATAAGAAAGCTTTTGGTTGGACTATTGCAGATATAAAAGGAATATGCCCTTCAATCTGTATGCATATGATTTTAATGGAAGAAAATTGTAAACCCACTATTGAACCACAAAGAAGAACAAATCCAATTATGAAAGAGGTTGTTAAGAAAGAGATTTTGAAATGGTTAGATGCTGGAAATATTTATCCTATTTCGGATAGCCAATGGGTAAGTCCTATTCATTGTGTTCCGAAGAAAGGAGGAGTAACTATCATTGTTAATGAAAAGAGTGAATTAATCCCAACAAGACAAGTTAGTGGATAGCGAATTTGCATTGACTATAGAAAATTAAACAACGCGACTAGAAATGATCATTTTCCTTTACCTTTCTTGGATCAAATGTTGAATAAACTAGCTGAATATTCATATTTCTATTTTCTAGATGAATTTTCTGGTTATCATCAATTACCTGTTGCTCCTGAGGATCAAGAAAAGACAACATTTACTAGTCCTTATGGAACATTTGACTTTAGAAGAATGTCTTTTGGTTTATATATAAAGGATTTTTCTAAAACTGCTAAACCTCTTTGCCATTTATTGGAAAAAGAAGCTAAATTTGAATTTACTAAAGATTGTTTGAATGCGTTCAATATTTTGAAAAAAAAGTTAATCACTGCACCTGTCATTGTTGCACCTGATTGGAATAAACATTTTGAATTAATGTGTGATGCAAGTGATTATGCAATCAGAGCTGTGTTAGGACAAAAATATGAGAATATTTTCAAAGTTATATACTATGCGAGCAAAACACTTAATGAAACTCGAATAAATTACACTACTACTGAAAAAGAGCTTTTAGTAATAGTATATGCCTTTAATAAGCTTAGACCATATCTTCTTGGAACAAAATGTATCGTGCATACTGATCATTCTGCTATTAAGTATTTGATATCTAAAAAGGATGTTAAGCCTAGATTGATCAGATGGATTTTACTTTTACAAGAATTTGATTTTGAAATTGTGAACAGAAGAGGGACTGATAACCAAATTTCTGATCATTTATCAAGAATAAAAAATAATAATGAGAAGATTTATGAAGAAAATGTAAATGAGAAATTCCCGGAGGAGCAATTACATATCATTCAAGGATTATAAATGGTATGCAGATATAGTTAACTACTTGGTTAGCAATATTTTACCATATGAGATGAATAATAAATATATTAAGAAATTCAAGAATGATTGTAAATCATATATTTGGGAAGATCCTCATTTATTTAAAATAGGAAGAGATTATGTGATTCGAAGATGTATACCTTATGAAGAAACTTTTGCAATTATTCAAAAATGTCATGATTCTGAATTTGGAGGACACTTTGGAGTGGATAAAATTGCATTTAAAATTTTAAATTCTGGATTTTATTGGCCTACTTTATTTAAAGATGTTGGACATTATGTGAAAACTTGTGATCGATGTCAATGAATGGGAAATATATCCAGAAAAGATGAAATTCCTCTAAACTTTATATTAGAGATCAAAATTTTCGATGTATGGGGTTTAGACTTTATGGGACATTTTGTACCATCATCTGGAAATATTTATATTTTATTAGCAGTTGATTATGTTTCAAAGTGGATCGAAGCTTTAGCTTTACCTAACTATGATTCCAAAAGTGTTTCGAAATTTTTAAAGAAAATGACTTTTACAAGATTTGGAATGCCTAGGATAATTATCACAGATGGGGGAAATCATTTCAGAAATATAAGAATTCAATCATTGCTGGAAAAATTTAGAATTAAGCATAGAATTGCAACTGCTTATCATCCTCAAACAAGCGGAATGGTCGAAGTATCAAACAGAGAAATTAAAAGAATATTGGAAAAGACTGTTAATCCTAAAGGAACTGACTGGGTCGATAGACTTGATTCTGCATTATGAGCTTATAGAACAGCTTATAAGACACCTATCGGAATGTCACCTTATCGGTTAATTTATGGTAAACATTGTCACCTACCTGTTGAGTTGGATCATAAAGCTTATTGGGCGATAAAGGAGTTCAATTATAATTTGAATACTACAGGAGAAAAACGATTATTACAACTGAATGAAATGGAAGAGATAAGAAATGAGTCTTATGAAAATGCAAGAATTTATAAGGAAAGAATGAAGAAATTGCATGACAAAATGATTTCAAGGAAAATATTCGAGCCTGGACAAGAAGTATTATTATTTAATGCCCATTTAAAACTTTTCCCTGAAAAATTAAAATCCAAATGGATGGGACCATTTATAATTGAGAATGTATGCCCTTATGGAGCTGTGGATATTAAAGATCCCAAAACTGGAAAAATATTTAAAGTTAAAAGATTAAGACTGAAGCCTTATGTGGGAGAAATGAAATTAAATTACAAAGAGGCTTATGAGCTGAGTCTACCCGATTAATTTAATTAATTAGGTCAGGCTGACGACGTTAAACCAAGCGCTTTGTGGGAGGCAACCCATATTTATATGTTTGAGCTTTATTGCTGTAAGGTTATACCTTGGTCTTAGCTGAATTTTTATATAACTTCTAGAAATAGAAGGCTAACAAGTCTGTATTTTCTTAAGATAAACATTTTCTTGAAGTATATAGAAATTGGACTTGAACCACTCCATGTCAAATGTGAGTAAAAAGGAGATCAAGTTAACCTTCGTTTGTGATTGTTTGTGATTTGAATTTTTCATAATTGTGTTTGTGTGTTGATCATGCTCGTTTGTTAGACCTATTTTTACAACCGAAACTTTGCAAAATTTGATGATAGGCGAATCGGAGTCGATCGAGGTTCCGACGCCTAGGCGCCAAAAGTTGGTGCCTAAGCGCCGGAATAACATGCGTATCGAAGATCCGGCACCTAGGCGCCAGCTTCCGGCGCCTAAGCGCCACGGTTACAGATCTTGGAAAAACTGAAATTCTTCATTTTTTCATACTAAATCTCTTTATATATAGCCTATTTTCGTCCCCAATCCCATAGACACACTAATTTCGACCAGAGCAATTCATTTTGGAGGAGTTAGGAAGGATTTGGAGGCCATGGATAGAGGAAATCATAGAAATGAGGTAAGAGACAAATCTCCTAAAGATCCTCAGCCTTATTTTAATGGTTTATTGCTATTAGTCTGGAAAACATGTTTAGTTGAATGGATAAGATTGAAGCGGAACTTTAAAGTATTGGTAATCATCTCCATGAGATGTACCACAAATATGAACACTTAGAATGACAAACCAAACTTCAATATGATCATATGGCTGCCTAGCATGACGCTCAAGTAGAAATGAACGTGAAGAACAAGTGGACTGATGAAAAGACGGCTTTGGAATTTCCAAGGGCATTGCTGTTCTATCCCTTCGGTCGTAGCGAACTTCATTGCGAAAGAGATGGAAAATGAAGATCGGTGTTAAATAGATTCTATATGTGTTTTAGGTGTGACCGAGTCTTGTGTTAGTATCTTATGTGTGTATTTGCTTAAATTGTTCAATGTGTGTTGTTGGATTTGAATGTTTGCTTTAAATATATTGTTGTTTGTGTTATTTATAAAACGATGAACCTTGATACAAATCTTGTATTGAAAGTTATTGAATTTAGAATGGATATTAGTATTTTGAATTGAAGAACTTGGATACATTTATGTGGATCTATGCTATCATTTTAAATTGATTGTGAAAATATTTGGAGGTTATAAATTGGATAAATACTCTCACAAGAGTAATAAGGAGTCAAATTTGATAAGATTTGGTGGAATATATTTAATTTAAATCGAATTTTTGGAAAGGCGAGTCTGGCACCTAGGCGCCGGTTCGGCCTGAACCCGAAAACTCATCTTCTCAAACCCCCCCCCAACACCATTTTTGACGCCTAAGCTTTCTTCTCCACAGTATTTCACGAAAATACCACCTAGAGATCCCATTTAGAGTAGGATTTTCAAGTTTTTGGGCTTGAAATCACCCGATTTCTTCATCTCGAGGTCAAATCTACATTCTAAACTCATTATTTTTAAGTTTCACCATGGATTTTGCTCTCATCAAGAAAAACTGAGATTTTGAGAATCATAAATATTTTAACTTCATTCCAAATGTTATTTAATTTTATGTAACTAAAAGGGTTACTTAAGGACAAGTAACGTTTACGTTTGAGGGAATTTGATCTACCTAAAAAAATACCATTTTTATGCCTTATTTATGATTCAATTCTTAAGGATATTATGCTTTAATGAAAGGTATTTTCATGTTTTTGGATGTAGATGATTAAGAAGAGTCCAAGAAAGAAAAAGAAGGAAAAAGGAGCTAAAAGGAGCAAAAATGGAGCTTATGGAGCAAATTTTGGAATTATTGGCCTGGCGCCTAGGCGCCAGAGCCCGACGCCTAAGCACCAGTTCGATACAGACGCTGTTAAGTTTTTTTGATGACTTTGGGCAGTTATTTTGACGGTGTTAAGAGGTTATTGGAGCTTCTAGAAGACTGGAAGTTACTCCTAATATATAAGACATGTGATACAATGTATTTGGACACAAGGAAACGGTCTCGATCGCGAAGAGGTGCGACCCAAAGTGACGAGGTGCGAAAGACCTGGTCACGAAGTCCGGTGTCTAGGTGTCAGATCCCGGCGCCTAGGCACGACGGTTACCTTCTAGAAGATATATTGATATTGGACGAATTTTGAAGAGGTGCCTTAAACAACCCCTGGTCAAATTCAGAGCTCTATAAATAGGAGCCCATTCTACAGAGAAAATCGCACCAAACCCCCCTCTTAGTACACATACCCATTTTAGCATCTTCTCTCTCATCTCTTGTTTTATTTAGTCTCTTCCATACTTAGGGTGCCACTTTATTTTGTATCTAGTGAGTTTATTTTGAGTGTATATTGTGTGTTAATGCTGTTGGAGTCTTTCATCATTGCTTTGGAGTCAGTAGAAGTCAGCAGATCTCTTGAAGGAACACTTTAGATAAGTATTTGTACTTTAGTTCAAAGTTTTATAAATATGTTTTATTGTGTTATTTTAATGAGTTCTGAGTAGTTAGTTAACTTTCTCCTTTCAACTATGAAAGATTATAAATTAATTAAATTTCGTTGGAGAATTAAATATAAAATATTTTAAAATATTGTGATGATGTTAGTACCTGATCTTAGTTTACTTTTTAAATTGACCATTTAATTTGTTAAAACCTGTTGAAGTATTTTGAGACCTATTCAGAGATAAATTTTTAATTAGTAGATATCACATGAATCCTTAGATAATCGCAGGCTATACGCGGATTGTTTAAGGTGAAGTGCAAATAAATTGGAAGATATTTTTTATTGGGCATAAATTTAATTAGTTTTTAGAGTGATAAACTAAATTCTAATAATTTGGTTTATAGAAAGGTAACGGGTCACTGGTATGGACGACCATAGCCACCCTTGGACATCTAGTAGTGTGAGCCTAGATTAACCCATTCTTCTAATAAAACATTTTGAGCCTAACTATAGATTAGTTAATGATCTTTGCACTTGGACCAAAGGGTAAAGAATAGGAATGCTTCTATTTGGCACAATACCATAATCTTAATTCTCTACAAAAGATAATTAATCTATAATTCTTGGATTAGTTGAAAAAGGAGAAAGTCGTTTTTATACTTGCATTGAATTTTAACTACTGCTTACTTTACTTTCCTGCTTGTTGCTTAGTTTTTTTAGTAAAAATTATAAGTTAATTAAATTTGAATATATATATATATATATATATATATATATATATAAAGAGTATATATAAATTGCTTTCGAAAATTTCAAAATATTACTTATATCTCTTACTTTTTATTTCACAATCCTTGTGGGATCGATAACCGAGGACTCCACTAGAGCCCTGTATTACTTGAACGATATGTATACTTGCATTTAAAATTGTGACTTTTACAAACAAAATCTAAATATAAAATAATAAAAATAAACCTCGCACATCAATTTTTTGAAGCCATTTGCTGGAAATTAAATATTCTAAAAAGTGGTATCAAATTCTTGTATTTTAAAGCATAGTTTAAAGTCGCATCGCATCAGTGATCTATGTTCATTAAGGTTTCATTTAAGTTTTAATGTCTTTCCAGATTTTAAGTTGGACAATTTTAGGTTAATTACAATTTATTAACCAATTTTCCTGTTTCATTGTCGGTTAGGATTTGTTTATTTAAGTCTATACTTAAATAAAGGAGTCAAGTTTGTTTAGATCCAAGATCTAATTAAATATGAGAATTTTAGATTCTGTGTCATTTGAATATAATGATTTTAAGTTTATTTAGATATTATGATCTACTTAACTAAGGAGGAGGATGATGCTAACTTACTTTCAAGAAAGTTTGTTTTGATTAATGAAGAGTATATGAAGATTCTCAAATGGTCATCTGATTTTGATCCTACTAAACAACCTCCTTTTGTTCCAATTTGTTTTAAATTGTCAAATCTTAAATTGCAACTCTTTAATCATCAAGTTATTTATTCTATTGGTACTGCACTTGGAAAGCCTTGAAAATTTGATACACCTACTTTTAATTTGACTATACCTTCGATGGAAAGAATCATGGTAGAAAGAGATATCACTCTTCCTGATGTTTATGAGATTTGGCTAGGCTCAGCTCATACTGGATAATGGAAATCAATTGTAATGGAGTAAAGGCCTTCTTATTGTCATCACTGCAAAATGTTTGGACATTTGATGGATAAATTTTTTAGACTACATCCTAATCTTAAATATGTTGAAGCTGCTATTAAGAATGATAAAATAGCTACTAATTTTGGTAATGTAGATTCAAGGCCTGTTATTTTGGATTATGATCCTTCTAATGAATGTCTTGCACAACTTAATGAAGTTACTAAATCTAGAATGCAACAAGTACTTCAATCTGCAATAGTTAATGAAGTTGCTGTTAATGTTGAATATACTAATACAACACATGAGGATAGTGTTTCTGGAAAACAAAAATGATCAAATGTTGATAACATTAGGAATCTTGATAATTTTCCATCTTCTGATGTAAATTTCATTAATTCCTCCATTATTCAGCAGGAAGTTTTGAATTTTACTGATGCTACTCAAGATATTCAGCATCATACTGCTGAAATTCTGCATCCTGGAAAAAATGTTGTTGAGCCTATTCTTCCAGCTGTTGATACTATGGAGGAGGTCAGAAAAAATTTGCAAGATGATTGGATTGTACATAAGGCTAAGAAGAAGAAGTCTGTGGAGTTAAGGAATTTGTTAGAAGATAATATTACTGTACACAAAGGGTCAACAATATCTCCTTTCTCCAAATTAACTAGAGGTGGTAAAGCTAATACTCATGATTGAATTTTTGTGCTGGATTGTTAGGGGGGTGGCAAACCCTGGCTCCTTAACAGGCTTTTAAATCTGAACAGGGTTCATAATTTTTGGGTTTTTGCTCTTCTGGAACCTATGGTGAAGAAGAATATCAATAGAATTACTAAATAGTTCTCTAGTTATTATTTCAAGTCTAATTGTTCAAATAAGATTTAGGTAATATGCAGAAAAGAGTTAAAGGTTAAAATTATTCAAAATCATCCTCAATTTCTTCGTATTTTATTTGAACTTTAACAAATTATTGGATTTGCTACATTTATTTATGTTGGATGCTCTAATGAAGAAAAAAATGAGTTATGGTCTCATTTACATAGTATTAGCCAAACTATGTCTAGTAGTTGGCTTTTTGGTGGTGATTTCAATTGTATTGCAAATCCTAGTGAAAAAAAAGGAAGTCGAAATCCTAATCTTGGAAGTATGATGAGATTCACTACTAATATTCAACAGGCCAATCTTTATTATTTGGGTTATGAAGGTTCCTCTTTTACATGGAAAAGGGGATTTATTTATGAAAGATTAGATAGATTTCTTGTAAATTAGAATTGGCTTTATATGTTTAATATTTCAAAATTTCATCATTTGATTAGAGTTTGTTCAGATCATGCTCCTCAACTTCTTAAATTCTCTATTTTGTCGACTACTAAAAGTTCCGCTTTCAGATATTTGAATGTAAGGTCTACTCATGCTAGCTGTAGAGAACTGGTTGTATCTGATCGGAATACTTCTATTCCTAATTATATTGAAAATTCTATGTTTAGACTTTGGTTATTATAGAAGAGACTTTTTAAAAGCATTAAATAATGGAATTGGAATGTCTTTGGAAATCTTCATCAAAATGTCATTTAAGCATAAAAGGATGTTGCTGATGTGGAATAACAAGTTGAAGATGGACTGGGATCTTAAGATACTTTATTGGAGGCTAATGAAAAGTTATTTGATGCAATTAATCAAGATGAATTGTATTTAAAACAGAAAGCCTCTCTTAGCTGGTTTCTCTATGGTGACAATAATTCAAAGTTCTATCATGCAATCATTAAATATAGAAGGACTGTTAATGTTATTCTTAAAATCATAGTGATGATAATATTTGGATTTCTGATTCTCAACAAATTGCTAATAGTGCTGTAAAGCATTTTCAAAACTTATTATCTTCAAAGAGAACGACTACCATTCAATTATCTTCTTTATTTCAGCATGCTTCTTCTTTACTTGAAGAATGTCAATTAATTGTTTCTCCTAATGAAGATGAAATTTATGCTGCTTTTTTTGCAATGGATAATAATAAAACTACAGGACTTGATGGATATATTGCTGATTTCTATAAGAAGTTTTGGGATATAATCAAAGTTGATGTAGTTGATGCAGTTCAATGTTTTTTGCTTGGCAATGAAATGCCTAACTTTTTTGCTGCTACAACTATTGTATTAGTCCCTAAAGGTAAAAAGAAGATGTACATGGCATATTTCAGACCTATCAACTTGACTAATACTTTTTCTAAAGCTATTAGCAAGGTCATTGTTGCTAGATTACAACCACTGTTAAGTGATTTAATTACTGAAAATCGATCAGTTTTTTGTTAAAGGAGGCTGTATTAGTGATAATTTCCTTCTTGCTCAAGAATTGCTTACTAATATTGACAAACACTGTAGAGGGTTTAACATCATCTTTAAATTGGATCTTGCTAAAGCATTTGAATCTATTAGTTTGACATTCATTTTTGATATTCTATCTATTAGCGGTTTTAAAGTTGAATTTTGTCATTTAGTTCTGAGTTGGCTTCAAAATACTTATTATAGTATTTTGACTAATGGGAAATGTCATGGTTTTCTTCAAGCAGGAAGAGGTATAAAGCAAGGCGATCCATTGTCTTTGTATATTTTCATCTTGGCCTTTGATTACTTTTCTAGGATGTTAAATCATGCACATCAAGATCATCCTCATATTCAATATCAGCATAGATCCAATTGCATGGTTAGTCACTTAGACTATCCAGATGATGTTATTGTATTTTCCAATGGAAGTAAAAATTCTATCAAAATCCTGTTGAAGACTTTATCTGATTTTGAGAAAATTTCTGGAATGATCTTTAATAAAGCAAAGTGTCAATTTTTACTAAGTTCTAAAGTTAGCACTCAAATCAAAAGCTGTATCTCTGGTTATACTGGATTTACTGAAGCTATTTATCCTCTTAGATATTTGGGATTTCTACTTATCAATGGTAGAATGAAGCTGACACATTATGATGATGTTGTTTGATGCGAACTTTTTATTATGCAAGAACTTAAGAACCCAAATCTATATATTTGTAATGATGTTGTAAAGTCCAAACTTCAATGCAAGTATACGTATCGTATCAAGTAAAATAGGGCTCTAATGAAGTCCTAGTTATCGATCCCACAGGGAAGGCACGTTCCTTGCAATAGATAGCGTAATACTGAAATCCAATACTCAAATCGCAATTAAAGTTTAAGTTTACTTCTAGTAATAAGATGCAGAAAACAGTAACAGTTAAGCAAACCACAATTACTTCTAATATCTTTAAATAGAATTAACTAACACACACACACTAAGCTTTGTATTTGAAAGGTTTTGATATATATAAATAGTGTCTTTCCTCTTGCAATGAGTATATGATGTGTGAATGATATAGAATGATTATTTATTGTATTGTGACAAATAGGAGCTTAAATGTTTCTTTGCCCTCAAAAGAGTACCCCCTCTTCCAAGCATGTTAAGAACATTAACATATCCTAAGTTCAGTCACTAAGTCTAAGGCTAGGCTGGAAGGATACTGGCTGTCACTACGGAGCTCCCACTCACCCTTCACCTGAAGGCTAACCTTCGACTTTAAATACCAATCTTAGGACCAAATTGGGGATCTCAGCCTGTCACCTTGAAACCTCCAATTTGAAGCCCATCAAAACACATTTCACTGTTTATTTGCTCTCAATTCCCATGAACTACACAATCATCCATGGACATTGAATCGATTATTCATTATTGTTGTAGGACACTCAATCCTTTTCGAGTTAATGTGCAACAACAGATTTTAACAATTTCTTTTATACTTTAAAAGCACTTCAAATCCACATCATCAAATCATCACATCTCTATGCAAGAAGAAAGATAAAGGAGACTACTCATAATTCATAGAGATGACACAATAAAACATGGATTTTATAAATAAAAGTAAAGGCATACAAACCACAATAACAAATACAACTTATCACTTTCTCTTCCCCAAGCAAATCCCTTGAAGTTCCATTCAATATTTTTCTCTCTTCTTTGCAACACACAATTCCCTCTATAGAATGGAAAGGAAGAAGCAATCTCTCACTTTACTCCTTCTCCTTCACTCCTTAGAGAAGAATCCCTCTCAAATCTTCACTTCTACACTAACTCTTCCAAACCCTAACTCTAAACATACACTCTCTCTACTTCGACACTCTTCTCTCCCTCTCCTTTTCTTCAAATTTTGTCCAAAAACAGTTACATATATGCTAGAAACAAATTCCCAAGTGTTTCCTTAAGCATCCCTTCAAAAAGTCGTCAAAACTCTTCATTTTTTAATTGTACCGACATAGGGCGCCGGTGACGCCCGATATGGCGTCGGTGACGCCCGATATGGCGTCGGTGGCGTTCTATCGTTCAATTAATTCTAGATTCTTTGGAATTTGGGACCGGCAGCACCCATTGTGGTGTTGGCAGTGCCAGAAGCTATTTTCTCCCATTTTGCTCCTTTTCGCTCCAAATTCGTTCATTTTTGTTTCTTTTTGCTCTAATCACCTAAGGTCACCATACTTGCAACAAATCATGAAAAATAGCTTTCTTTAAAGTGCAATATCATAAAAAATTATTAAAATTATATAGCAAAAACAATATATATTTTTTGTGCATCAAAATCCCCCAAACTTAACTATTACTTGTCCTCAAGTAATCCCTTTACTACATAAATATATAACTCAAGGAAATGTACTTTTCACCTGTAGGACACTAAAATTTTTCATTTAAAGGAATATATTGGCATGACTTTTAGAAAGAAATTCAATAACTCAGGTCAACACTACAGGTATAAGAATATTCAACAATCAAGTCTAAGGGTTCTAGTCTTCTATTTTTTCAAGATAAACCATAATTTGTCACATTAAGAGTGCTTTGAAAGACTATATGAAAAAAAAGTTCAAGCAAACTTCATCAGAATGTAGGCCAATACTTTAAATATAAATTCAAAAATGAAATCAAGTTCTCCCTTTAGGGTGACTTACGTGAAGCCAATTTTTTATTAGGTATCTCCTCAAGCTGGTCGTCATAAATATTTTTTCTATATTTTTCTTTTATTTTTCTTGTTTCTTTTTTTCTTATGAGGATTACTATATCTTGATAGCCTTTAATGATTTTGAACTTCACTCTCCTCTTTCTAAAGTTCAAACTTGAAACACCTCCTTACTTTATAATTAGGAATGAGCTTTAGTATTCATCATAAAGTCACAATCTCTTCTTAACGCATAATACTTTAAGTCTCTTAACATTTCAAAAATACAGTTTTCTTTACTTTAAATAGTTAACTATAATCAAATCATTTCATACCAAATATCTTACCCTTATAAAATAAACCTTTATTACTCATAACTTTCATCCAATCCTTTCATAATATTCAACTAAAATAAAAAGTTTTAGTTATCTAAAGTGAAGTTCAAGTGCCAGAAGTTATTCTAATAATTTGTGAAAATATAATAATTGAGAAAAAAAAAGAGTTAATATTTTTCTACCCTCCCCCAAACTTAAAATTTTCAATAAATTTGAAGCAGTAGAGAGTAAAAGTAACTATCCTTTTTGTGCCGGGATCTTGAAATCATCAAAAACTATCTGGTCTTAGTCAAAATTTACAGCTAGCAGGTATGAAACAGTTAGTAACAGTGATATAAACAAAAATTTTAAACATTTGCAGGGTAAAGAGATATCAACTTTAAACATCTAATCATCCAACAAAACACCACAACTACTAAACAAACTATCACACCACTACACAGTTCATTTAACAATTTCAACTTTTCATTAAAACACTACAGTACATCAACAAGTTCACACATCACATAGAGATTAAATAACTACTACATCACAAAAAAACAACACCTAAAAAGAAAAACAAAAACAGAAACAGACAAAATACCACTCTTCATCACCAGCTTCATCAGTAGGGTCAGTAGGACCAGGTCTATAAGGTGTATAGCTGGGGCAAGTAGGGAATATCACATCAGTCTCCCCCCGCATGAATCTGACCTGGGCGTCATGATAGGAAATATCATATTCAACTCTTCTTCTCATATAATCCTCATTCGCATCACTTCTAGCCTTAAACAAATCCATGCTACCATGGAGTCTATCCAAACTATCACTTTGTAAGCTCAACTGCTCCATAATATCAGACAATGTGGGGGGCTCAGACATAGATGGAATGTCTTAGCTTGTAGTAGGAATATTAGTACTACTCTCATCTCGTGCTACCACATGAGAATCATAAGTACAAATGATAGTCTTGGTAATCGATCTCAGTGGTATAACTACCTCTTCAGAATTGTTGAATTCTACTCCAGACTGTACTCACAGGGCCTGTACTAGAGCAGGATGTCCTAATCCTCCAGTGGTCTCTCCTCTAGCAATAAACTGAATGTTCTTAAAGACAATAACTCCAATGTCAATCTTCTTCATTGTCTGAATACAATAATTCAAAATTGCTCTATCCCTTGTAACTTAACTATGGTGATAAGAAGGTAACAGTCTTGCAGAGATGAAATAGTGCCAGACTTTAGATGCAACATTAAACTTGGAAGTATGGAAGTTAATCATCTATTTTTGACTCACTTTCCATTTCCCTTTTCCGTCTGTCAGAAAAGCAATCATTTCCTTCAAATTCACTTCGCGGGAATCAAATTTTTCATATTCACATACAAAAGGTTCTCAAGTTTAATAAAATGCATTGATACGCTTAGGGGTGAATTCAACCATTTTTCCTCGAACTAGCACATATTCTGTCTCAGTCCATGGCACGTTTGTATAGAATTCTCTTACAACACCAAAAACAACATTTGTAGTAAAATAACAAAATCTTTTCCATTTTTGCTTGGTAATTAACTGTTCAGCAGACCGACTAGGATTGTCAAAAGCTCGATCCTGAATACACTTCATATTGTAAAGGTAAAAATTAAAACGAAATTGCGCCTTGACATTGACAAATTTTTCTTCATCAAAATCAAATTTTCTCTTCCCCTTACTCATTCTTGGAGCAATGTGAATTTCTAAAAATTGTAAGAAAATTCTAATAAATTCCAAATCCATAATGTAGCAAACTCAAAATACTATTCTAAACAAGTAAGAGCAAATTTCATCATAGGAAATCCCAAAATTTCTTAAAAAATCCCAAAATTTCAATCTAAGCAATGTGAGAGATTCTTATGGTGAAAATAAAAAATTTTCAACTCAAAGTGAAGCTCTTACCAAGAGAGGTGTAGATCAGGTCTCAAAAAGCCTTGAAATTGCTTCAAATCTAAGATTTAGCAAGCCTTAGTCCTTCAAAGTCGCAAAAATGGAGGGGGAAGATGAAAGCAAGGGAGAAATTAGTGGGTCCCAGGGTAAAAATCCTGAAGTAAAAGGGTTTTGGCCTTTCTCTATATTCAGACGTCGGCGGCGCTCTATTTATCCAATTAGCCAAAAGGCTCTCTATTTGGGCACCGGCGCACCCATTCTAGCGTGGGCGGCGCCAATGTAAAAATTTTTCTGGGTCCAAAAATTTTTTCATAAAATTAATCGTTTCGTCCTCCACAATAACATTTAACACTTAATTAAGCATCTATTTCATAACATAAGCAATAACTAACACAATTCTTACACAAACAACACAAAACATCACTTCTATATATAAAATCCACATTACAACATAAACACTAACATGTTCATCAAATTAAATCAAAGACCCTTAGATTTTTAGTATTGCAAGTACACTACGATAAGCAAACACTAAAATCTAAGCACACACAATGAAATTAAGCATAGTAAATACAAATGCAAACTACAAAGCAAATCAAAGAAAATAATAAACACATCAATAAAAACTAAGCAAAGCAAAGCAAACACACATCAAGCACAAGCAGAATCCAGTAGTCACTCCTCATCATTCTCCAAATTATCTTCCTCTATGATACTTCAATAGTTGACGATGCACGAACAAATTGTAGAAGGGACAAAATTGGAATTGATCAGATGAATCCTCAGCAATCACAACATTCTTCTTCATCAGATTAATCATGCCCATTTCAATCCGACTAGTGTGATCAAATTGTTCCTTCATTCTCCAGTCTATGTGATCAAATAAATCAGAAATATTATTAATGACATTCAAAACATTTTGTACCTCATTTTCCAACTGCTTGATTTTCTTCAGTATCACTCTGGAACTTTCAGGAAAGTAAGGCTGAATAGGTTGTGATGTCTGAGTTGGTTGATCAACAAGAAGATCCATATCTCCTTCATCTCCTACTGTTTGGTAGTCATAAAGATTAGTTGGATCAATAGGCCTCCAGGGATGAAGAACCGTTTCCCAACTCTCATACGGAACTTGTGATTGAATACATAATAGAAATATGCTAGACGGGTGTCCAAGCCCATATTTAGATCCATGAACTATTAATCCCAAAACAGATTTCACAATTATATTTCCAATATCAATCGTCCTTCCAGTTTGATTACATAAATTTAAAATAGCACTTTCCTTGGTTACTTTATTAATCTTCAAAGTTGGAAATAACTTCGCCGAAATAAAATAATGCCATTGCTTTGAAACCAGATTTAAAGATACAGAAGGGAAACTAATATATCCATTGTCTCTTACTTCCCAATCTTCATTTTCATCCGTCAAATAACGATAAAATTTATTCATATCATCGCTTCTCGCATTAAAATTGGAATAGTGATAGATAGGTACATTTTCAATCATAAAGAGATCATTAATTCTCGCAGGAGTGAATCGCACAAACCTACCTCGCACATAGACGAATCCTTGGTTGATCGCGTGAAGATTTGCATAGAATTCCTTCACAACCGGAATGACTACAGCAGTGGTAGTGTAACATAGAACTTCCCAACGCATTTTCTTTATTATCTCTTCAACTCTTGCAGTAGAATTATCCAAACCTCGATTAACAAAGCCTCTCTCTTTGATAATCCTCCTCTTCATCATCACCTTGGTGAATAATCACTAAGCCTCAAAACTGATAAACTTTCGTCGGTTGAAAATATGAGATTGGGGGGGTTCTATGGAGTAAGAATCCATGGGATGCAAATTGGGAATGGAAGTTTTTGTTTTTTTGTTGATTTGGCCCAAAATATTCCAATATCTCAATTCAATCCAATATTTATCAATTTTTTAAAAGTATTTAGGAGCAATTAGGATTCCAAAATAACTATCTAAAAGCACAACTACAACAAACAAGGAAACACACAAAATAAACATACATATGGGTTGCCTCCCATAAAGCGCTTGGTTTAACGTCGTCAGCCCGACAAACCATTCAGTTAATCAAGATGACTTAGCATTAAAACCTCTTTGAAGTCACGTTGAAAGCCGTCAAAGTAAGGCTTTAATTAATACCAATTAACCTTGAAAATCATTCCAGTATCAGGATCCTCAATATGAATAGCTCGAAAGGAATGAACTTTTACAACTGTAAAAGGTCCCATCCATCTAGAATTGAGCTTTCTAGGAAATAATTTCAGTTTTGTGTTGTATAAAAAAACTTTCTATCCATGTTCAAATTTCTTTATCAATATCTTTTGATCATGCCACAATTTCATTCTCTCTTTATAGATCCTGTCATTGTGATAAGATGCATTTATAAATTCTTCTAATTCATTCATTTGCATAAATCTCTTCACTCCAGCGTTTTTCAAATTAAAGTTCAACTATTTTATCGCCCAATATGTTTTATGCTCCAATTCTAACAGTTTCATGATCTAGGAACTTACTTTTCTTTTTGAGATTATCCTTCATAAACTTGGCATAGTCAGACATCTGTTCTAATGCTTCAATAATATGAATATTTATCGTTAATTTCTTAAGGATCTCCAAAAATTTTCCAAATATGTTATCCCTGTTTTGTTGTTTCAATCTTTGAGGAAATGGAGGTGGTGGTTTTTCAACAGTAATCTTCAATGGTTCAAGAGGATATTCCATGTCTGGATAAATCATGTTTTAAACCTTTTTCAATATCCACCTTTTCTTTCTCTATTTCAACTTCTTTTTGTTCTCTTGTCTCCAATTCCTTTCCACTCCTTAGTTAAATAGCCTTATGTTGTTCCTTGTTTTGATCTTTTGGATTGATCTCAACATTACTTGGAAGTGTTCCAAAAGGTCTATTATTAAGTGTAGTGAAAATATGCCCCAATTGATTTTCAATATTTTTCATCACAACATCTTGAGGTTGTAATTGATTTCCCATATTCAGAATCATTTCTTCAGTAGAAAACTTCTTATCCTTAAATTGAGGTTTACTATTTAATCTAGGAGGATAAGAAGGTCTAAAATTGGTATTTTCTTGATTGTTCAAATTTCCAATTGGATTTATAGAATTGTTTCCCCATTGTGGGTTAACATTGGCATTGCTATTATTCCAGTTGAAATTTGGGTGATTCTTCCAACCAGGATTATATTAATTTGAATAAGGATTTTTAGGTCTATTAATAGTATTTAAAGTTGCATAAGGTGTTTGAGATTCTGTTATCCGTCCAAATGAATTTTCGTCTAACACTTGGGGTGGTTGAGAATAATTCATTCCATACTGATCTATTTTCTTAGAAAAGGGCTGCAATTTGAGAAACTATCATAGTTATCATATCTGAATCAAGAACACTAGCTACTCTCTTAAGATTTACCCATTAAGAGGGCCATTGAAAATTATTAGTCATTTCTTCTATTAATGAGTATGCTTTATCAAAAGGTTTTGACATTAATGATCCACCAGCAGCAGCATCTATAATCAATCTCAATGATCCCACTAATTTATTGTAAAATGTTTGAATTATTAACCAGTTTGGTAAAGCATGATGTGGGCACTTCCTAAGAAGATCTTTAAATCTTTCCCAAGCTTCATATATTGATTTCCCTTCAAACTGACCAAAAGATTTGATATCATTTCTTAGCTTAGCAGTCTTTGATGGAGGGAAATATTTTAATAGAAACTTTTGAGAAGTTCTCCCCAAGTTCTAATAGATCCAAGTGCTAATGAATTTAACCATCCTTAGCTTTATCCCTTATTAAAAAATGAAAAAGTCAAAGTCTGACAGCATCACTCGACACTCCGTCGTTTTTAAAAGTAGCACATAGTTCTAGAAAACTAGCAAGATGTAAATTTGGATCACTCTTAGTGTTCCTTCAAATTGATTATTTTGTACCATTTGGATAACAGCAGGTTTAAGCTCAAATGATTTAGTAACAACATCAGGATTTTAAATAGTAACATGAATTTCATCTGCTGCTGGGTTAGCATAATCTCTTAAAGGTCTTGGCAAATTTCCAATATCATTTCTCTAATTATCTTGGTTATTCGCCATTTTGCAAGGATTCTCAGTTTTTTTAATTGTTTTCTAATTTTTCTAATAGTACGCTCTAACTCCAAATCGTAAGGTACTAAACCAATAGATCTACTACTACACATATAAAATCAGACAAATACTCTAAAAAGTAAACAAACACACAATTACACACTACCAAGTAAATGTTTTTAGTTACTATATTATCAATAGATACCGTTTATACCCTCTCCGGCAACGGTGCCAAAAACTTGATGCAAAATTTTTATTATGCAAGAACTTATGAAGTCAAATTTATATATTTATAATGATTTTCTAAAGTCTAAACTTCAACGCAAGTATACATATTCCTCAAAGATACATATTCCTCAAGTAATATAGGGCCCTAATGGAGTCCTGTTTATCGATTCCTCAAGGAAGGCACGTTCCTTACAATAGATAGTGTAATACTGAAATCCAATACTCAAATCACAATTAAAGTTTAAGTTTACTTCTACTAACAAGATGCAAAAAACAGTAACAGTTAAGCAAACCACAATTACTTCTAATATCTTTAAACAGAATTAACTAACACACACAAACTAAGCTTTGTATTTGAAAGGTTTTGATATATATGAAAAGTGTCTTTCCTCTTGCAATGAGTATACGTTGTGTGAATGATATAAAATGATTATTTATTGTATTGTGCCAAATAGGAGCATAAATGTTTCTTTGTCCTCAAATGAGTACCCCCCCTCTTTCAAGCATGTAAATAACATTGACATATCCTAAGTTCACTCACTAAATATAAGCCTAGGCTGGGAGGATACCGGCTATCACTATGGAGCTCCCACTCACCCTTCACCTGAAGGGTAACCTTTGACTTTAAATACCAATCTTAGGACCAAATTGGGGATCTCAGCTTGTCACCCTGAAACCTCCAATTTGAAGCCCATCAAAGCACATTTCCCTATTTATTTGCACTCAATTCCCATTAACTACACAATTCATTCATTGTCATTGAATGGATTATTCATTATTGTTGTAGGACACTCAATCCATTCGGAGTTAATGTACAACAACAGATTTTAACAATTCAATTGGCCATATTGAAAAGTAAATTAAGTTCAAAATGAAAAACCATCACAATTTCTTTAATACTTTAAAAGCACTTCAAATCCACATCATCACATCATCACATCTCTATGCAAGAAGAAAGATAAAGGAGACTACTCAGAATTCATAGAGAAGACACAATAAAACATGGATTTTATAAATAAAAGAAAAGTCATACAAACCACAATAGTAAATACAACTTATCGCTTTCTCTTCCCCATGCAAATCCCTTGAAGTTCATTTGAATCCTTTTCTCTCTTCTTTGTAACACTCAATTCCCTCTATTGAATGAAAAAGGAGAAGCAATCTCTCACTTTACTCCTCCTTCACTCCTTAGAGAAGAATCCCTCTCAAATCTTCACTTCTACACTTACTCTTACAAACCCTAACTCTAAACACACACTCTCTACTTCCACACTCTTCTCTCCCTCTCCTTCTCTCTCAAATTTCATCCAAAAATAGTTACATATATGTTAGAAACAAATTCCCAAGAGTTTCCTTAAGCATCCCTTAAAAAAGTTGCCAAAACTCTTCATTTTTGAATTGCACCGACATAGGGCGCCGGCGGCGCTCTAACCTTCAATTAATTCTAGAGTCTCTGAAATTTGGCGCCGGCGGCACCAGAAGTTGTTTTCTCCCATTTTGCTCCTTTTCGCTCCGAATTCATTCCTTTTTGCTTCTTTTTACTCCAATCACCTAAACTCATCATACCTGCAACAAATCTTGAAAGATACCATTCTTTAAAGTGAAATATTACAAAAAAAGAGTAAAATTATATAGGAAAAATAGTATATATTTTTGGTGCATCGTTGTTGAAAAAATAAATTCTCAAATACAATGCTGGACTAACTCATTTCTTTCAAATGGTGGAAGACTTACATTACTTAAAAGTGGTTTAACTGCATTCCCTTTATATATTATTCAAGTGATAAAGTTTAAGAAGGGTACCCAAGAAAATCTTTATATTATTTTTAATAAATTCCTTTGGGAAGGCCAACATAAAAAAATGCATTGGGTCAATTGGGGTAAATTATGTAAGCCAACTTTAAGTGGAGGATTGTGTTTTAAGATCTTTTTACATTTAATTTTATTTTTTACAGTAAACAGTGGATTAAAATTAGAATGATGAATTCTCTTTGGGCTAAATTTATGCAAGGAAAATATTTTCAAGGCATTCATCCGACTAAAGTTCACCCTAAAGTTGGTGTTTCAAAAACATGGAAGGAATTGCTGAAAACCAGAACACATGCTGAAGATTTATTTTCTTGGGAAATAGGAGATGGTCAAATCAATTTCTGGTTAGATAATTGGATCTTTAATGATTCTTTTAAAGATCATTACATTCAACATTCCAATATTAAAAAAAATTTATGATTGTTGGAATGATTATGCATGGGATTTAATTAAGCTAAATGGAGTAGTCAGCAAGGTGACTCAGCAAAAAATTTTGGATGTTCCAATTAATCCGTTGAAGAATGACATATTAATTACTAAAAAACCTCAACATCAAAGTCTGTATAAGTATATTTACTCTACATCAATTACTTAGCCTACCACTTGTTGAGGAAAATCTATATGGAATAAATTCATAACGCCTTACATTTTTTTTTCTGTTGGAGATTGTTTCAAAAATTTCTACCTATTGATGATATTTTAAAGTTGAAAGCCCTTAGTGGTCTTTCAAGATGTCATTTGTGTCATAAGGAAGAGGAGTCAATTAATCATTTATTCATTCATTGCTATACAGCTTAGAAGGTTTGGAATGTTGTAACACGGTCAAATAGAATAGCTACTAAAAATTATCAATGGGTCAATATTGAAGCATGTTGGCAAGAATGGAAACTCTTACCAAATTTTTATCTCCCTTTTATTATATTCTGGTTTATTTGGATGGCCCGGATTAATACAATTCATCATGAATTATCGTCATCTGCAGATGGTATTATTAAGAATTGTCTACTATATCTTAGTAAAATACAAAAATTGGTTTCTAATCAGTGCAAGACTTCAGTCTTTAAGAAAATTCATTTGGTTCTTTGAAAGAAGCCTACATTTCCTTGGGTTAAAATAAATACAGATGGTAGTTATAAACTTGAAGCTATTGGTATTGCTGGCTTTGTAAGGATTATAGAGGTCATTGCTTATGGCAATTTTCTGCACTTGTCTTAGCTACTTCTGCACTTGAAGCTGAAACTTTGGTACGTCTATTGGGGAATTAGAATTGTTATATTTCAGAAATACTCTCATATAAAGATGTAAATAGATTCTTTGGCCTTGCTGCAAATACTGAATAAAATATCTACTGCCTCTTGGTATCTTCAAGCTTGGATCAATAAGATTATGAATCTTTCTTCTTCATTATGCATTCTTTGGAGTCATATTTATAGTGAAGGCAATCAACCAGCAAATTTGCTAGCAAAGGAGGCTGCTTCTTTAAATGAAATCTTTTGTAGTTCTTTTTCTAGTTCTTACTCTAGTTCTCCTTCTTTTAGTTCTTTTTTGCATGGGGATTTACTTAACATCCCACATGTTAGATGTACAGACACTTCTTTTTAGTAATAATATTTAATGGTTGCTCTAAAAAAAGGAAAAATCTAATGATTAAAATCTATTTGAATGGTTGAAAGCTTCATCTTGACGTCAGAGAGCTTGTCCCCAACTCAATTTGAGGTGAAATAGAGCTTAGGTATATGTTTGATCAAAGTGGTTTACGATTTGGAAAATTAAGGTGGAACTGTGGATTAGAGCCTTTGGGAAGGGTCAATTTTGTTTGGGCTTGTCTTCGTAGGGTTCTAAGAAGCTTTTAGAGGAGTTAATTTGAAGTTTTGAGAAACTTCATTTCAAACCCAAAAATTGTCCTGTTTCGGGTAGGGAAATTAGGGTAAACCAGTGGGTTTCCGGACCTAATTCTACGAGGAATCAGTTGCTTAAGTCCTGGGGAAGAACTTTAATGTTCAAAGTTTTAAGAATTGGCCACTGTAGATTGATCTTCTCTCTTGGGTGAAGCTCTCAGGTTTAGCCTTATTTATAGCCATGGCTCCATGGCTAAGCTTGGGCTGGCTTGGATCTATTTGGGGAAGGTATTAAGCAATGTCATCATTACTGAGGATAAAAATTAAGCTAAGAGATAGCCATGGTTGATTCTCCCCTAGTTTTCCATGATGAGCCTTCATTGAGGCTTAATTTGGATTTTCATCTTGGCTCACCCCCGTTGGATGACTTAGGAGGTGGATAGAGTTAGTTAAAACTTGCTGAATTAACCTCCCTTGTATGATCATTTGATTAATTTGAAGAGAGCATGACACATAAGTACATACTCATCTTTTCAATGGCTTGGTCATGATGGTGTTTAACCATGGTAAAAGGGTTGGTTTAAATCATGTTCTTCTCCCATTGTATAATCCATGAGGTGTATGAGATTGCATTTAGGTTGGGCGGCCAACTAACTTCATGGAGAGGGGTGATTCATGCTTTAGGTTTACAAGGGCATGACACATAATTCATTCTTCCCTTATCCTCATGAATTTAGTTATGATGAGCTCATTCATGATGTAAAGGGTGACCCAAGCCATGATTGTCTTTCATTAGATAGATATTGAAGTGAATGATGATTCACCAAATATTTTTCCAAGGATTCATGATGAAGTAACACCTCTTTGCTCCACTCATGATGATGTCATTGATGGCAGTGTCGTCGTCGTGTTAGAGATTTTCCTAGTGTCGATGTCATTTTGGAGTCGCCACTCTGTTTATTTATGATTTCCCATAATCTTTGATAATTCTTATTTCTTTATATCCATTAAAAAGGATCCTTAGATAATAAGAGATTTGAAGAAAACAAGGGCTAATAAGATAGAAAACAGTAAAAAAAGGAGATGTCGGTGATAATCTTTAAAGAAAGTCTAGAATACCTTATTCTAAGAGTTCTATATAGTTATGAGATTTTGTTAACCAGAGATGTAGATAGAATATCTATTCTAAGTTCTTTAAATCTCCTATAGGAGCAAGCTCCTATAGTTAATAACATCTTGGACAATTACGATTGTCTAAGAAAACTTCATATTAATGTTAATTACTTGTTGCCGAAAAGATTTTAAGTAAAGAAATATTAATTTTCAATCCTAAGGGTAATGGGTCATACTACCCTAAAAGTTTGGTTGATTTTTGTTTTTGTTTTGCTATTTTGTCATCTTTTATTGTTTTGTTGATGTCATCTTTGCTTTGTATTGTTTTTTTTGTTTGTCATTTTATTATCATTTTTATCACTCATTTGATGGCTATCCTAAAAGTTCTGGTTTTCTTTTGTTTTGGTTTTATCATTTAAATGGTATTTGTTTTGTTTTGTTGTTGTTTTAATGTCATTTTGATTTTTTTTTTGTTGTCTCTTGTCTCATCTTTGAAATGTCATCCTGTAAAATAGAGTTAGCACACCCTATAACATGCAAAGGAAATCTAAAACAAAATCAATATTGTCTTTTAGTTTTAATTGTCCTGCAAATCAGAGTTAGCACGCCCTATAATATGCAAAGAAATCAATAATTTATTTTCGTCCTGCAAGGGAAAATGATATCAGATTTAAAAGAAATAATGCCAGATTTTCCTTTTAAATCTTTTATTTTATTCGGTTACATTTTGGATAACCCGATCAATATGTCACTGGCTCCATCATCCCAGGGTCATCAGGGGCCTTAATCTACTTAATCCGAAAGGTATTTAAACCAGGACCGGAATATTTCTATCAGCTACTAGGATTGCGTCGTCCGAGAAATCTTCGTAGATCAAGAATGCAAGGGTTCAAGTTGCATTTGGTGATCTTTGTTCATTAAGACATCTTGATGTTTTATTTTCTTTAGATTTTAGGTTGAAAAATTTTTAGTTGTTTATGATTTATTAACCAATTAAAATTTTACATGTGTCATTTTGTTTGATTTTTATATGTCAATTTTGATTTGTTTATTTAAGTCTAAATTATTTTAGACCTAGAGAAATGAGTCAAGTTTATTTAGATCTAAAGTCTGTAAGATCTAATTAGACTTGAGAATTTTAGATTCAGTGTCATTTGAATCTAATGTTTCGAGTTAAATCTAATATGAATTAGATTTAGGAATTTAGATTTAATGTCTTTTTAATCTAAAGGTTTTAGATTAAGTCTAATATTAATTAGACTTGGGAATTTAGATTCAGTGTCGTTTGAATCTAATATTTTTTTAAGTTAAATTTAATATAAATTAGATTTAGGAATTTAGATTCAATGTCTTTTGAATCTAAAGGTTTTGAATTAAGTCTAATATAAATTAGACTTTGGATTTTAGATTCAGTGTCGTTTGAATCTATTATTTTCGAGTTAAATCTAATATGAATTAGATTTAGGAATTTAGATTCAAATGTCTCTTGATTCTAATGGTTTTGGATTAAGTCTAATGTAAATTAGACTTGAGAATTTAGATTTAGTATCGTTTGAATCTAATATTTTTAATTAAATCTAATATGAGTTAGATTTAGGAATTTATATTCAAATGTCTTTTGAATCTAAAGGTTTTGACTGTGTCTAAATGTAAATTAGACAAAATGTGTGAGTCCTAATGTTGTTTGGACCTAAGGAAATTTGGTTGTCAAGTACAGCTTAGAGTTAGAGTTTTAGGTTTTGATGTCAGTTGGGCCTAAAGATTTGGTTGTGTTTGATTCAATGTGGATTGAATGTTCAGTGTAATTTCAAAGTAGTTTGAACCTAAGGTTGATGTTTGACTTAAGTTTAACTTTGGGTTGATCCTAACTTAAATGTTTAATTTTAGGTTGAATGTAGATTGAATCTATAGTTAAGGGTTTTGACTAAAGTTCAACTTTGGGTTGATCTTAAGTTAAAGGTTTGGTTTAGGTTCAATATGAATTGAACCTAAGGTTAAATATTATTTTAAGTTCATTTTGGTAGGACCTAAAGTTCATTAAGGTTCAATATGGATTGAACTGAAGGGTTTGAAATGATTCTAAGTCCAATATAGATAGGACTTAAAATTTATTTAGGATTGATCGCAAGGAGTTGGAATGGTTCTAAGTCCAATGTGGGTAGAACTTAAGGTTAATTTAGATCCAATGTAAGTAGAATCTAAAGTTGGTTTAGGTTTAATTTGAATCAAACCTAAAGTTCGATATAGTCATAAGTTCAATATATTATGATCCATTGTAAGTAGGATCTAAAGTTGGCGTAGGTTTATTATGAATTGAATATAAGGTTTGAAACTATTCTAAGTCCAATGTAGGTAAGACTTAAGCTTAATTTAGGTTTTAAAGGTTTGATTAGATTTGAGTTCATGTTGGGTAGAACCTAAGAGTTTGATTTGATTTAGGTTCAAGTTAGGTTGAATCTAAGAGTTTGATTTGATTTATCTTCAAGTTGGGTTGAACCAAAGAGTTTGATTTGATTTAAGGTTTCTTTAAACCTAACATTGGTAAGGTTTAATCTGCTTTATTAGGTCTTGTTAGACTTAGACCTAATTAGGGCTTAAGTTGAATTAAGCTTAATGTAAGTAAGGTTTAATGTGGTTAATTAGGTTTAATTAGGGTTAGACTTAATATGGGTTTATTTATCTTAAGCCTAGTGGACTTAAAGTTTAAAAGAGGTTAATTAGATCTAATTAGGGTTTAAACCTAATTAAAATTTAATTGTCTTAAGCCTAATGTGAGTAAGGCTTAATATGATTAATTATGTCTAGTTAGGGTTAGACCTAATTAGGGTTTAGGTTTACTTAAGGATAATTTATGTAAGGCTTAAGGAGATTAATTAGGTTTAATTAGGGTTAGACCTAATTAGGGTTTAGATTTAGTTTGGGTTCAATTTGTCGAACCTAAGGAATTAAGATTTGACTTGAGTTCATTTTATTGAACCTAAGGTTTAAGTTGGTTTACGTTGACTTAGATTCAATTTTGGTTGAACCTAAGGTTTTGGTAGACTTAGGTTCAATTTAGGTTGAACCAAGAGTTTATGTCGAGTTAGATCCTATTTGAGTTGAATTTAAAGTTTGGTTGAGTTAGGTTTAATGTTGATTGAACTTAAGGTTAGGATAACTTGGGTTCAAGTTAGGTTGAACCT
This sequence comes from Papilionanthe hookeriana x Papilionanthe teres, assembly GCA_022702705.1. NCBI lineage: Eukaryota > Viridiplantae > Streptophyta > Magnoliopsida > Asparagales > Orchidaceae > Papilionanthe > Papilionanthe hookeriana x Papilionanthe teres. Next base: position 95,173,460 of record CM040427.1, on the reverse strand, counting down.
AAGTTAAAAGTTAATTTGGATTCTTTGTAAGTTGAACCTAAGGTTTGGTTGACTTGGGTTCAAGTTAGGTTGAACCTAAGTTAAGGTTTGAGTTATGTCCAATGTATGTTGAACCTCAAAAGGTTTGGGTTAACTTGGGTTCGAGGTAGGTTGAACCTAAGTTAATGTTTGAGTTAGGTTCAATGTGGGTTGAACCTAGAGGTTTGTTTAACTTGGGTTCAATTTAGGTTGAACCTAAGTTAAGGTTTTAGTTAGGTTCAACGTGGGTGTCGACATATTTTTTTAGGTTTGTGTTGTATTTTTGAAAAAGGGGGTCGCCTACAGAAGTTGTCGGCGAATTTTAGATTTTAAATATAATTTAGAAATATATAAAATTTAGAAAGTAGCATTTGATTTTGAAAATAATTTTAAATTTGAAAATTTTAAGATATGAAATCAAACTGATCTCACATCCCAAATAGTTTATATAAATGAGCGCCACATCACAAGTCGTGTATCTATCCCGAAGAATAGACACACTACTTGATGATGGGGCTCGATTAAATAAACTAGAAGATTTGTGACATCCGTTTGGTCTGCGAACCAATTTTATAAGCCGATAAGTTCCCCTGCTTAATACAAAGAAATTAAGCAGGGTTTATATTACTCGGGTTCTTAAAATTCCCTATAAGGGCAAGCCGCTATAGTTAATTACATCTTAAATGACGGGAATCACTTAAGAAAACTCTCGATAATAATCAGTAATTCTGCTCTCAAGAATTTCAAAGTTTAAGTTTTCAAGGGATTGAATTTTGGAATTTCAATAGGGAATGGATCAAATTTGGAACATTTTGTTTTGGGAATTCAAAGGAAGAAAGGTAGGAGAAATTACAAATTCGAAGCGAACTTCGGTAATTTCCCAACTATCCTATTGTTTGGCTTGAATTTAGGAAAGTCCTAATGTTTATTTAATGTTTTGATCTTGCCAATTTTAATTAATTAGGACTTATATTCGTATGATGTGATCACATAAATAGCCTTGAAGATGTGAGGGTTTATGTCGTATCGGACGACTACCTCGGAATCCTAAGACCGGTTAGGGTTTAATTTACATAACATGATTATGCAAATGCCTAACAAAAAGTTGAGGATTTATGTTGCACTAGGCAAACTACCTCGAAATCCTATGGATTGGTTATTTAATTCTAAGAATGGTTTTGCTCATGTAGATTTCAGTTTTGTTGACGACGATGGCCGTGCTGCCCACCATGCTTCGAACTCCTTGTTGTTGCAGAGGTTTAATTTTAGAAGTCATAAATTAGGAGATGAGAGAAGTGTTTTGGTTTAGAGAAGGTCTTAATTTCCATAGTGTTTTCTATGTTTTAATTAAAACAAATCTTAAAGTTGATTATAACGACACCGGTTAAGATCCCACGGTTCCATCCTTCCGACATCGTTATTTTTATCGGATTCACTTAGTCCATATGAATTTGCTAAACTCAACTAAATGAGTTCCACACTTTCATTTAGACCGTGGGAAATCCCGTTAGCAACACGTAGGTTACATCATCCGAGGTATTCCCGATCATCCAACAAGACGTTTTAATTTAGCTGTAGTTGTAGTTTTGTTGTTCTGTTTGTGATTAAATTTTGAGTTGTTTTATATTTTGAAATGTTGTGGTGGTGAATTTTATCTTGTAATGATTTTTAATTTAGTTTTGGTTTCGGTTTTAGGGACTATCCTAAAGGTGTGGGTTTTCATGCAACGATTGTTTATCATGCAAGAAAGGTAAGTGCGATGCAATTGCAATAAAGTAAATTGCAATAAAATAAAAGCGTACTTGGAGGGTCTTCCCGTCATCCCAAGCTGCACTTAAAACACATATCAGAGCATTTAAGTATCCCGACAAGTACCTAGGTAAAGCTAAGGGAAAGGTTTTGGTTTTCTACCAAGTTCCTAATCCTATAGCTAGTCACCACCTATGACGTCTAGGTTCTTGTGTTTTGGTTTAAGGACCATTTTCTTCATCAAAGAACAATTAAGTTCAATTGTTCTTATAAATATCCTATCATATTGAGGAAGTGCTTAAGACGAGTCTTAAAACATCTTTTCAATACCTCTAGGATTGTTTTAAGTCCAAGAGAATTTAATTATACAAGTGAATTAATCGTCCAGGAGTTCAAGTTTTGTTCTCTTGCTTAGTGAACTAGGACATTTGAATATCCTATAAGTGAAGTAACACTTTACTTAATACTCCGTTTAGGAGTTATGACAACAAGAGCTTTTGAGGGCAAATTGATGTTCAAGTGATTTATGATTTAATTAAATTTTAATTAATGGGTTTAAGTTTAGAATAATGTTCAAGTTGTTTTAGATTTATTTTGAATTCTTTATGCCTTAGGTGATGTTATATTTAATTCAATTTAATTTAATTTAATTTTAATTTAATTTAATTTGGTTTAGTTTTAATTTTTTTTAATTTAATTTTAATTTTTATTTTAACTTGATTTTATTTTTTTATTTAATTTAATTTAATTTAATATGTTTTAATTTAATTTAATTGAATTTAGTTTAATTTAATTTAATTTAATTTAATTTAATTTAAATTTTAATTTAATTCAATTTAATTTAATTTAATTTAAATTTTAATTTAATTTAATTTTAATTTTAATTTAATTTAAATTTTAATTTAATTTAATTTTAATTTTAATTTAATATTTTATTTTTTATGCTTTAAGGATGATTTAATTTTAATTGTTAAAATATTAATTTAATTGAAATCTTAGAAGGATTTAATTTAAATGTTTTAACTTTAATTTAATTTAATGATTAAGTCTTTTAGCATTTTAAATCTTGAATTTGGATTATCATTTTAATTAGGAATTAAATATTATTGAGGTGATTAATTTGGGGATTCTTAAATTAAAGAACAAATCTCCTCCTAATAGTATCCCTATTTTAATAATTCCAATTTTTTATTATTCTTCCAAGTTTAATTAATTATTTAATTAAGGTTTATTTTAATTATTTTCAAATTATTTGGTAGGTTTCTACCCTTTAACTACCTAAGTTTCAAACATCCAAAATCAACTTAGTATCAAATATTTTACCCACCCTTTTAATTAAACCTAAAATTTTTAATTATAGGTTAAAATTTTAATTACCATTTTGCCCTTTAAACTTACTAATTCCATAACTCACTAAATTGAGCTTAAATGAATTTGAAATTTTTATGTGACTTCACTCATATATCAATCAAGACATTAGAGGAGAAAATGTGATTTTTCTGTATTTAAGTTATTTATGTAATTATTTTTGGTGGAAAATAAGGGTTTTCAAGGAAAATTCAACAACATGACCAAGGGAAAGTTTCTGTCCTTAAGAAAATTATAGAACATTTCTAATGACGAGAGGACCACTTGGACCAATTTTGGTAATTTTTTAAATTATATTATTTTTATTATAATTATTTTGAGTTTTGGAGTATTAATTAATTTAAAAATAAAATAAAGGTTGAAAAATGAATTTTATATTTTTCAAAAATCTCTCTGATATCAAGGAAACCAGATAACCAATTTTTATAATTTTCTGATTTTTCTTTGATTTATTAGAATTATTTTAGTGGAAATGCTAGAAAATACATTTTTTTTTAATTTTAAAATTACCTTAGGGCTTTAAAATTTGATATCTCATCATAGAGACTTAAGAAAAATATGGGGTTTGTTCCTAAGTGATTAAAATTCAAAATGTGACATTTTGGTGAATTTTATTATTTTTGTGATTTTTATTATTTTTTTAATTAATAAAAATGTTAAAATAATGCAAAAAATCAACTTTTTTGGAAAATTACAATTTTAATTTTCTTAAATTTCCCTGATATCAGAGAGGCTCCAAAACCAATTTGGTGAATTTTTGAGAAGTATTTTGAAAGTTATGAATTTTTGAAATTTAGGTTTGGCTAAATGGCTTAATCAACCCATTTGATAGGGCTAACAAAGTCCAATTGACTTCAAACTTTTATGGTGGGTTCCTTTGATCCTAAAGGTCAGTGGAGGATTGATTTCAAGTCAATTTGATGTATGATTAGCTCTAATTAATTAAAGCTCTATTTTGAGTGTTTAAGCTAATTAGGATTATTCCAAGTGAGTTAACTCAAAACCTATTTTCCCTAGGGTCCTCTGGTCATAAGAAACATCACCAAATTTTCCTAGGATTTATTTCACAACATGCTAATTATTGGAATTAAAATACTCAGAATAGTGACCTAGAATTGAAAAATCAATAACTCTTCATAGGGATGGCCTCGACTTTGGAAAATTCGGGGAATGTCCCCAAATTCGGAGGCTTCAAAAGCCCTATGGTCTCATGCCATGGTGAATTGTATACATGCATGGAGAATTGAAAATGTGCAGAGAGTAAATAAATCATTAAAAATTAAATATTCAATGAAATTAAATGATTTCTTTTCCACATTATTCTCCTCTGTTCACTGAGCAAGAGGGTATTTTTAGTTTATTTTTTGGATTTTCCTACACAAAGTTATAAATTTTCTCAGTTATGGTAATTAAATAAATAAGAAAAAACCCTATTTTTCTACTTATCCACGCGGCGCCATGCCATCCTCGGCAGCTCCGAAGGGCCACGCGGCGCGCTCTGATTCGGCGCCGCCATCCGACTCAGTGCTTCGGGGGCCTGCGGTTCATGTACCATCGCGCTGTCCGGCTCGATCCAGACCGTCCGCTCGATACACGCTCGATCCGACGGCTCCCAGTCATCGTCTAAGACTGGTGTGCACCCGTGACCGTCAACCTTCTAACCCTAATTTCTCATTTGATTCTCAACGGATTTTTGTGTTCTTATGCTCTATGGATTCGTCTTGAAGAGACGAACACATCCATATGGTAAACATGCATTGAAATTGATTCAAATTTAATGGAGAATCTCTGTAAGCTCGGGAAGAAGAGTGAGTCCATACCTTTGCTCAGAGAAGTGAAGCTTCGATCTGAGAGTTGTGTCACCTTCGATTGGGTCCAAGCAAGCTCCAGATGAAGTCCCTTGGCCTGGTGAATTGTCTAGGTATGATTTCGACCACAACCGATTTCAACCTTTGGAGTCTGGAACAGGTGGGTGGCCTGGAGAGGGGGCTTTCACCTGGGAACTCCTTCTCTTGGTCTTGTGCGAGGTGTGGGTGAGTTTAATTTGACTTTGGTGGAGGATTTGGGAATGTCCTCGTTCGACTCGAGAATTGAGCTCCAAAATTGAGCTCGATTAGTGGGGATTAGGGCAATAGAACAGTGGGGATCAAATGCTCTAAGTGTGAGGGAGAGTCTGGAGTGATTTTGGCAGAGTTTCCTTATGGTTGGTTCAGCACCTCTTCATGGCCGAGAGGGGTGAGGTTTAAATAGGAAAGGTTAGAGGGCCTCCCAGGGGGGTTTAAGGCTTGGGATCAGCTGCTCCATGCAATAGAAGAACAGCCATGCTGTTCAATTGGGCTGGGACACTTCAACAAGGGGGAATTTCAATGTTGGCTCACATGTGAGCTTTCGGCCATGGTGTTTTCCGGCGGCCTGGTGGCTGGCCGGCCAGGCATGAGTCACCATATTGACAAGGGAGGTCAGGGCTTGGCAATGGTGAAGTCAATTGGGTTTGGACATGTGTAAAGGAGTTGGATCAAAATGGCATGGGGGCATGGCTATTTTGGCTCTAAATGGGTCAACCCATCCTTTTGGGCTAGGTGCACCACCCAAGGCTTGGTTTAGGCTGAAGAGAAAGTGATTTGGATCGGCTTGATTAGTGGGGTCAAGTCACGATCCAAGTACAATTAGGATTAAACATGGTTTAGGGGAGACATGGAAATGGTTAATCACCTTAAGGGAATGTGGAAAGGATCTCTTCCTTTTGCCCAATGTGGTAAGGTCACATGTGAACAACTCACATGGCTTGCATGTGGCTTAAGAGTGGCTTCATGGCTTACTATGGCTTAGGATAAAGCTTGGTCGATTTCATGGAAGTAGAATTTAGGAATTTTGGTATTTTGGTGGAGAATTTTCATGAAGCTTGATTTGGAATGGTTTAATGATGATTTTGAAACTTAGGGGTGATTTTGATTAAATGGATGATATAGAGAAATGTCATGTGGGCTTTGGATTGAAAACTTGGGCTTTTGAAATGGTCTTGAGGGGCTTTTAAAGTGGTTTAAGGAAGTGGGCCTTTAGGTTTGAAAATGGGCTTTTGAATAGAAAAACTTGCAATGCTCCATGCCAAATAAATGTTGAGTTTTGTCTAAGGATGTGTCATGATTGATTTGAAACAAGTTTGGAGTGATTTGGGTTTGAATTGGGTTGAATTTGGGCTTTTTTGGTAAAGTGGCCAATGGTAGGCCAAATTGGGTTAACTTGGGCTAATGTTGGGCTAATGTTGAAATTGGTGTAAAATTAATGTTGAGAAATGTTTGTAGGGCTGTTTCAAAGAGGTTTCAACTTTGGTTGGGTTTGGATTTTGGGGTTTGGGCTTATTTGGGATAGGTTTAGGTGTAGGCCCATGTAAGGAGTTTTGGCTTTGGGTTGAATTTGAGTTGGGTTTGGGTTCAAATTTTGGGCAAATTATGTTAGTATTTTGTTTGTGGGGATGTTAGGGAAGGTTTACAAAAGGTTTGGGGTCAATTGGAGTTGAATTGGTTTGGTTTGGGCTAAGTTTGGGTCATGGGTCCAAATTGGGCTTTAAAGTCAAAAGTGAAATTGGATTCAAATGCCAATCAAATTGGGCTTGGATTTGGTCTAGATTGGTGTTGGGGATGTTGAATTGAAGTTTAGAATTGAATTGGACCAGAATTTGGGTCAATTGGGTAGGTTTGGTTTGACATTGGGTTCACTTTAGGTTAAAATGGGTCAAATTGGGGATTTTGACAAAAGTAGGGTAAATTGACAAAATTGGCCCATGGTGTAGTTGGACAAAATGAAATTGGGAGTATTTGGGATTTTCTGGAATTTTCTGGGAATTTTCTGAATTTTTGGATTTTGGGGCATTTTGGTAATTTGGAGGGTATTGGGGGTATTTTTTGGAATTTTGAGTATTTTGGGTAAAAATGGTCAATTTGAGTGGTGGGAGAATGTTTGAGATTGATTTTGAGGAATTTGGGTGATTTTGGAGAATTTTGAAAAATTTGGGTAATTTCAAGGGTTTTGGGTAGGCTAGGCGGGTCTGGGGTCCCGGGGGTCAAAAATTGAAAATTTAGAATTAGGATTCCAAGTAAAATAAACCCTATCTAATTTTTATATTAGTTAGGGGAATTGTCGGTCACACAAAAGGTTTCACAAACCAAACGAATGTCACAAACTTCTTAGTTTAAATGGTTGAACCTACTAACAAGTGATGTGCTTGCATTCGAGGTAGTGTATTACTTATTGTATCGTGCTCGATTATCTAAACTATTAAGTGAATGAAATTTGGCTGGACTCATTTTTAAAATTAAAAATGCATTTTTTCAAAATCAAACTTATATATCGTTAATCAAAATTATTTTAGAAAAAGTTAACCGACAATATGTATAAATTCATAATCATAATAATGATAATAATAATTATAATAAAAATATAATAAATATAATAACAAAAGAAATCATAAAAAATAATATCAATGATAATAATAAAACAGATAAAAATTAGAAAATTGAAAATTTAGAAAATTGAAGATTGGGTAAATTTAGAAAATAGAAAATTGAAGATTGGGAAAATTTAAAATGAAATCATTTTGGTTGAGCCATGAAGCCATATCAAGCCCACATGAGCCATGAAGGGACTCATTTTAGGCATTCACTATGCTGTTCCTAACCCTCTTAGCCAAGGGCTTAGGGGTTAAAGACCATCCATGTGAATCACCCGCATGAGTCGGGAGGTCGAGTTGGGTATGGGTGTGGTTTTAGGAGGTGTGTGAAAGTGTAGTGTATAAGTGTAGTGTGTGTGTAAGTCGGCCCTTCATCGGACCGGACCACCTGTGGCGGTCCTAAGGCTAAAGAGTCTTATAGGAGCTCATCCTTTAAACTTCCACATTTGATTTCAACCCTCTAGGTGATTAGGGGTCTACAATCGAAGCTTGTGGGGTTTGCAAGGAGTCAAGAGGTGTTTGGACTTCTAAAGGGTGGGTTCCACTTCTAGTCCTCTAAGATAGTCAAAGGAAAAGCCTAAGGCTAGATCCTAAGTACTAATGAGAGAAAAGAAGACCTCATCAAAAATGAGGTCAACAGTGGGTTGAACCTAGAGGTTGGGTTAACATGGATTCAAGTTAGGTTGAACCTAATTTAGAAATGTCGAGTTAATCTTGAGTTCTTGTGTATGTAGATGGAATCTAAAGTTGAATTAACTCGAGTTCATATCTATTTAAACTTAAGTTAAAAGTGTTCATTTAGATTCAATATAAATTGAATCTAAGGTTGAGTTAGATTAAATTTTGATTGAATCTAATGTTGAGTTAGACCAAAGTTAGAAAGGTTGAATTAGGTTTAATGTAGGTTGATTTTAAGATTTAAGTTAAATTGGGCTCAATATAGGTTAAACTTAAGTTAGATATGTTGAGATGGGTTCAATATGGGTTGAACATATGGTTTGAGTTAACTTGGGTTCAGTTTAGGTTGAACCTACGTTAGATATGTTGAGTTAGGTTCAATATGGGTTGAACCTAAGGTTTGAGTTAACTTGGTTTTAATTTAGGTGGAACCTAAGTTAGATATGTTGAGTTAGGTTTAATGTGGGTTGAAACTAAGGTTTAAGTTAACTTTGGTTTATTTTAGGTTGAACCTAAGTTAGATATGTTGAGTTAGGTTCAATATGGGTTGAACCTAAGGTTTGAGTTACTTGGGTTCAATTTAGGTTGCACTTAAGGTCTAAGTTAAGTCTAGTTAAAATAGACTTTAATTAAGGTTTAAGTTTTTTTTAAATAATACTCAAAGGTTAATTAAGTCTAACTAGATTAGACTTAATTAGAATTTAAAGACCATTCAAGTCTTATTTAAGTAAAACATAAGGTTTAACTAAGTCTAATTAAACTTAGACTTAACTGGAATTTGAAGTTATTTAAGCCTAATTTAAGTAAGGCTTAAATGTTAATTAAGTCTAATAAGTTACACTTAATTAGAGTATAAGTTTGATTAAACCTTGGATAATTAAAGTCTACTAATTTTAATAAGTCTAATGTGTTAGAATTAATTAAGGTTTAGGATTTATTAAACTTTAGTTGGTTAAGGTTTAATAGTTTAATTAAGTCTAATGTGATAGACTTAATTATGGTTTGGGATTGATTAAACCTTAATTGGTTAAGATTTAATAGTTTAATGAAGTCTATTGTGATACACTTAATTATGGTTTAGTATTGATTAAACCTTAGTTGGTTAAGATTTAATAGTTTAATAAAGTCTAATGTGATAGACTTAACTATGGTTTAGGATTGAATAAACCTTAGTTGTTTAAAGGTTTGATAGTTTAATTAAGTCTAATTTGATAGACTTAATTATGGTTTAATCTACTAGGTTAAAGGTTAATCAAACCTAATTTGGGTAAGGTTTAATTGATTAATTAGACTTAATTAGGGTTAAGTATTTTTAGTTAAAAGTTAATAAAACCTAATTTGGGAAAAAATTAATTGATTAATTAAAGTTAATTAGGGTTAAGTCTAATTGGTTTAAAGTTAATTAAACCTAATTTGGGTAAGCTATAATTGATTAATTAGACTTAATAAAGGTTATGTCTTATTATTTTAGGATTAATTAAACCTAATTTGGGTTAGGTTTAATTGATTAATTAGACTTAATTAAGGTTAAGACTATTTTGTTTAGGATTAATTAAACCTAATTTGGGTAAGATTAAATTTATTAATTAGACTTAATTATGGTTAAGTCTAATTGGTTTAAAGCTTAATTAACCCTAATTTGGGTAAGATTTAATTGATTAATTAGACTTAATTAAGGTTAAGTCTAATTGGTTTTAAGTTAATTAAACCTTATTTGGGAAAGGTTAAATTGATTAATTAGACTTAATTAGGGTTAAGTCTAATTGGTTTAAAGTTAATTAAACTTAATTTGGTTAAGGTTTAATTGATTAATTAGACTTAATTGAGGTTAAGTCTAATTGGTTTAGGATTAAGTAAACCTAATTTGGGTAAGGTTTAATCTATTAATTAGACATAATTAGGATTAAGTCTAATTGGTATAAAGGTTAATTAAACCTAATTTGGGCAAGGTTTAATTATTTAGTTAGACTTAATTAGGGTTAAGTCTAATTGGTTTGAAGGTTAATTAAACCTATTGTGGGTAAGGTTTAATTGATTTAATTAAGCCTAGTGATGTCTTAAGCTTAATTAAAGTTTGATTTTGTATTAAACCTAATTTTGTTAAGGTTTAATGGGTTTAATTAAGCCTAGTGATGTCTTAAGCTTAATTAAAGTTTGATTTTGTATTAAACCTAAATTAGTTAATGTTTAATGGGTTTAATTAAGCTTATACCTAATTTAGTTAAGGTTTAATGGGTTTAATTAAGCCTAGTGATGTCTTAAGCTTAATTAAAATTTGATATTATATTAAACCTAATTTAGTTAAGGTTTAATGGGTTTAATTAAGCCTAGTGATGTCTTAAGCTTAATTAAAGTTTGATTTGTATTATACCTAACTTAGTTAAGGTTTAATGGGTTTAATTAAGCCTAGTGATGTCTTAAGCTTAATTATAGTTTGATTTTGTACTAAACCTAATTTAGTTAAGGTTTAATGGGTTTAATTAAGCTTAGTGATGTCTTAAGCTCAATCTTAATTTAGTTATGGTTTAATGATTTTAATTAAGCCTAGTGATTTCTTAAGCTTAATTAATGTTTTATTTTGTTAAACCTAATTTACTTAAGGTTTAATGGGTTTAATTAAGCTTAGTGATGTCTTAAGTTTAATTTTATCCTAAGCTCAATGTAAGGAAGGCTAAAGAAGAATTACTTAGGCTTAATGTGCATGGTTAAACCTAATTAAATTTTAATTTTATCTTTAATCTTATTATGATTAAGGATTAATTGAGTTCATTAGGGTTAATGTTGAATTAATTCTAATCAAGTTTTGATTTGAGTCCATTGAATGTTTGAACTCAACATTAACTCATGGGGGCATGAGTTAGATAAAGAGTTTCAAAACTTTCTCAAAATATTTTAGGGTTTTCTTTTATATTTTAAAATTTTAAAATTTTAACCCTAATGAGAAAATGTCATTTTGAATTTTCTAGAGGTTAGAATCTATCATTTTAGGGTTTATATTTGTTCATCTAAATTTCTAACCAGTTCCAATTTAAATTTCCTATTTTCTGATTTTTCGAATTATTATTTAAAATAATTACCAAATCTCATGAAAATTAGGAAATGTTACCTTATATAATTTTCATAGCCTTGTAAAAATCAGAGATTGTTCCTACGGATTTAAAGATTAATCCCTTAAAGTTTCATATTTTTCTGACTTATAATTAATTTTTAATAATTAAAATACTCAAGAGATTAATTAATTAATTAAAAATCAAATATAAATCAAAATTTCAAAATTTCAGTTCCACATTGTTCTCCTCATTACCTTGAGTTCAGAGGTATTTTTATTACATTTTTGTGATTTTTGTGTGCAAAGATATGTAATTTTGAAGATTTTAAGGTTAATATGGATTTATTAAATGTAGACTAACATAAAATTTTTCGAGGAAGATGCGTGACTTCGTACACATGAAAATGCATTTAATCTCCTGTAGGGATTCAAACATCGAATTCGTGGGGATTTAATCTTGGTCGTCTAATCCCAAAACACGGAGATTGGACGGCATCCGCGCGTCTTACTCCTTCTGGTTTCTTCCACAAGCCGTCCATGTTCTAGAAACAAGATGTCACTCGATTACTGATGGAATCGAGTGATTTTTGTTCCTAGAGTTTCATCTGGAGGAGATGAACTTATCCATATAAATTTGTATGGGTTTTGAATTGGCTAACCCTACTCTAAACTAAGCTCAAGCTTAGGTTGGGTGTGAAGAACCATACCTTGGCCTCAGTCGATGCAAACTCAAATTGAATGGTTCTGAAGCTTCGTCTCAACCTTAGAAAGCTTTTACCTAAGTTAATTTGAGGTGAAATCTGGTATGTAGATGACTTTACCCTTGAAGGGTCTCTGCTTAAATGGGCTTGATTGATCAATCGCTTAGTGGTTATGGGGATGGCCAATTTTGATTGGGCTCGTCTTTGTAGGGTCCTAGGAAGCCTCAGGGATAATTAATTTGAAGTTTGGATAACTTCATTTCAAACCCAAAATTTATCCTATTTTTGTGTTTTCAGGTTGGCCGAATTGGGAGGATTGAGCGGGTTTCATGGCTTTAATTGATGAGGGATCAATTACCTAGGCCCTAAAGAACATTTATGGTGTTGAGGGTTTGAGGATTTGAGCAGTAGTTTGCTATTTCTTATCTTGGTCTCCTCTTTGGGTGCTCTCAGGTTTGGCTCTATTTATAGCCATGGAAATGGCTAGGGTGAGGTTAGGCTTGCTTGGGGAGCTGACATCAGGCTCATAATGATTTTTGGATAAGATCTTGAGCTATGGATAAGATTAGTAGAAGTTTCCAAGGGTAAACCTCATGAGATTTACCTAAGGTTCATCTTGAGTTTGTGGCTTGCCCTCTCCTCATTTGCTCTCCAAGGAGGTGGATAAGGCAAGCTTAACCTTGTTGAATTCACCTCCCCTAGGTAAAACATAAATTCATTTGGTGAATTCTAAGAGAAGATGACACATTACCCCTCTTACTCTCTTCATGCATGGTTTGGCTATGATTGCACTTAACCATGATATAGGATGTGTTTAAGCCTTGTTTTTTTTCTATTGGGTGGCCTAGGTAGTGTGTTATAAACCATTAGGATGACCAGCCACCTCACTTTATGGAACAGGGAGTCGTGCTTTAAGTTTACGGGAGAATGACACATAATTCCCACTCCTTTTTATTTTCAAAATTTAGTATATATGATGTCACCTCATGAAGTGGGGATGACTTAAGCTAAAGTTTTCTTAATTGGATAGCTTGTGAGGTGAGTGATGACTCATCCACGTCATCCTTTAACAATTGGTATAAGAATGACACCTCTTTCATCCTTCATGATGGTGCCATGATGGTGTTTTTAACCATGGTTAAATGGTGTGTCATGTCATTTAATATGTTAATTCATATGTAATTGTTGACCTCATTTTTGATGAGGTCTTCTCTTCTTCTCTTTAGTACTTAGGATCTAGCCTTAGGCTTTTCCTTTGACTATCTTAGAGGACTAGAATTGGGATCCACCATCTAGAATTTCAAACCACTTCTTAACTCCCTGCAAACTCCACAAACTTGACTGTAGACCCCTAATCACCTGAGAGGGTTGAAATCGAATGTGGAAGTTTAAAGGATGAGTTCCTATAGGACTCTTTGGCCTTAGGATCGCTCACAGGTGGCACAGTGCAGTGAAGGGGCTGACTTACACACACACTACACCTATGCACTATACTTTCATACACCTCCTAAAACCACACCCATACCCAACTTGACCTCCTGACTCATGAAGGTGATTCACATGGATGGTCCTTAACCCCTAAGCCCTTGGCTAAGAGGGATAGGAACAACATAGTGGATGCCTCAAATGAGTCCCTTTTATGGCTCATGTGGGCTTGATATGGCTTCATGGCTCAACCAAAATGATTTTATTCCACTTATATTCACCCAATCTTCAATTTTCCAAAATTTCAATTTTTGACCCCCGGGACCCTACACCCGCCTAACCTACCAAATGCCCTTGAAACTACCCAAAATTTTCAAAATCACCTAAATTACCCAAAATTCCCCAAAATCAATCCCAAACATTTCCACATTACTCAAATTGATCATCCATACCCAAAAATACCAAAAATTCCAAAATACCTCCCAATACCCTCCAAATACCCAAAATACCCCTCTTGACCCAAAAATCCAAAAATTCAGAAAATTCCCAGAAAATTCCAAAAAATCCCAAATATTCCCAATTTCATTTTGTTCAACTGCATCATGGGCCAATTTTGTCAATTTACCCTACTTTTGTCAAAACCCCCAATTTGACCCATTTTAACCCTAAGTGAACCCAATGTCAAACCAAACCTACCCAATTGACCCAAATTCTGGTCCAATTCAATTCTAAACTTCAATTCAACATTCTCAACACCAATTTAGACCAAATACAAGTCCAATTTGATTGACATTTGGATCCAATTTCACTTTTGGCCTTAAAGCCCAATTTGGACCCATGACCCAAACCTAACCCAAACTCACCCAATTCAACTCCAATTAACCCCAAATCTTTTCTAAATCTTCCTTAACATTCCCACAAGCAAAGCACTAACATGATTTTCCCAAAATTTAGACCCAAACCCCACTCAAATTCAACCCAAAGCTAAAAGGCCCAATTTTGACCTAAACCCAAACTTAACCCAAAATGAGCCCAAATCCCAAAATCAAAACATAACCAAAGCCAAAAACTCTTTGAAACACTCCCATAAACATTTCCCAACATTAATTTTACATCAATTTCAACCCTAGCCCGACATTGGCCCAAGTTAGCCCAATTTGACCTATATTGGCCCATTCACCAAAGGAGCCCAAATTCAACTCAATTCAAACCCAAATCACTCCCAATTTGCTCCAAGTCACTCATGACACATCTATGAGCTAAACCCAACAATTATTTAGCCCAAGCCTTTACCAAAATTTCATCCCAAAATCCATTTTAAAATTCAAAAGCCCACTTTCCTAAACCATTTTAAAAGCCCATCTAAAACCATTTCAAAGAGCCCAAAATCTACCCTAAAGCCCACATGACATTTCCATTTGCCATCCACTTAATCAAAGCCATTCCCTAAGTTCTAATCACATCATCAAATAATTACAAATCAAGCCTCATGCCAAATCACCCCTAAAATACCAAAATTTTTCTTAAATCCATTTCCATGAAATTGACTCAACTTTTCCGAAGCCAAAGACAAGCCATGCAAGCCATGGACAAGCCACATGGAGCCATGGAAGGTTTGACATGTGATCAAGCCATTAATGGCAAAAGGAGGGCCCCCTTTCCTAATCCTTCTTAAACCCTTTTTACCTTAAGCATGTCACACACTAAACCATGCTTAGCCACCTCACCATGGATGGAGACTTCACCACTCCATGGCAGCTGACCCAAGTGACCCTTTTCAGCCCAAAATCAGACCTTGGGTGGTGCACCTAGCCCAAAAGGATGGGTTGACCCAAACCTAGCCAAAATGGCCTCTTCCCATTCCATTCCAAGCCATCTCCTTTACACATGGCAAGAGCCTAATTGAGCTGCACTAAACCCCGGCCACGACCCACCTGGACTCGAGGGTGACCCATGCTCGCCGACCGGCCGCACGGGTCGCCGGAAAACTCCATGGCCGAGAGCTCACATGTGAGCCCAAGCTTGGAATTCTCACCTGTTGAGCTGCCCCATCGCCAGTGGCCATTGTAGCTGTTCTTCCCTTGACCTAAGCAGCTGATCCCAACCATTAAACCTCCCTGGGAGAGCCTCCAGCCATGCCTATTTAAACCCCTCACTCTCTCGGCCAAAGGAGGTGCTGAACCAAACCTTAAGGAAACTCTGCCAAAATCATTCCAGATCACTCTCCACACATAGAGCACTTGATCCCCACTGAATTCCAGCCCTAATTCCCTCCAGCTGAGCTCAATTTTGAGCTCAAATTTCAGCCAAAACCGGGACACTTCTTCGCGGTGAGCCGATCCCCGAATTGATTGGTACTACACCTTCACTTGGACCGAGAGGAGAAGTTTCCCACTCGAAAGCCCCATCTCCGAGGCCACCCGGTTGCTCCGGCCTCCGAAGCTTTGTGATCGGCCGTGGTCATTTTCATAGCTAGACAATTCACCGAGGCCGAGGGACTTCATCCGGAGCTTACTTGGACCCGATCGAAGGTGACACAACTCTCGGATCGAAGCTTCACTTCTCCGAGCAAAGGTATGAACTCCCTCTTCTTCCCGAGCTTCCGGAGATTCTCATTTTAATTTGAGTCAATTTAAATGCATGTTCACCGTATGGATGTGTTCGTCTCTTCGAGACGAATCCATAGAGCATAAGAACACGAAAATCCGTTGAGAATCGAGAGAGTTCTTAGGGTTAGAGTGTGGACGGTCACGGGATCGCACCAGTCGTAGACGATGACCAGGAGCCGTCGGATCGCGCGTGTATCGGATGGACGGCTTGGATTGCGTCGGACCGGCAGATGGTACATGAACCGCGGGGCCCCGGACAGCCGAGTCGGATGGCGGCGCCGAACCGGGGAGCGACGCATGTCGGTCGGAGCCGCCGAGGTTGAGTCGGCGCCGCGTGGATAAGTAGATAAATAGGGTATTTTCGATTTATTTAAATACCAGAACTTCAAAAATCCATATCTTTGTGTAGAAAAATCACAAAAATAAAATAAAAATACCCTCTTGCTCGATGAACGGAGGAGAATAATGTGGAAAAGAAATTAATTAATTTTGCCTAGTACTTTATTTTTAATTAATTATTTACTTCCTGCATTGTTTTAATTCTCCATGCATTCATACAATTCACCATGGCATGAGACCATAGGGCTTTTGAAGCCTCTGAACTTGGGAACATTCCCTGAATTTTCCAAGGTCAGAGGCCATCTCTGTGAAAAGTTATTGATTTTTCAAATGCATGTGGTTGTTTTGAGTATTTTAATTCCAAAAATTAGCATGTTGTGAAATAAATTCTAGGAAAATTTGGTGATGTTCTTTATGACCAGAGAACCCTAGGAAAAATAGGACTTGAGTTAATTCACTCAAAATAACCCTAATTGGCTTAAACACCCAAAATAGACCCCTAATTAATTAGAGCTAACCATACATCAAATTGACTTGAAATCAATTCTCGACTGACCTTTAGGATCAGAGGAACCCACCATAAAAATTTGAAGTCGATTGGACTTGGTTAGCCCTACTAAATGGGTTGATTAAGCCATTTAGTCATTTTAAACTTTAAAAATTCATAACTTTCAAAATACCTTTCAAAAATTCACCAAATTGGTTTTGGAGCCTCTCTGATATCAGGGGAATTTAAGAAAATTAAAATTTTAATTTTCTAAAAAAGTTAATTTTTTAGTATTATTTTAATATTTTAATAATTAAAAAATAATAAAAATTACAAAAATAATAAAATTCACCAAAATGTCATATTTTGAAATTTAATCACTTAGGAACAAACCCCATATTTTTCTTAGGTCTATTTAATGAGATATTAAATTTTAAAGCCCTAGGGTAATTTTAAAATTAAAAAATGTATTTTCTAGCATTTTCACTAAAATAATTATAATAAATCAAAGAAAAATCAAAAAATTGTAAAATTTAGTTCTTTGGAATCCTTGATATCAGAGAGAATTTTAAAAATTATAAAATTTATTTTTCAAGTTATATTCTATTTTTAAATTTATTAATACTCCAGAACTTAAAATAATTTTAATAAATAAAATATAATTCAAAAAATCACAAAAAATGGTCCAGGTGGTCCTCTGGTCATTAGGAATATCCCATAATTTTCTTAAGGACAGAAACTTTCCCTTGGTCATATTATTAAATTTTCCTTGGAAATTCCTATTTTCCACCAAAAAATAATTACATAAATAAATTAAATACAGAAAAATCACATTTTCTCCTCTCATGTCTTTATTGGCATATGAGTGAAGTCACATAAAAATCTCAAGTTCATTTAAGCTCAATTTAGTGAGTTATGAAATTATTAAGCTTGAAGGGCAAAATGGTAATTAAAAGTTTTTACCCTTAGTTAAAACTTTAGGTTTAATAAAATTAACAAGTAAAATATTTGATCTTAATCTGATTTGGATGATTGAAATTTAAATAATTAAAGGGTGGAAACCTACTAAACAATTTAAAATAATTGAAATAAACCTTAATTAAATAATTGATCAAATTTGGAAGAATAATAAAATTGGAATTATTAAAATAGGGATATTATTAGGAAGAGATTTATTCTTTAATCTAAAGATCCCTAAATTAATCATCTCAATAATATTTAATTCTTAATTAAAATGATAATTCAAGTTTAAGTTTTAAAATGTTAAAAGACTCAATCATTTAAATTGAATTAAAGTTAAATTATTAAACTCTTTTTTAAATTTTCAATTAAAATTAAAATTAAAAATAAAATTAAATTAAAAATTAAATTAAATTAAAATGAAATAAAAAAAATAATAAAACTAAATTAAATTAAATTGAATAAATAAATTAAATTAAATTAAATAATTAAATTAAATTAAATTAAATTAAATTAAATTAAATTAAGTTAAATAAATAAATTAAATTAAATTAAATTAAACTAAATTAAGTTAAAAAATGTTAAATTAAATTAAATTAAATTAAAACAAATTAAATTAAATTAAATTAAATCAAAATTAAATTAAATTAAATAAAATTAAATCAAATTAAATTAAATCAAGTTAAATTAAATTAAATTAATTCACATCAAGTTAAACTAAATTGGATTAAATCAGAATTAAATTAAAATTAAAACTAAACTAAATTAAATTAAATTAAATTAAATCAAAGTTAAATTAAATTGAATTAAATGACATCACCTAAGACATGAAGAATTCAAAAATGAATCTAAAATAACTTGAACACTATTCAAAACTTAAATCATTA
This sequence comes from Papilionanthe hookeriana x Papilionanthe teres, assembly GCA_022702705.1. Lineage (NCBI taxonomy): Eukaryota > Viridiplantae > Streptophyta > Magnoliopsida > Asparagales > Orchidaceae > Papilionanthe > Papilionanthe hookeriana x Papilionanthe teres. Next base: position 95,154,743 of record CM040427.1, on the reverse strand, counting down.
ATTTGAACTTAAATTTGAATCACAAATCATTAAATATCATTTTGCCCTTAGGAGCTTTTACTATTATAACTCCTAAATAGAGTATCAAGTGAAATGACACTTCACTCATAAGGATATTCAAACATCCTAATTCACTGAGCAAGAAAAAAAACTTAACTCAAACACCCTGGATGATTAATTCACTTGCATAATAGAATTCATTTGGACTTAGGACAATTCCCGAAATATTGAAAAGATGTTTAAGATTCGTCTTAAACACTTCCTCAATATGATGGAATGTCCTTAAGAACAAATTGAGCCTAATTGTTCTTTGGTGAAGAAAATCATCCTTAAAACCAAAATTGAAGACCTAGACGTCATAGGAATGACTAGCTATAGGATTAGGATTTTGGTAGAAAACCATAACCTTTCCTTTAGCTTTACCTAGGAAATTGCTATAAATGCTTAAATGCTCTAAATTGTATTTTAAGTGCAGCTTGGAATGACGGGAAGACCCTCCAGGTACGCCTTTATTTTATTGCAATTTATCTTACTGCAATTTATTTATTCATGTTGTATTTTACCTTTCTTGCATGATAAACAACAGTTGCATGAAAACCTACACCTTTAGGACAGAAATCAAAACTGAAACCCATAAACTCAATTAAAAGACACTACAAGATAAAATTCACCGCCACAACATTCAAAATATAAAATAACTCAAAATTTAATCACAAACAAAACAACAAAACTACAACTACAATTAAATTAAAACGTCTTATCGAATGATCGGGAATACCTCGGATGATGTAACCCACGTGTTGCTAACGGGATTTCCCACGGTCTAAATGAAAGTGCGGAACTCATTTAGTTGAGTTTAGCAAATTCATCTGGACTAAGTGAATTCGATGAAAATAACGGTGCCGGGATGACGGAACCGTGGGATCTTAATTGGTTCTGTTTAATCAACTCTAAGACCTGTTTTAATTAAAATATTAAAGACACATGGAAATTAAGACTTTCTCTAAAACCAAATACTTCCCTCATCTGTTGATTTATCACCTTCTACAACTAAACCTCTGTAACAACAAGGAGCTCGGAGCATGGTGGGCAGCACGGCCATCGTCATCAGCAAAACCTGAGTCTACTTCAGCAAAACTTCCTTAGAATTAAATAACCAAGCCATAGGACTTCGAGGTAGTTTGCCTAGTGCAACATAAATCCTCAACTCTTCGTTAGGCATTCACATGATCATGTCATGAAAATTAAGCCCTAACCGGTCTTAGGACTCCGAGGTAGTCGTTTGGTACAACATAAACCCTCACATCTTCGAGGCTGTTTGTATGATTTTATCATACAAATATAAGTCCTAATTAATTAAGATTGGCAAGATCAAAACATTAAATAAACATTAGGACCTTCCTAAATTCAAGCCAAACAAATAGGATAGTCGGGAAATTACCGAAGTTCGCTTCGAATCTGTGATTTCTCCTACCTTTCTTCCTTCGGATTCCCAAAATGTAATGCTCTAAATTTGATCCATTCCCTATTGAAATTCCAAAATTCAATCCTTGAAAACTTAAACCTTGAAATTCTTGAGAGCGGAACTATTGATTATTATCGAGAGTTTTCTTAAATGATTCACTTCATTTAAGATGTAATTAACTATAGGGGCTTGCCCTTATAGGGAATTTTAAGAACCTGAGGTAATATAAACCCTCGCTTAATTCATTTATATTAAGCGGGGAATTTGTCGGCTTATAAAATTGGTTCGCGGACCAAACGGATGTCACAAATCTTCTAGTTTATTTAATCGAGCCCCATCATCAAGCAATGTGTCTATTCTTCAGGATAGATACATGGTTTGTGATGCGGTGCTCATTTTTATAAATTATTTGTGATGTGAGATCGGTTTGATTTCATATCTTAAAACTTTTAAACTTAAAATTATTTTCAAAATCAAATGTTATCTTTTAAACTATATTTAAAATATAAAAAAAAAACTCGCCGACAATTTCTGTAGGCGACCTCTTTTCAAAACAAAAACATAACCTAAAAAATAAGCCGTACAGTAATGGGTCTCATGGGTTATTGTAACCCATATGAGGTCACTCATGATGTCATTAATGGGTTTGAAAATTCAAAACCATTTATTATGTCACGGGTGATGTCTTGTGTCCAAATTTTGTTTTATGGTTTTTTAATTATAATTCCTTTTTTAATTAATTTTGTAATTAATCAAAAATGTTAGAAATAATATTATTTGCCAATAAATTAATCAAAATAGTTTTGGGATAAATCAATAGATTAATTTTATTAGTTTTGGCCAAAATTGGGTGTTTTGACTAAATTTGATACATGTTGACTAAGGTTGACCAATGTTGACCCAAGTTGACTTTGGTTGACCCATTTTGGTTCAAGGGTGACTAATGTGACTTCCCTAACCTTGTCATGGTTTGGTTAGTCATAAAGTCTAAATATTTTGTTGTTAAGGGTTTAATTTGATCATGTTGACCAATTTTAGAGTTTAGGTTATCCAGTAGTCAATGTGGTGACACTTGGATTAAATTTTGATCATTTTGATCAATGTCAAGTTGATTATGTCAATGTATGTCTTTCAGGTTAATCTTGTATTCAAAGGGGCTTGGGTTAGCCATTTTGACCAATTTTTGCCCTTTTTAGGTTAAGAGTTGACCAATGGGGCTAGGGTGATTGTCTTCTTATCATGCATGGATTGTTTTGATCAAATTTTGTTTATTTATATCAAAGAATGATCAATAAGATCAATGCAATAATCTTTGGGTCATGGTTTGATATTTTGACCAAAATTGATCTTTTGGTCGAAGGTGACAAATGAGGTGAATATGGTGGTTTTTAGGTATTGGGTTGATGATTTTTGGTTAATTTTGACTTTTTGGGTCAAAAGTTAACAATTTGGGTCAATGGAGTGATCCTTGGGTCTGAAATTGAACATTTTGACCAAAGTTGACTTTTTGGTCAAAATTAGACCTTTGGGTCAATGGGGTGGTCAATGGGTCTGAAATTAACTATTATGATCAAAGTTGACTTTTTGGTCAAAAGTTGACCTGTTGGGTCAATAGGGTGGTCAATGGGTCTAAAATAGACCATTTTGACCAAAGTTGACTTATTGGTAAAAACTTGACCTGGGTTGATCATGGGTGATCAGTTCAGGTTCAGGGTCGACCCAAATGACTTATTTAACCTTGTCATGGTTAATTTAATCATAGGGTTATTAGTTTTGGTAACCATATCTAGGTTTGACTAGGGTTGGTAATGTTTGGTCAATTTGATATTGTAAAATTATCAAATGAGTCCTATTTGATAAATTAATATATGTATTGTTATTATTAATTTGATTAATCAAAGATGTCATTGGATTTGTGTCAAAAGACCTTGTCATGGTTTCAACCAAGGTCTTGGGGTTTGTTGTCTCTTCGTAAATTTTAGGAGGTCACTATTGATAGACTTCCTTCCTTGATGACTCTCACAAAAGTGAGGTCAACAAATTGGCCACCAATATGTGTGGGATATCTGTAGAAGTTTGTTGCACATATTGGTGTTGACCGAAACAGTCTGGATGTTGTATTTATTAATTTGTCAGAAGATGTCATAAAATGTCGAATATCAATATGTTGATTTTGAGAAAGAATGCTATGCGACTTATATCTTTCTTAAAGAAAAAGTTAAAGGAATGTCATGTTTCCGTATCAGGAAGGAACTTATGTCCAATAACTAAAAAGAGATAAGATGTCATATCATCTCTTAGAAAAGTCAGATGTCGATATGTCAATTTTGAGAAGGAAAATAATGCGACTTACATCCTTTCTCAAAGAAAAAGTTAAAGGAATGTCATATTTCCATGTCAGGAAGGGATTTATATTCAATAACTGAAAAGAAAAAAGATGTCATATTATTTCTCATAAATGTCAGATGTCGATATGTCGATTTTGAGAAGGAAAGTTATGCGACTTACATCTTTTCTCAAAGAAAAAGTTAAAGGAATGTCATGTTTTCGTGTCAGGAAGGGACTTATATCCAGTAACTAAAAAGAGAGAAGATGTTATATCATCTCTTAGAAATGTCAGATGTCGATATATCAATTTTGAGAAGGAAAGCTATGCGACTTACATCCTTTCTCAAAGAAAAAGTTAAAGGAATGCCATGTTTTCGTGTCAGGAAGGGACTTATATCCAATAACTGAAAATTTATGTGTGAAAAAAACATAAAGAAAAGTATACCTGCTGGGGAGTTGACCTTTATGGGTCAAAATACAAATCTCATGTTAATTATCACAAGTTGTTCATCATGTCATTTTTTGTTTTCTTTAAATAATTTTTTCTGGCATTTCAGGACCTGCTGATGCATTGCAGAGAACAGAGGGTGTCTTTCAACATTCATTTCAATTTCAAAACTAGTATGCATTGCAAACCAAAGTCAAAAGTTCTTATATGTACATATATCAGATAGTGTGCATGCTACAGACTATCGATAATTATCATATGTCAAAAGTTTTTATTTTGTTCTTTTGTTGTCAACATAATCTTGGATACTATCAAACTGACTACAAACGTCTAACACTCCAAGACATTGTCTGTCAGATATGTTTCAGGTTTTTGGACATTTATGGGATCATGGTAGTTCCAAAGGTTTCAGTCCTTCAAGATCTGGAATGACCTGATATCCGATGGGTCGTTTGTCTGGACGTATTCATTGTAAAGTGATCGAGATGTGATGTCTATTGACGCTCGGTATGAAATTTTTTGCCATATCAGCACCGTTTCCTTGCAATAAAAGGACTGATCCTCGAGTCAAGGGGATCTCATACGTCCCCTGAAATTCTCCCCGTCTGAGATTCTGTATCTCTCTCCCAAAAAGGATAAAACACCTATTCATAAAGGATAATGTGCAAAATGGTCTTTCAAAATTGTGACTGCCAATATGAGGAGGGATATAGTCTCCTTCACCATAAAGATGATAATACAACTGTTTAAGATGCATTTTGCTGGTATTATCCCCCAGGTGACAAGTTGTCTAATTATTTGGATGACAGTAGGCATCAGATCTATTTGTTCATGTCGTAGAATCCCCAAAGGGTTTCCTTCTTTGGCTTTTGCATTGTTATAGCAAGACCCGTATTGAATTGTCAACCGCCCTTTGCCACGTATCCATTTACTTGGCTCAGAATAGGTTCTTTTCTTAGGGCGGCAAGCTCGACCCAAATCTCGAGCTTCCATCACATGCTCAATGATATGGGCTAGTTCATCTTCGTCGATTATATTAGTGAACAATTTAATACCCTCAAGGATGTAAATATTTTGTCCATAGATATGCTTAAATTGCTCAAAAGAATGTTGTCTGATATTTCAAATTTGTCATTATTTTTCTTCAGAAATATCTCTTCTATTAGTCTATCTTTCCAGCACCGTTAAGTCCAAACTTGGTATGTATGGGGTTGGGACAAAGGTAGTCCTTTCAAAAGGATCTTGTTCTTCTAGCTCCAAACTTTGTATCCCTAAGACAGGATAAGTTTTATTAGGTGGGCTTCTGGGGGTGGAAAATTCAAATTGGTTCATATCATCCTCAGCTTGCTTTTTCTTCTGTAATTTATTTTCTTCTTTCTGCTTTAATCGCTTGTTACGATTTTGCCTCTGAGACAAATGTTTCTTCTGTAAGTCTTGATGTTAGTTTGTGATACCATCAACAGATGCTTCAGCGATTCTCTGGGTCGTAGCCATTACTACTGATTTTTGTTTTCTGGTACTGAATTTTCGTTTTATGAACTACATTTCTTTGTTCGTCCATGATGTCATATTGTTCTCGAGCTTTGAATTCTATCAAGGGTGTCTTGTCTCCAACTTCATCTTGATTAATGAGGTATAATAGTGATCCTCGATATATCATTTCAAGTTGCAACAAATCAAGTTCAAAATGGATTCTTGCTCCTTGGTCGATGTGTCGGCAGTCCAATGCCAAAGTCACATTATTTTGAAAAGTGAAAAGAAGTTTATTGTCAGAGATTTCCTTGTAAGTGATAGGGTAATATAGTATGTCAGACTAAATTTCATTTTCAAAATATCTTTGTTCATTAAGATTTTTTTTATTTTGAAGGATTATACTTATAAGTACCCACTTAGTAAGCACAGAAAAGATTTTGAGAGATAAAATAAAATTTTCATAAACAAGGCAAAAGATTCTTATTAATATTCCCAGTTCGTAAAGAAGTTATGGTTCATAACATTCATATTGCATAATATTTTTTCAAGAAATACCCATTAATCGAGGGTAAGATTCTTTTTCCTTAAAAATCTACCAATTGGTAAGATGCTCTGGAATATGTATTTTCAATTAGATATGGGCCCTCCCATATTGGTTCAAACTTTCCACCTACCTTTCGATGAGTGAGTATAGGTCTTCTAAGAACTAAAACTAGTTCACCAATTCGAAAGGTTCTAGGGCTAACCAATTTGTCATGGGCTCATATCATTTTTGCTTGATAAAGTTCCAATTTTGGTTGAGCTTGGATAGGTTTACCTTCTAAAGTTTTAAGTTCTTCAAGTCATAATTTAGCATTTTCTTCGTCAGTTATTTTGTTTGCAATAGCAACTCTGAGGGAAGGAATTTGTACTTTAAGTGGTAAAATAGCCTCAGAACCATATACCAAAGCAAACGGTGTTGGCCATGTTGGTGTTTGGTATGTAGTCCTATAGGCTAATAAAGCTTCTATTAATCGTTCATGCCACTGTCTTGGATTATTGATTAATATCTTTTTCAGAATTTGTGCCAATTTTTTGTTGAAAGCTTCAGCTAAACCATTGGCTTCGGGATAATAGATTGTGGAATACCTTTAGTCTATTCCATGTCTTTGAATAAAATTATTCATTTTTGTATTTTTAAATGCCAGTCCATTATTTGATATGACTCTTTGAGATATTCCAAATCTATAAACAATATGGGTCTTGAAGAAATGGAGAACTTGTTCTGCTTTAATTTCTCTGAGTGGTATTACTTCCTCCAATTTAGAGAAGTAATCAGTAGCTGCCAGAATAAATTTATGGGGGTCTGTAAGGCCCATTATGTTAGTGCCCCAACATTCAAATGGTAAAGATAATGTAGTACATTTGGTGGTTGGTGCAGGACTACCCCATGTATTTGACATTTATGACATCTTTTTTCGAGCTCGAGACAATCAGTTATCATTGTTGGCCAATAATATCCCATTCATTTTATTTTCATTTTCATTTTAAGCCCAAATTGGTGTGCGTTACATAGGCTCGAATGAACATCTTTAACAATCTCTTGAACTTCATTTCAGCTTTAAGCATCATAACCACATTTGGTCAAAAGATTGTTATAAAGGATATTATTCACTAGAGTACAAAATATTGCTCTATGTTTAATTTGAGTCGCAATATAGTTGTTTTCATTTAACCTTCTGGATTGTAGATATTGAATAATTGGTTGTTGCCAATCATCATTTTTTACGTCAATTATTGTCATTATCATGCTTTCAGTGATTGTGTAAATCATCCATGTCAATTTGAGAAAGAACTTGTCGTCCTTTTACAGATATTAGTATATCATCTTCTTTTGGACAAGAAAATACTTTTGCCGGTTTTGCCAAAGTGTCTGCTGAAAAATTGTCTTGTCTCAAGATTAAGAAAAACGTCACGTCAGGAATTTTTTGAAGCTGCTTCAGAGTGTAATAGAATACTGTTTAAGTCAGGGTTTCAATGTCTTGTATTTGCCCGTAATTTGATTAATGATTGGTTGGGAATCCCTGTAGATGTCAATATTCTTGATTTCCATTAATATCACCAAATCAAGACCAGTTATGAGTGCTTCATATTCAGCTTCATTATTCATGCATGGCTCAGTTAAATGGTATGCAAATGGCATCATCGCTTTGTCTGGAGTTATTAAAATTAATCCTACTCCAACTTTGCCTGGTATAATTGTCTATTTGTTTTTGTCTTTTTGAGCAGATGATGCTCCATTAAAATATAATTCCCATCGTTGTGTGCTTTCAAATATTTGTTCAACAGGTAAATCATCATTGAGAGGTTATCCAGTTGGAATTGGGTGTGCTTCTAAGAAATCTGCCTAGATTTGTCCTTCGACAACACGTAACAGTCCAAATGTTATGTCGAGTTAAAGCAATATCATTGCCCATCTTGCTAATCTTCCAGAAAGTTTCGGTCGTGTCATCAAATATTGTAATGGTTTAACTCTTGAAATAAGAGTTACTTTATGAGAAAGCATATAATGCCTCAAATTTTTAATTGAAAAAAGCAAGGCTAAGCAATGTTCCTCAATTCACTGGGTATTTTATTTCCGTTGGAACCAAACATCGACTCAAATAATATAATGCATTTTCTTTTCCCTCATCATTTACTTGTGCTAGTAATGCTCCAAGGGAAGTATCTAATGTCGTGTATAAACGATTAGAGGTCTTCCTAACATGGGGGCTGCTAAAATAGGAGTTATCAAATATTGTTTAATATTTTCAAAAGTGTGTTGACATTTTTCATCCCACACAAATTTGGTATCTTTTCTGGTTAGGGCAGTGAGAGGCTGACACCTACCTGACAAATTGGAAATAAAACGTCGTATATACGCTAATTTTCCTTGAAATGATCTCAATTAGGTTAAATTTTTAGGAGGAGGCATGTTTAGTATAGCTTCAATTTTCAGTGGATCAATTTCAATTCCACGAGGTCAAACAACAAATCCTAAAAATTTTCCTGAAGTAACAACGAAAGTGCATTTTAAGGGATTCATTTTAAGATTATAATGTTGTAATCGTTCGAAGTCAATTCTTAAATCGTACACATGATCATCTTTTTGTTTACTATTGACAACTAAATCGTCCACATAACATTCAACTTGATTGTGTATTAATTCGTCAAAATCCGTCTCATGGTTCTTTGGTAAGTTGCACCAGCATTTTTCAGTCCAAATGGCATAACTTTGTAGCAATATATCCCTATGGGTTTCCTGAAGACTGTATTTACTTCATCTTCTGAAAATATTTTTATTTGATTATATCCTAATGATCCATCCATAAAGGAAAATATTGCATGTCTGGATGCTATGTCAACCATTAGTTCTGGTATTGGTAAAAGAAATTCATCTTTTGCACTTGCTTTGTTCAAGTCCCTAAAGTCTATACAAACCCTTATTTGACCGCTTTTCTTTCTAACCGATACCACATTGGCTAATCATGTCGGATAATTTTCTTCTTGTATAAAGCCAGTCTCAATTAATTTCTTAACTTCGGCAATGATTTGTTGCTCTATTTCGATGCGAATCCTTCTTGGAGCTTTCTTAACAGGGATTGCGATTTGATTTATCCCAAGTTTATGGATTGCAATTTCTAGAGCTAATCCAGGCATTTCGTCATAAGTCCAGGCAAAACAGTCTTTATATTCTGTCAACAGTTGAATTATTTCTTTTGCTTCTAAGTCATTAAGAAATGAACTAATGAAGGTTGGTTTTGGGTTTTCATAAGTCCCTAAATTTATTTCTCTAAATTCTTCAACTGTTGATTTAATTTCCTCTTCTAATTTTGGAGGAGCATCTTCAACTTGTAAATCAGATGTCAGTTAAGATTTGAACTCTTCGGTGGTGACTAGGCAAAATTTTGAATCATCTAGGGGTTCTAGAGTTCTGAATCTAATACTTTCCTTAGATTTAGGGTCTCGTTTATTATTATCCCACATTTGTTCAATGAAATGTGGTTGTCTTGAAAACCATTATTTAAGCATTAAACTATTTTGAATGAATTTTTGTGCCTAAGGAGAATACAACTCAAAAGGAATTTTCATTGATTTTGAAAGATTTTCATTTTCTAATTTTACATCAGTTTCGGTAGTAGAAGAAGTAGAGCCAAGTCTAAACTTAATTGGCTTTTTTTTCATCACTGTATACTTCTTTGACTACTAGATTCTCAACTTTAGCTGTAGAGATTGGAGTTAGAGTCATAGAATGTATATAATGATTAATTTTCTCATACATAGACTCAAATTGTTTTTTTTGTCTTCTTCATCAAGAGGTATTTTGAATTGAGCTTCTTTAGAACCACTAATGTCATTTCTTCTTTTGCATCTTCTTCAGAGTTCAGGTGAATTTTGAACATCAATGGTTTCTTCATCGTGATAGTTGGGCTTTCTTTCTCTCGTGCTCGTCCTCGGCCTCGGCCTCGGAAATGAGTTTGCTGAGAATCACCACCCTTCGCCTTTGTTGAAGAATAACCTTTTTCATTTATTTTCTTTTCTTTGTCTTTTTCAGTTATATTCATCATTGTCTCTCTGGATAATATTGTTTTCTTTATAGGGCATAGTATGTCGTATTTTCATGTATACTAATTTCATGGATTGAAAATGGTTGTAGATCTCTTATAATACAACATTCTTGTCCTTTTTGTAAATATTTTATGCATTGATGTAGTGAAGAAGGAACTATTTTATGCTCGTGAAACCATGGTCAGCCAAGTAAGGCATTAAAAGAGGTATCAAAATAGATGATATGGAATTTTACCATTGTCACCAAGTCATCTATCTTTAGGAGTAACATTATTGATCCTGGAGCTCGTTCTCCTTTTTGATTAAATCCTCGTAACATCATTGTATCTCTTGATAATTGGGATGCATCGATGTCAAAATATGCAAGAGTTCTCAAATTCATTATGTTGATCGAGGAATCTAGGGCAATAAGGACCCTTGAAAGTGTCGTGTCATTTATGTTCACTGTGATGTATAATGGACGATTATGTTCGGTCGTTCCAAGTAATAAGTCGTTGTTAGAAAAAGTGATCTTTGTGAATTTTTCTAATGGACAATCTTCACTTTGAGTGATTCTAGCAATTGATCTAAGCAAATGTCTGGATCTAAAAGAGTTTTTATTAATGAGTCTCTCATTTCTTTGGAGAGGATAAGAGCATCATAAATACTCAATTTTGCTGGTAGCTTTCTCAAGTGAGCTAATACATTATAGTCCACCTTGTTATTGGTGGCGATCGAGTCGTCGCCAGAGCTCGTCGCCGTCAAATCTCAATGTCAATGTCATGGAGTCGCCACTCAGTTTTGATATTGCCCTAATCTTATTAGGGCTAATATAAGACAGAGAAAAAGAAAGGATGTTTTGTGATATTCCTAAAGAGGATTCTAGAATATCATATCCTAAAGTTTTTATATAAGGAAGATCACAAAGTGTCAACCAGAGATTCTGTCATGGGTTCTTTGACTCTCCTATAGAAGCATACATCTTAGGCAATTTGTAATTGTCTAAGAAAACTTCTGATTAATGTTGATCATTTATTTTCTAGAAATTTTTATTTTTAGGGAAAGATGTACCCACTATCAATTCCAAATGTCATTCTGTCATGTCGGTTTCATGTCATTTTTGTTGTTTGTTGAATGTTTTAGGTTTTGTGGCTAACCTAAAAGATTTGGTTTTATCATTGTTGTCGATATCATTGTTTTGTTGTAGATTTTGTTGAAAGTTTTAGGTTTTGCGGCTAACCTAAAAATTTTGGTTTTGTTTTTGTTCGTACAGAATGTCATCCTGCAAGACAGAGTTAGCATACGCTATAACATGCAAAGGAAATCTAAACGAAACTTGTATTCATCCTACAAAGCAAACATTGTCAGAAATAATGTCATATTTATTGTCTCAGAATTTTGTAGGATGTTTCGATTTAGTATGTCTTGAATGTCAGTTTATGTCAAATCATGTCAATTAATGTCGAATTACATTTGGAATGTTGAATTTTATTGAGTTTCATTTGAAATGTAAAATTAATTTCATTTAATGTCGATGTTATTCAATTGAAATGTCAAATTTATGTTATTATGTCGATTTTTGTTGAAAATGTCGAATTTATGTTGGTTATGTTTGAAATGTCAAATTTAGGTTTGAAATATCAAATTTATGTCGGTTATGTCGAATTATGTTTGAAATGTCAAATTTATGTCGAGTTAAGTCGAAATATGTTTGAGATGTCAAATTTATGTCGAGTTAGGTCGAATTATGTTTGAGATGTCAAACTTATGTCGATTATGTTTGAAATGTCAAGTTTATGTTTGAATTGTCAAATTTATGTCAGTTATGTAAAATTATGTTTGAAGTGTGTCAAATTTATGTCGATTATGTTTGAACTATCAAATTTATGTTTGAAATATCAAATTTATGGCGGTTATGTCGAATTATGTTTGAAGTGTCAATTTATGTCGATTATGTTTGAAATGTCAAATTTATGTCGAGTTAAGTTTGATATGGATCAAACTTAAGTTTTGACTAAAGTTTAAATTTAAATCTCAAGTTTATGTTTGTTTAAAGGAAGATTGGATTAACTTGAGTTCATGTCAATTTGAACTTAAGTTAGAATTTAAAGTTAGATTTAATGTAGATTGAATTAACTTGAGTTCACGTCTGTTAGAACCTAAGTTTAATTCAATATAGATTGAATCTAATTAACTTGAGTTCATGTCTGTCTGAACTTAAGTTAAAAGTTTCAAGTTAGATTCGATGTAGATTGAATTATCTTGAGTTCATGTCTGTTTGAACCTAAGTTAAATTCAATGTAGATTTGAATCTAATTAACTTGAATTCATATCTGTCTGAACTTAAGTTAGTAATTAGGTTTAATCAGAACAAACCAATTTATGTTTTAAGTCTTGTTTAAATAGTACCTAAAGATTAATTAAGTCTAACTAGACTTAATTAGAATTAAAGACCATCTAAGTCCTTTTTAGGTAAGTCTTGAGTTTTAATTAATTCTAATTTAATTTAACCGAGATTTGTTTGAGTAAGGTTTAAATGTTTATTACGTCTAGTGAGTTAGACTTAATTTAATTAAACCTTAACTAATTAAGTCTAATGTGATAGACTTAATCAAGGATTAGATTTGATTAAACCTTAGTTGGTTAAGGTTTAATGGTTTAATTAAATCTATTGTGATAGACTTAATTAGGGTTTATGTCGAATTAAACCTTAGTTAGTTATGGTTTAATGATTTAATTAAGTCAAATGTGGTAGACGTAATTAGGGTTTATATCGAATTAAAACTTAGTTAGTTAAGGTTTAATGGTTTAATTAAGTCTAATGTGGTAGACTTAATAAAGGTTCGAGTTGGATTAAACCTTAGTTAGTTAAGGTTTAATGGTTTAATTAAGTCTAATGTGGTAGACTTAATTAGGGTTTATGTCAAATTAAACCTTAGTTAGTTAAGGTTTAATAGTTTAATTAAGTTTAATGTGGTAGACTTAATTAGGGTTTATGTCGAATTAAACCTTAGTTAGTTAAGGTATAATGGTTTAATTAAGTCTAATGTGGTATACTCAATTAAGGTTTGTGTTTGGCTTATGTTTGAGTTAAGTTAGGTTCAAGTTAGATTGAACCTAGACTAAAGGTTGACTTAACTTCAATATGGATTGAACTCAAGTTAGATTTAAGTTTGAGTTAAGTTAGGTTCAAATTAGGTTGAACCTAGACTTAAGGTTAACTTAAGTTCAATATGGGTTGAACACAAGTTAGATTTAAGTTTGAGTTAAGTTAGTTTCAAGTTAGGTTGAACCTAAACTTAAGGTTAACTTGTGTTTAATATGGGTTGAACTCAAGTTAAATTTATGTTTGAGTTAAGGTTGACTTAAGTTCAATATGGGTTGAACTCAAGTTAAGGTTTAAGTTCGAGTAAAGTTAGGTTCAAGTTAGGTTGAACCTAGACTTAAGGTTGACTTAAGTTCAATATGGGTTGAACTCATGTTAGATTTAAATTTTATTTAAGTTATGTTCAAGTTAGGTTGAACCTATACTTAAGGTTAACTTAAGTTCAATATGGGTTGAACTCAAGTTAGATTTAAGTTTGAGTTAAGTTAGGTTCAAGTTAGGTTAAACCTAGACTTAAAGTTAACTTAAGTTCAATATGGGTTGAACTCAAGTTACATTTTAAGTTTGAGTTATGTCGTGTTGGATTTAAGCTAAGTTTGAACTTGGGTTCATGTTGTGTTGAACCTAAGTTAAAGGTTGAACTTGGGTTCTTGTTGTGTTGAACCTAAGTTATGTTTGAACTTGGGTTCATGTTATGTTGAACCTAAGTTAAAGGTTCTTTTGAGTTTGATTAAACCTTAGTTGGTTAAGGTTTAAGTTTGATTAAGTCTAGTTTAGTTAAGACTTAATGATTTAATTAGGTCTAATGGGTTATACCTAATTAGGGTTTAGGTTTGATTAAGTCTAATTTAGTTAAGACTTAATGGTTTAATTAGGTCAAATGGGTTAGACCTAATTAGGTTTCAGGTTTGATTAAGTCTAATTTAGATAAGACTTAATGGTTTAATTAGGCCTAATTGGTTAGACCTAATTAGGGTTTAGGTTTGATTAAGTCTAATTTAATTAAGACTTAATGGTTTAATTAGGTCTAATGAGTTAGACCTAATTAGAGTTTAGGTTTGATTAAGTCTAATTTAGTTAGGACTTAATGGTTTAGTTAGGTCTAATGGGTTAGACCTAATTAGGGTTTAAGTTTGTCTTAAACCTAATGTTTAAGTTTTTAATTAAGTTTAATATGTCCTTAAACATAATTAAAGGTTTAGTTTTGTATTAAACCTAATTTAGTTGAGGTTTAATTAATTAATTAAATTTAACATGTCCTTAAACTTAATCAAAGTTTTGATTTTGGTATTAAACCTAATTTAGTTAAGGTTTAATGGGTTAATTAAGTTTAATATGTCCTTAAACTTTACTAAAGGTTTGATTTTGGTATTAAACCTAATTTAGTTAAGGTTTAATGGGTTAATTAAGTTTAATATGTCCTTAAACTTAATTAAAGGTTTGATTTTGGTATTAAACCTAACTTAGTTAAGGTTTAATGGGTTAAGTAAGTTTAATATGTCCTTAAAATTAATTAAAGATTTGATTTTTGTATTAATCCTAATTTAGTTAAGGTTTAATGGGTTAATTATGTTTAATATGTCCTTAAACTTAATTAAAGGTTTGATTTTGTATTAAACCCTATGGTTTGATGATTTAATTAGGCTTAAGTTGTCTTTAAACCTAATTATTATTTGATTTGAGTTCATTTAAGTTTTGATTTATCACTTGCTTAATCCATGATGAAATGGATTAAATATGTGAAGAAAAGGTTTTGAATTATTAGTTTTAAAATTAATAAATCTTAACCTTGTTTCAAAGTGTCTTTTAGATTGATTTGATAGCTTGAGAATCGTTATTTTCGGATTGTTATCTGTCACCCTAAGATTCTCAATCATTTTGGATTTTAATTTTCCAATTTTCCAAACTTTATAATTATTTTTGGAAATAATAACAAAATAGCATGGAAATTAGAAAATCACATCCTAGAGAGCTATCCTAGCCTTAGAAAAATCAGGAGATGTGTCTAAGGACTTAAAGGTTCTTCCCTAAAAATTTCATATTTTTCTGATTTGTAGATAATTTGTAATAATTAAAATACTTCATAGAGTATTTAATTATTTAAAAATTAATATTGAGAATAAAATTATGATTTTGGTCTTATAATTTTCTTTTCTTCAAGAGCTTTCCAGCGGTATTTTTATTTTATTTTTAGGTTTGGATCAAAATATATGAATTTTTGAAGTTTTTAAGGTTTTTTTTTGAACTAAAATGGCCCCGAAAAACGAGGCGCTGCCACGAGTCCTCATACCATCGAACAAGCAGGATGATCCCGTGCACGGATCCGAACAGCGGACACGGCAGGGCGTGATCAGCACCGTTCGTTCCAAAACACGGGAACGGACGGCGGAGATAAATCTCCCATAAATTTGAAAAAAATTCAAACCGTCCAACTTCAAAGCTCAATATCTCACTCATATCTCAACGAAATTGAGTGATTTTTGAACCTATGGAATCATCTGGACGTATAGATTATATGTATATGGTGATGATACATTTATGAGCTAGTTTAACCCATGATATTTTGATTATATGATTTATTTTGGAAAAAATAAATGCATACCTTAGCCACAAGTTTGTCGAGCTTGATCAGGCCTGATGGTCAGCTTCTAGGACTCCCAAAGAAGATCTTTGTTACTTCAATTTGGTTTTGTAGCTAGCTTTAAAGAGCAATTTTGGCAAAATGGCTAGTTTGGGCAGATTTTGGATTTTGGCTAAATTGGCTTGATTGGGCTAATCCTTTGGCTTGATTTTGGTTGGAATAGGTTGCTGAGGTCCCTAGGAAAACTTTTTGTGTTGGGAACTAAGGGATTTTGGCATCCTATAGTTTTCTAAGAATTTTTTCTCTCCTCTTGTAAATTTCGGCCAAGGAGTTTATTTATAGCCATGAATGGCTATGGTTTAACCTTGGTTAGCTTAGGTTTGATCATAGTATGGTTAGAGCTGTAGAGTACAACCTCCCCCATGTAAACCAAGCCTCACCTCTTCTTCTCCCATGAGAATTTTGCCACTTAAGCAAGTGCACATTTCATGTAATTATGGCTTCAAATTTTTCATGATGAATCTTAATCTCTTTGTTCCCATTCCATTGGCTAAGTGGGAGGTTAATGGTGACTCAAATGGTTGAGACCCTCTCCTTGCAACACCTCATTTATCATTTCATGGGGTGGTGACACATTTGCTCCCCTCTTAACATTTTTTTTGAAATATTATGATGAGCTTAACCATGGTGTGAAATATGGTTAAAGCTTTGTCTTCTCATCATTGGGTGGCTAGGGAGGTGGCTAAACTAACTTCACCATGGCAAGACGCCTCACTTTGTAAAAGAGGTGAGTCACATTTCAAATCACCATGATTTTGCCACCTCACCTTCATGTCATTATGCCCCTTTACCATGGTTTAATGTGAGTCATCCATGGGTCATGTGTGATGTCATAGAGGAGTTTTAGAATTTTTAGAAAACCATATGTCATAGGTTTTAAAAATTCCATTTAATGCCCTCCTTATTTTAATTTTTAAATTTAATTAATTATTCATTAATTAAATATTGGAAATTATTTTATTAATAAAAAATTAATTGGAAACAATTCCAAATTAATTATTTGATTAATATCCATGTCATTGAAAATGAATTTTGTCCCTTTTCATGACGTTCCAATTTAATTTTCAATTTAATTAATTATGTCATTAATCAAAATATGAAAATTAAATCATTGGTTAATTAATTAATTAAAAATAATTTTGGAATTAATTATTTGATTAATTCCATCATTTTTAATTAATTTATGCACTTTATGGCTTTTGAATTTAATTTTTCATTTTTATTAATTATGTCATTAAGTAAAATTTTTAAAATTAAATCATTAGCCAACTAATTAATCAAAAAAATTTTGAAATCAATTATTTGATTAATTTTGTCATTTTATTTTCATTTTGGTGCATTTTGTCATTTTCTGACTTTTAAATTAATTTTCATTTTAATTAGTTATGTCATTTAATTAATTAAAATATTGAAAATTAAATTATTAGTCAATTTAATTAATCAAAATAATTTTTGAATTTAATTTGATTAATCCTTGTCATTATGGGGTCTTAAACATGTCATTGGGTCAATAATTGGTTATTTGGTAAAAAATTGATCATTTTAACAAAAATTGACTTTGTAGGTCATGGGTTGACCTATGGGGTCAAAAGGGTTGGTCATTGGGTCTAGATTGACCATTTTGACCAAAATTGACTTTTTAGGTCAAAATGTTGACCTATGGGGTCAACAGTATTGGTCATTAGGTCTGGATTGACCATTTTGACCAAAGTTGACTTTTTAATTCAAAAGGTTGACCTATGGGGTCAATAGGGTTGGTCATTTGGTCTGGATTAACCATTTTGACCAAAGTTGACTTTTAGATCAAAAGGTTGACTTATGGGGTCAACAGGGTTTGTCATTGGGTCAGGATTGACCATTTTGACCAAAGTTGACTTTTAGGTCAAAAGGTTGACCTATGGGGTAAACAGGGTTGGTCATTGGATCTGGATTGGCCATTTTGACTAAAGTTGGCTTTTTGATTCAAAAGGTGGACCTATGGAGTCAACAGGGTTGGTCATTTGGTCTGGATTGACCATTTTAACCAAAGTTGACTTTTTAGGTTAAAAGGTTGACTTATGAGGTCAACAGGGTTGGTCGTTGGGTCTGGATTGACCATTTTGACCAAAGTTGATTTTTTAGGTCAAAAGGTTGACCTATGGGGTCAACAGGGTTGGTCATTGGGTCTGGATTGATCATTTTGACCAAAGTTGACTTTTAGGTCAAAAGATTGACCTATTGTAAAAATGAGGTCAACCAAAGAGCCCCCAATATGTGCGGAATACTGCATAAGTATGCGGCATATATTGGCATTGATCGAAGTTGTCCGAAGAAATGTCAGATGTTTCATATGTTGGTTCTGAGAAGGAACGTCCCTTTCATGTCTGGAAAGGGACTTATGTCCAATAACTGGAGAGAGAAATGGATGTCATATTCCATTTCTCAAAATTTTAATATTAGTTAGAGGAAAGCCGTGATTTCCGTGTCAGGAAAGGACTTACATCCAATAACTGGAAAAATAAAATGGATGTCATATTCCATTTCTCAAAATATCAATATTAGTTAGAGGAAAGCCATGATTTCCGTGTCATGAAAAGGACTTACATCCAATAACCGGAAAGAGAAAATAGATGTCATATTCCATTTCTCGAAATGTCAATATTAGTTAGAGGAAAGCCATGATTTCTATGTCAGGAAAAGGACTTACATCCAATAACCGGAAAGAGAAAATGGATGTCATATTCCATTTCTCAAAATGTCAATATTAGTTAGAGGAAAGCCATGATTTTCGTGTCAGGAAAAGGACTTACATTCAATAACCGGAAAGAGAAAATGGATGTCATATTCCATTTCTCGAAATGTCAATATTAGTTAGAGGAAAGCCATGATTTCCGTGTTAGGAAAAGGACTTACATCAAATAACTAGAGAGAGAAAATGGATGTCATATTCCATTTCTCAAAATGTCGATATTAGTTAGAGGAAAGCCATGATTTCCGTGTTAGGAAAAGGACTTACATCCAATAACTGGAAAGAGAAAATGGATGTCATATTCCATTTCTCGAAGTGTCAATATTAGTCAGAGGAAAGCCATGATTTCCGTCTCAGGAAAATGACTTACATCCAATAACCAGAGAGAGAAAATGGATGTCATATTCCATTTCTCGAAATGTCAATATTAGTTAGAGGAAAGCCATGATTTTCATGTCAGGAAAAGGACTTACATTCAATAACTGGAAAGAGAAAATGGATGTCATATTCCATTTTTGAAATTTCAATATTAGTTGGAGGAAAGCCATGATTTCCGTGTCAGGAAAAGGACTTATATCCAATAACTGGAAAGAGAAATGGATGTCATATTCCATTTCTCGAAATGTCAATTTTAGATAGAAGAAAGCCATGATTTCCGTGTCAGGAAAAGGACTTACATCCAATAACTGAAGAGAGAAGATGAATGTCATATTCCATTTCTCAAAATGTCAATATCAGTTAGAGGAAAGCCATGATTTCCGTGTCAGGAAAAGGACTTACATCCAATAACTATAAAGAGTGGCAAACTCAATAAGATATTTGTTGGGGATATTGGCTGGGGATTTGACCTGTATAGGCCGAATGATAATTCTCATATTAGTTATCACAAGTTGTTCATCATGTCATTTTAGTTCATTTTGGCATCCTTGGACCTGACGATGTATTATAGTCAGCTAGGAAATATCTCATAAGATTTCATTCCACTTCTAATAATGTACATAGATATCAAAAGTTCACTGTACGTTATGTATTACACAATACACGCATACACAGTACAAACTACTATGAAGTTCTTAGATACTGCTAGACCCACCACAAAATGTCTAACACTCTGAGATACTGTTCATAGGATATGTCTTAGGTGTTTAAACCTTCATGGGGTCATGGCAGTTCCAAGGGTTGTAGCTCTTCCAATTCTAGTATTGGTCGACATCCATCGGGTCGTTTTTCAGGGAACATTCTTCTTAGTGTTATCGATATGAGTTGTCGACTCACACTCGGTATACAGTGTTTTGAGACATCAGCTCCATTGTCTTGCAAGACTAAAACTGATCCTCATGGTAAGAGAATTTGATATGATCTACGAAAAAGGCCGAAAATTTGTATTTCTCTTCCAAATAGAATAGAATATTTGTTCATGAGGGAGAGAGTGCAAAATGGTCTTTCAAAATCTTGACTGTTAATATGAGGTGGTATACAGTCGCCCTCCTCATATTTATTCATAATGCAACTGTCTAGAATACAATCACCAGGCATTGTATTCCTCATTATGAGCCATCTAATAATTTGAAAGATGATTGTCGGTACTGGATCTACTTGCTCATGTCGTAGTATCCTTGTGGGATTTTCGTCTTTGTCCACAGCGTAGTTGTAACAGCATCTGTATTGAATTGTCATGCGACCTTTTCCACGAATCCATCCGTTCGGTTTGGAATACGTCCTTCTTTTCAGTTTTCCAGCTCGTCCTTGATCACGTGCATCCATCACATGCTTGATGATGGCACCTTGCTCCACATCATCAAAAACTTGTGTGAACAGTTGAATGCATGAAATTGTTCGAATGTCCGCTTCCTGATAGCTCAGTTACGTCTTACTTCCTCTCGAGAAGCAATTCATTTTTCATTTACTATTTCGGTTGTCGAGAGGTCCAATGCTGGCTCATAGAGAACGGGAGTGAATACTGTCCTTTCAATCCTTTCCTCCTCTTTGATCATTTCTTCCCCTAAGATATAATATGTCTCTTTAGAGGTGTTCTCAAGTATTGAAAATATGAATTCGTCATCTTCTTCCATTTGTTTCAAGTCCTGTCTTTCTTTTTCTGCCAACTTTTTGAGCCTTTTATTGCAATTTCTTCTTTGGGCTCTTGTCATTCCAGAAGTTGATTTCTTCACCCCGCTAGTGGATGCCATTCCATCTGACTTTAGTTTTCCATTGACGGTAGAATTTTCTATCTCGTTGGTTTGCTGACAAAGCTTTAACTCTAATACGGATGGTTTTCCTTTTGCTTCTTGCTGATTAGTAATGGATAGTAAAGGTCCGTCATAGAGTAATTCAACTTGGGAGAGTTCAAAATTGAAGTGAATTCTACATCCTTTTTCAACACATCATCGGTCCAAGGCCAGACAAACACCACTTCAGAATGTGAAAAGAAGTCTATCGTTAGTCATTTTTCCTGAAAACGTCAGGATAATGTAACATTTCAGACTTTTATGTTAAGGAAGGATGCTTATAAACATTTGTTTAATAAACGAAATAGATGTCACAAGACATAGAAGTCAAGATTCATATCATAAAGATACTTTTGAAGAAAAGACTCTTCTTTTTTTTTATTATCCCAGTTTATAAATAAGTCATTATTTTCATGTCGCATAATATTTCTTTAGGAAACGACCATTGATTGGAGGCAAGATTCTTTCTCCTTGACAATCCACCAGTTGGTAAGATCCTCCGGAATATGTCTTTTCAATTACATATGGGCCCCCCCATATTGGTTCAAATTTTCCACTTATCTTTCGATGAGCTAGTATAGGTCTTCGAAGAACTAAAACTAATTCACCGATTCGAAAGGTTTGGGGGCGAACTAATTTGTCATGGGCCCGTATCATTTTTGCTTGATACAGTTCAAGATTTTGCTGAGCTTGGACGTTTTCCTTCTAAACTCTCAAGTTCTTCAAGTCGTAATTTGGTATTTTCTTCTTCAGTTATCTTACTTGCTATCACAACTTTGAGAGAAGGAATTTTAACTTCAAGTGGTAGTATAGCCTCGGAACTATATACCAAAGCAAACGGTGTTGATCATTTTGGCGTTCGATATGCAGTTCTATAAGCCCATAAAGCTTCTATTAATCGTTCATGCCACAGTCTTGGGCTGTTGACTAATGTCTTTTTCAATATTCGAACCTATGTTTTATTGAAAGCTTCAGCTAAACCATTGGCCTTAGGATAATAGATTGTGGAATACCTCCAGTCTATCCCATGTCTTTAGATAAAGTTGTTCATTTTCGCATTTTTAAAGGCTAATCCATTGTCTGATATGACCCTTCGAGGTATTCCAAATCTATAAACAATATGTGTCTTAAAGAAATTAAGGACTTATTTTGCCTTGACTTCTCTAAGTGGTATCGCTTCTGCCCATTTGGAGAAATAGTCAGTGGTACGCCAGAATAAATCGATGACCCGTAGATGATGGGGGATCTATAGGGCCCCTTATGTCGGTGCCCCAACATTCAAACGACTAAGATGCAATAGTTCGGAGTAAAACATTTGGAGGCTGGTCTAGAACTGCCCCATGTATTTGACATTGATGACATTTCTTTGCAATGTCAAGACAATCAGTCATCATTGTCAACCAATAATAACCCATCCTTTTTATTTTGATTTTCATCTTAGGTCCAGATTGATGGGCGCCACATAAACCAAAATAGACCTCCTTAAGAATCTCTTGAGCTTCAACTTGGTTTAAGCATCTTAACCACATTTGGTCAAATGATCGTTTATAAATGACATGATTTATTAGAGCATATGATAATGCTCTTTGTTTGAGTGTCAAAACAAGCATTTTCAAGTAACCTTCCAGTTTGTAAATATTGAATAATTGGTTATCGCCAATCATCCTTTTCGTCATTTTTTGTCACTTTCATGTTTTCACCAATTTTATGCAGATTATCCATGTCAATTTGAGAAAGAACTTGTCATCCTTTTATAGAAATTGGTATGTCGTCTTCTTCTGGAAAAGCAAACTCTTTTGCAAGTTTTGCTAAAGCATCTGCTAAAGAATTATCTCTTCTAGGAATTAAGAAAAATATCGCATCAGGAATTTGCTGAAACAGCTTAAGAGTGTAACGAGAATGCTGTTCGAGTCGAGGTTTCAGAGTTTTGTATTTGTCAGCGACTTGATTGATAATCAACTGAGAGTCTCCATAGATGTCAATATTTTTAATTTCCATTAGTATTGTCAATTCTAGACTGGTTATGAGCGCTTCACATTCAGCTTCATTATTTGTGCAAGGTTCTATCAGATGATAAGAAAAAGGCATCATTTTTTTGTCTGGAGTGATGAAAATCAATCCTACTCCAGCTTTGCCTGGTACAAATGTCTGCTTGTCTTTATCTTTTCTTGCAGATGATGCTTCGTCAAAGTAGAGTTCCCATCATTGCTCATTGAGACCTTTTATTTCTGATATTTGTACATCAGGTAAATCATCAATGAGAGGTGATCCAGTTGGGATTGGGTGTGCTGCTAAGAAATCTGCCAAGATTTGTCCTTTGACAGCACGTAATGGTACAAATGTTATGTCAAATTGGAGTAAGATCATTGCCCATCTTGCTAATCTTCCAGAAAGTGTTGGCCGTGTCATTAAATATTGTAGTAGGTTAACTCTTGAAATAAGAGTTCCTTTATGAGAACGCATATATTGCCTTAGTTTCTGCACTGCAAAAATCAAGGCTAAGCAATGTTTCTCAATTGTCGGGTATTTTATTTCTGTCAGAATCAGAAAACGGCTTAAATAGTATAATGCATTTTATTTTCCCTCATCATTTACTTGTGCCAGTAATGCTTAAAGGGAATTGTCCAACACCGCAGTGTAAAGGATTAGAGGTCTTCCTACTATAGGATTCGCTCAGATAGGAGGGGTTGTCAGGTATTGTTTGATATTTTCAAAGGCGTGTTGGCATTTTTCATCTCACACAAATTTGGTATATTTTCTGGTTAGAGCAGTAAGAGGCTGACACCTACCTGACAGATTGAAAATAAAACATCTTATATACACTAACTTTCCTTAGATTGATCTCAATTGAGTTAGATTTTTTGGAGGAGGCATATTTAGGATAGCTTCAATTTTGAGAGGATCAATTTCTATCCCACGATGTCGAACTACAAATCCTAAAAATTTTCCTGAAGTGACACCGAAAGTGAACTTTATGGGATTCATTTTAAGATTGTATTGTCGTAGTCGTTCAAAGACAATTATCAATCGTAAATGTGATCATCTTTTTGCTTACTATTAACAACCAGATTGTTCACATAACATTCGACTTGATTGTATATTAATTCATCGAAGATCCGTGTCATGGCTCTTTGATAGGTTGCACCGGCATTCTTTAGTCCAAATGGCATAACCTTGTAGCAATATACCCTTATGGGTGTTTAAAAGGCTGTATTTATCTCATCCTCCGAAAACATTTTTATTTGATTATATCCTGATGATCCATCCATAAAGGAAAATATTGCATGTTTCGATGCTATATCAACCATTAATTCAGGAATTGGTAAAGGAAATTCATCTTTTGGACATGCTTTATTTAAGTCCCTGAAGTCTATGCAGACCCTTATCTGACCATTTTTCTTTTTAACTGGCAACACATTGGCAACCATGTCAGACAATTTTCTTCCCGTATGAAGTCAGCTTCTATCAATTTCTTGACTTCTGCAATGACTTGTTGCTCTATTTGAACACACATCCTTCTTGGAGCTTGTTTAACAGGGATTGTGATTTAATTTATCCCAAGTTTATGGACCGCGACTTCCGGAGATAAACCAAGCATCTCGTCGTATGTCCAAGCGAAGCAGTCTTTGTATTCTGTCAACAATTGAATTATGTCTTTTGCTTCCTCATCATTAAGGAATGAACTAATGAAAGTTAGTTTCGGATTTTCATTAGTTCCTAAATTTATTTCTTTCAGTTCATCAATTGTTGATTTAATTTCTTCTTCCAATTCTGGAGGAGCATCTTCGATTGGAAGATCAGATATCAGTTCAGAATCATGTTCTTCAGCGATGACCGGGAAAAATTCCGTATCATCTAATGGTTCCAGAGTACCAAATCCACACCTTCTTTGGAGTTAGGATTTTGTTTGTTATTTCTCCACATTTGTTCAATAAAATGTGATTGTTTTAAAGACCATTGTTTGAGCATTAAACTATTTTGAATAAATGTTTTATGCCCAAGGAGAGTACAACTAAAAAAGAATTTTCATTGATTTCAGAAGATTTTCATCTTCTATTTTTACATCAGTTTAAATACTAGAAGAAGTAGAGCCAAGTCTAAACTTAATTGGCTTTTTGTCATCACTACATACTTCTCTGACTACTAGATTCTCAATCTTAGCAGTAGAGATTGGATTTAAAGTCATAGAATGTATATAATGATTGATTTTTTCATACATTGATTCAAATAGTCTTTCTTTGTCTTCTTCTTCTAGAGATATTTTGAATTGATGTTACTTTAAAACCATTGATGTCGTTTCTTCTTCAGAGTCCAGGTGGATTTTTAATTTCAATGGTTTCTTCATTGTAACAATTGGATCTTCTTTCCCTCGTCCTCAGCCTCGAGTACAAGTCTGACGGGAATTTGTTCCTTTTGTCTTTGTTAAAGAAAAATGATCTTTTTCATTTATTTTCTTTTCTTTGTCTTTTTCTTTCATATCCACCATTGTGTCTTTGGAGAATATTGTTTTCTTTATAGGAGTGTAGTGTGCTGCATCTTCATGTATACCGATTTCATGGATAAAAAACGGTTGCAAATCTCCTACAAAACGACATTCTTGTCATTTTTGTAGATATTTTATGCATTGATGCAACGAAGAAGGAACCAATTTATGTTCATGAAGTCATGGTCTACCAAGTAAAGCATTAAAAGAAGTATCTGAATCAATGATATGGAATTTTGTCGTTGTCGTCCAGTCGGCTATCTTTAATAGTAATGTTATTGATCCAAGAGCTCGTTCTCCTTGTTGATTGAATCCTGGTAACATCATCTTATCTCTTGATAGTTGAGGTGCGTCAATATCCAGATATGTAAGAGTTCTGAAATTTATAATGTTGATCGAGGCACCTGGGTCAATAAGAACCCTTGAAAGTGTCGTGTCATTTATGTTTATTGTGGTGTACAGTGGACGATTATGTTCTGTTGTCTTAAGCAACAAGTCATTATCTGAGAAGGTAATCTTCATTGATTCTTCTAATGAACAAACTTCATTCTGGGTAATACTAGCAAGTTAAGTTAGGCAAATGTCTGGATCTAAAAGAGCTTTAATCAATGACTCTCTCATTTCTTTGGAAAGCTTAAGAGCGTCGTAGATCCTTAATTTTGCTGGTAATTTCCTCAAATGAGCTAGTACATTATAGTCCACTTTGTTATGAAGATCATCCTTATCTCTTTCAAGGAGTTGAGGATGTATTGGAAGAGCGATCTTTTCTGATGTGACTATTTTTTTTTCCTTTTCTTGTGGAGCGATTCTAGGAGGTAGAAACTTTCCACTCCTCAAATTGATTTCAATTATCTCTTCATATTGGTTTCTCAACTCTTTTGTCTCTGAGTCTGAAAGTTCCAATTCTATGGAAATCGGGGTTCCCTATAATTGGAGCGTAGCAATGTCATTTTCGTCTTTGTCATTGTCAGAATTTTCGTCAATGTTTTTGTCGTTTTGGTTGTCCTTAGATTGATCGAGGTCATATATGATTTGAGTATTGTCTTCAAAATTATGATTTGAATTAGGATTTGAGAAATCATTTTCAGAAGCATCACCCAAAATAGTCAAATTGTAAATAGAACTGAAATTATTATTATTTACAGTTGGAACAAAAAGGAAGTCATACAAAGTCATCGGTTCAAGGATTTTTCGTCCTTCATCCGATATAACTATCCTAGTAGAAGACGAGGAAACATAAGAATGAGAGGGTACAAAAGGAACTGCAGTCCCTATATCTGGAAGACCTCTAATCCTTTTTGGTTCTTTATTTTTCTTTTTCTTTTCTTTCTTGGGAGGCTTTGTAACCTGATATTCAGTAATGATCTCCTCAGAAGATTTACCTCGAACAGTGTCTTTGTTCTTGCTTTTGGAATTAAATTTTTCCACTGAAATCATATTGATTGAACCTTTGTTAGGTTCTTTCAAATATTCTTTCGGGATTATTATATTTTCTTCTTCAAAGTTGCGCTCTAACCAGTCTTTAAAGACAAAGCATTCTTCTATGATAAGGACAATAATTGGGGTTGTCCTTCATGAAGACTTCTGCTGGCCTTTTAGCATCTGGTAGCTTAAATTCTAGAATTTTAAGGAAGCTATGGAATATTTTGCTGACGGCCTCCATTTTAAATGAATATTATTTATTCATTCTTTGGGCCATTGTTCTTTTATCTGTCAGTATTGGGTTTGGTTGTTGAAGTTGTAATTGAGGTGATGTATGTGACGTTGACGGATTCTGTCATTACTTCTTTGGTTCAGGTTGAACCTGCATCACTTGTTTACCTTTTTCCACAACATTTCCCAGTCTCTTTTCAAATGTCTTTACAGTCTTTGTCTTTTAAGTCTTTTCCGTTACACTCATTTGCCTCATTTGCTTAGCTTTTTCTTGAAGATTGACAGCTTTACTGAGCAGTTTTTCAAAACTTTTTATTGTGAATCCTTTAAGCATAAATGCTATAGGACCATGGATATTTTTAAGCAGAATTTCAACAGCGTGTTGTTCTTGAAGTTGTGGTTCACACTCATGCTGAAATTTCTCCAGCACAAAATGTAATCCACTAAGCTTTCTCCTGTTTTCTGTTTTTCCACTACCAGATCACAAACTATAGTGTGATGTTGAGCTCCGAAAAATTGTTGAATGAAGAGACTTTGAAGCTCTACAAAAGTTTTAACAGATCCATTAGGAAGTTCCGCATACCAGTGAAAGGAAACTCCCGTGAGACTGTTAACAAATTGTCGGAATAAAAGAGCGTCACTTCCCCCCGCATTGCAGCAGCTTTCTCTGAAATGTGCTAAATGTTGTCGGGGATTACCTGTTCCATCAAACATTTTAAAGATAGGAGGAACAAAGCCTTTAGGGTATTGGACAGAATCAAATTCCTCTGGATATGGTCTACCCTTTGGAATTAATGATCCAGCCTTTACCTGAGCCATTGTTTCTTTTATCTTTTGTTCCACAAGTTGTGTGATATGTTTTTCTGGAATTCCACTATAAAGGGAATCTTTTTTCTTTGAGTGCTTTCTTCAACATCTATTTTTCTCTCCTTTGTCTTCTAAAATGTGGACAACCTTTGGCCTAACGATTTCAATGGCCGGTGATGGATTTGTTGGTGGATTTTGCAAAGCTGCTACCAACTCCTCCATTTTCTGCTTAAGACGACTGATTTATTCGTCTCGTTGTCTTATGATTGCTCGTAATTCATTTGTATCTTCTTTATTTAGTTCTTGTGTTAAAGAAGTAGATCGTGTTTCTACCATATTAATGCTGGCAACATTTTCATTCGAACTGTCGGAAGTGTCTTTCTTTCCTCGCATAGATAATTGTTTGATATCATTTTTTAAATTTTCAGTCTTTCTTCAAATGATTTTGTAAGATTTACTTTATGAGTTCCTTCTTGTGAACTGTTTGCTGGAGTGCTCGTAGCATCTGAATTTCATTCAGACGATCTTCGTTTCCATACATTATCTTTTAGTATGGGACGAGATCCTCTAGGCAGTGTATCATTATATTGATAATCTGCATTTTGTAACATATGAACCAAATCTGTCATTTTAGTGGATGTATCTTTCACTTCTGACATCAGTTTGTGATATTTGGTCTTGTATTTTGTAATTGTCACAACTTTTACTCTTGGCCCTAGTCGGAACTTTACTGGCACTCGAGTACATTGATTTTCTGCTGGAGATTGTGGGCATATTTTTAGGTTATCTGTTGTATTTTTGAAAAGGGGTCGCCAAACAGAAGTTGTCAGCGAATTTTTAATTTAATTTAAATATATAATTTGAAAAGTAGTATTTGATTTTGAAAAAAATTTTGAGTTTCAAAATTTTAAGATATGAAATCAAACTGATCTCACATCCCAAATAGTTTATATAAACGAGCACCGCACCACAAACCGTGTATCTATCCCGAAGAATAGACACACTGCTTGATGATGGGGCTCGATTAAATAAACTAGGAGATTTGTGACAACCGTTTGGTTTGCGAACCAATTTTATAAGTCGACAAGTTCCCCTGCTTAATATAAGGGAATTAAGCAGGGTTTATATTACCTGGGTTCTTAAAGTTCCCTATAAGGGCAAGCCCCTATAGTTAATTACATCTTAAATGACGGGAATCATTTAAGAAAACTCTCGATAATGATCAGTGGTTTTGTTCTCAAGAATTTCAAAGTTTAATTTTTTCAAAGGATTGAATTTTGGAGATTTCAATAGGGAATGGATCAAATTTGGAACAGTTATTTTAGGAATCCAAAGGAAGAGAAGTAGGAGAAGTTGAGGATCCAAGAAGAATCTTGGCAACTTCCCAAACTATCCTATTGTTTGGCTTCAATTTGGGAGTTTACTTAATGTTGTAATCTTGCCAATTTTAATTAATTTAGACTTATATTTGTATGATAAAATCATACAAATAGCCTTGAAGATGTGAGGGTTTATGTCGTACCAAACGACTACCTCGGAGTCCTAAGACCGGTTAAGGCTTAATTTGCATAACATGATTATGCAAATGCCTAATGAAAAGTTGAGGATTTATGTTTCACTAGGCAAACTACCTTGAAATCCTATGGCTTTGTTATTTAATTCTAAGAAATGTTTTGCTGAAGTAGACACAAGTTTTGCTGACGAAGTTGGTCGTGCTGTCCACTATGCTCTAAACTCCTTGTTGTTGCAGAGGTTTGGTTTTGGAAAGTGAAAATCAAGGGATGAGAAAAGTGTTTTGGTTTAGATAGAATCTTAAAATCCAAGTGTTTTTAATATTTTAATTAAAACAAATCTTAAAGTTGTTTAAACAGAACCGATTAAGATCTCACGGTTCCGTCATCCCGGCACCGTTACTTTCATCGAATTCACTTAGTCCAGATGAATTTGCTAAACTCAACTGAATGAGTTCCACACTTTCATTTAGACCGTGGGAAATCCCGTTAGCAACACGTGGGTTACATCATCCGAGGTATTCCCGATCATTCAACGAGACGTTTTAATTTAGTTGCAATTATAGTTTTATTGTTCTGTTTGTGATTAAATTTTGAGTTGTTTTTATATTTTGGAATGTTGTGGCGGTGAATTTTATCTTGCAATGACTTTTAATTTAGTTTTGGTTTCAGTTTAGGGACTATCCTAAAGGTTTTGGTTTTCATGCAACAATTGTTTATCATGCAAGAAAAGTAAAGTACAGTGCATGTAAGTAAATTGCAATAAAGTAAATTGCAATAAAATAAAAGCGTACCTGGAGGGTCTTCCCGTCATTCCAAGCTGCACTTAAAACACATGTTAAGGCATTTAAATATTTCAACAAGTACCTAGGTAAAGCTAAGGGAAAGGTTTCGGTTGTCTACCAAAGTCCTAATTTTATAGCTAGTCATCTCCTATAACGTCTAGGTTCCTGTGTTTTGGTTTAAGGATGACTTTCTTCACCCAAGAACAATTAAATTCAGTTGTTCTTATAAACATCCTATCATATTGAGGAAGTGCTTAAGACGAGTCTTAAACATCTTTTCAATATCTCTAGGATTGTTTTAAGTCCGAGGGAGTTTAATTATACAAGTGAATTAATCATCCAGGAGTTTAAGTTTTGTTCTCTTGCTCAGTAAACTAGGACATTTGAATATACTATAAGTGAAGTAACACTTCACTTGATGCCTCATTTAAGAGTTATAATAATAAGTGCTTTAAAAGGGCAAATCAACTTATTAGGTATTTTAATGATTTAAACTTAACGATTTAATTTTAATTTTGACTTAATTATAAAAAATTAGTTTAAGTTTGGAATAGTGTTCAAGTTATTTTAGATTTAATTCTTAATGATTTCATTTAGGTTTGTTGTTAAATGATTTTAATTTAATTTAATTCAATTTAATTTTAATTTAATTTAATTTAATTTTGATTTAATTTGATTTGATTTTAATTTAATTTAATTTAATTTAATTTAATTTGATTTAATTTAATTTTAATTTAATTTAATTTAATTTAATTTTGATTTTAGTTTAATTTAGTTTAATTTAATTTAAATTTAAATTTAATTTAATTTAAATTTAATTTTAATTTTAATTTAATTTAATTTAATTTTAATTTAATTTTAATTTAGTTTTAATTTGGATTATTATTTTAATTTTTTTTAATTAAGAATTAAGTATTATTGAAGTGATTTATTTAGGGATTTTTAAATTAAAGAATAAATATCCTCTTAATAATATCCCTACTTCAATAATTCTAATTTCCATCATTTTCCCAAAATTTCAATTAATTAATTAATTAAAGTTTATTTTAATTATTTTTGATTTAAATGGTTAGTAGGTTTCTACCCTCAATCATTTAAGTTTCAATCATCCAAAATCAGTTTAAAATCAAATATTTTACCCTCCCCCTTTTGATTAATCCTAAAATTTTAGTTAAAGATTGAAATTTTTAATTACCGTTTTGCCCTTCAAGCTTAATAATTCTATAACTCACTAAATTAAGCTCAAATGAACTTGAAATTTTTATGTAACCTCACTCACATGTAAATTAAGATATTAGAGGAGAAAATGTGATTTTTCTGTATTTAATTTATTTATGTAATTATTTTTAATGGAAAATAGGGGTTTTCAAGGAAAATTCAATAACATGACCATGGAAATGTTTCTATTCTTAAAAAAATTATGGAATATTCCTAATAACCAGAGGACCATTTGGACCAATTTTGGTGATTTTTTGAATTATATTTTATTTATTTGAATTATTTTGAGTTTTGGAGTATTAATTAATTTTAAAATAAAATTAAAGTTAAAAAAAAGGATTTTAAATTTTTCTTAAATCTCTCTGACCTCAAAGAGTTCAGAGAAACAAATTTTGTATTTTTCTAATTTTTCTTTGATTTTTTAGAATTATTTTAGTGAAAAGGTTGGAAAATACATTTTTTAATATTAAAAATTACATTAAGCCTTTAAAATTCAATATCTTATCCTAGGGACTTAAGAAAAATATTTGGTTTGTTCCTAAGTAATTAGAATTTAAAATGTGACATTTTGGTGATTTTTAATATTTTTATGATTTTTATTATTTTTTAATTATTAAAAATATTAAAATAATGATAAAAATCAACTTTTTAGAAAGTTACAATTTTAATTTTCCTAAGTTCCTCTGATATCGGAGAAGCTCCAAAACCTTTTTGTGAATTTTTGAAAAGTATTTTGTGAGTTATGAATTTTTAAAGTTTAATTTTACCCATTTTGCTTAAGAGGCTTAATCAACCCATTTGGTGGGGTTAATCAAGTCCAATTAATTTCAAATTTTTATGAATGTTCCTCTAATCCCAAAGATCAGTGGAGAATTGTTTTTAAGTTAATTTGATGTGTAGTTAACCTTAATTAATTAAATTTCAATTTTGGGTATTTAGACCAATTAGGGTTATTCCAAGTGAATTAACTCAAAACTTATTTTTCCTAGATTCCTCTGGTCATAAGAAACATCACCAAATTTTCCTAGAATTTATTTCTCAACATGCTAATTATTGAAATTAAAATATTCAAAACAGTAACATGCAATTGAAAAATCAATAACTTCTCATAGGGATGGCCTTTGACCTTGGAAAATTCAGGGAATGTTCCTAAGTTCAGAGGCTTTAAAAGTCCTATGGTCTCATGCCATGATGAATTGTCTATGTGCATGGAGAATTGAAATAGTGCAGAGAGTAAATAAATTATTAAAAATAAAATACTTGATGAAATGACCTGATTTCTTTTCCACATTATTCTCCTCTCGTTCACTCGAGCAAGAGGTATTTTTATTTTATTTTTAGGATTTTTCTACACAAAGTTATGAATTTTCTAAGTTCTGGTAATTAAATAAATCCATAAAATCCTATTTTTCTACTTATCCGAATCGGCGCCGTGTCATCCTCAGCATCTCCGAACAGCCACGCGGCGCTTTCTGGTTCGACGCCGCCATCCGACTCAGCGCTCTAGGGGCCCGCGGTTCATGTACCATCGCGCTGTCCGGCTCGATACCGACCGTCCGCTCGATACACGCTCAATCCGACGGCTCCCAGTCATCGTTTACGACTGGTGTGAACCCGTGACCGTCCACACTAAAACCCTAACATCTCACTCAATACTTAACGAATTTTTGTGTTCTTGTGCTCTATGGATTCGTCTTGAAGAGACGAATACATCTATACGGTGATCATGCATTGAAATTGAGGCATTTGAAATGAAAAAAGTTCAGAAGCTCAAGAAGAAGAGAGAACTCATACCTTTGCTTAGAGAAGTGAAGCTTCGATCTGAGAGTTGTGTCACGTTCAATTGGGTCCAAGCAAGCTCCAGATGAAGTCCCTTGGCTTGGTGAATTGCCTAGGTACAAAAGTGACCACAACCGATCACAAAGCTTGGAGGCTGGAGCAACTGGGTGGCCTGGAGAGGGGGCTTTCACTGGGGAACTTCTCCTCTTGGTCTGGTGAAGGTGTAGGACCAATCAATTTGGAGATTGGCTCATTGTAGTGAAGTGTCCTGTTTTTTGGGTGGAATTTGGACTCTGAAATTGAGCTCACAGAGAGGAAATGGTAGGGGGATTTCAGTGGGGATCAAGTTCTCCAGGTGTGGGGAAGAGTCTGAAATGATTTTGGCAGAGTCTCTGTGTGATTTGTTTCAGCACCACTTCCATGGCCGAGAGAGGTGGGGTTTAAATAGAGCTGGCTGGAGGCTCTCCCAAGGGGAGTTAGGGCTTGGGATCAGCTACTCTGGTGAGGAAAAGAACAGCCATGGTGGTCATTGGGCATGGGGCAACTCAGTAGGTGAGAATTCCAAGCTTGGACTCACATGGGAGCTCTCGGGTGTGGTGTTTTCCGGCGGCCTAGGTGGCTGGCCAGCAGGCATTGGTCACCCTCAGGGTCAGGAGGTCCAGGGCTGGGGTTTAGTGTAGGGAATTGGCAATGGCCATGTGTAAAGTGTTTGAATCAAAGTGGAATGGGGTAAGGGTGTATTTTGGCTAAGTTTGGTCAAATGCATTTATTGGGCTAGGTGCACCTCCCCATGGCTAGTTTGGGCTGAAGAGAAAGTGGTTTAGGTCAGCTTAATTAGTGGGGAAGGGGTCACCATCCAAGTGCAATTAAGTTTAAGCAAGGTTTAGTGGAATCATGGAAGTAACTAATCTCTTTAAGGGAATATGGAAAGAGCCTCCTCCTCTTTCCATCTTGGGTATGTTGAGGTGTCCAAGGCTTTCATGGCTCCCATGTGGCTCATGCATGGCTTCATGGCTCCATTTGGCTTGGGAAAAGTTAAGTCAACTTTCATGAGGAAGGATTTTGTGATTTTTGGCATTTTGGTGAGAGTCTTCATGAGGTTTGATTTGGAATGGTTGATGATGAATTTGAAAGTTAGGGAAGGTTTTAATTGGAATGGATGATGAAGTGTAGTGTCATGTGGGCATTAGAGTCAAATTTGGGCCTTTGAAATTATTTTAGGAGTGGGCCTTTTTAGGAAGGCTTAAGGAAGTGGGCCTTAGGTTTGAAAATAAATTTATGGATGGGAATTTTGTGAAGGCTTGGGCCAAACAAATGTTGGGTTTATTTTAGGGATGTGCCATGATTGATTTGAAGCAAGTTTGAGGTGGTTTGGGTTTAAATTGGGTTGGATTTGGGCTTCTTTGGTAAAGGGGCCAACATATGTCAAATTGGGCTAATTTGGGCCAATGTTGGGCTAGGGTTGAAATTGATGTAAAATTAATGTTGGGAAATGTTTATGGGGGTGTTACAAATAGGTTTCAACTTTGGTTGGGTTTTGATTTTGGGATTTGGGCCCATTTGGGTTAGGTTTGGGTGTAGGCCCATTTAGGGAATTTTAGGTTTGGGTTGAATTTGAGTAAGGTTTGGGTCCAAATTTTGGGCAAATCATGTTAGTGTTTTGTTTGTGGGGATGCTAGGAAGGTTTTAGAAAAGATTTGGGTCAAATTGGGATTGAATTGGGTTAGTTTGAGGTAGGTTTAGGTCATGGGTCAAAATTGGGCTTTAAGCTTAAAAATGAAATTGGATTCAAATATCAATCAAATTGGGCTTGAATTTTGTCTATATTGATATTGGAGATATTGAATTGAAGTTTAGAATTGAATTGGACCAAAATTGAGGTCAATTGGGGTGATTTGGTTTGACATTGGGTTCATTTGGGTTTAAAATGGGCTAAATTGGGGGTTTTGGTAAAAGTATGGTAAATTGATAAAATTGGTCCATGGTGTAGTTAGACAAAATGAAATTGGGAATATTTGGGATTTTCTAGAATTTTCTGGGAATTTTTGGAATTTTTGGATTAAAAAGGGTATTTTGGGTATTTGGAGTGTATTTTTGGAAATTTTGGTATATTTGGCTATGGATGATCAATTTGAGTGATGTGGCAATGTTTGGGATTGGTTTTGAGGAATTTTGGGTAATTTGGAGATTTTGGAAAATTTGGGCAATTTCGAGGGCTTTTGGTAGGTTTGATGGGTGTAGGGTTTCCGGGGTCAAAAATTGAAATTTTGGAAGAATGAAGATTGATCAAATGTGAGTGAAATGGAATCACTTTGATTGAGCCATGAAGCCATATTAAGCCCATATGAGCCATGAGAGGAATCATTGGAGGCATTCTCTATGTTGTTCCTAACCCTCCTAACCAGGGGCTTAGGGGTTAAGGTCCATCCATATGAATTACCTACATGACTCAGGGAGTCAAGTTGGGTATAGGTGTGGTTTTAGGATTTGGATTGTGTGTGTGAGAGTGTAGAGTGTGAGTGTAGTGAGTGTGTAAGTCAACCCTCACTGGACCGGGCCACCTGGGGTAGTCCTAAGGCCAAAGAGTCCTATAAGGAACTCATCCTTTAAACCTCCACATTTGATCTTAACCCTCTAGGTGATTAGGGGTCTACAATCAAGCTTGTGGGGTTTGCAGGGAGACAAGAAGTGGTTTAAATTTCTAAGGGATGGGTCCCAATTCTAGTCCTCTAAGATAGTCAAAGGAAAAGCCTAAGGCTAGATCCTAGACACTAAAGAGGGAAGAGAAGACCTCATCAAAAATGAGGTCAACAGAGATTGATAACCTGTTTTGTCATAAACAAAATCTTTTATTGCTAGAATTCTCCTTTTTTTGTTTTAGAGACTGCACATCCCATTTTGTCCAACAATCGATAAATTGAACATTTATCTTTTCGTGCTAGTCTTTTAAACACTGAATGTATAGCATGAATTGAGGGAGAACTCTTAGGTTGAAAGAAATTATAAGTATATTCAACAAGAATTGGAACATATTGATTTTCTTCTCAAAAGGAAGGGTTTCCAAAAACACTGTGCTCAAATTCAAGTGTTTCAAAATTATCATTTTCATTCCACTATTTCTTTCTTTTAAGTGGACGTGCCTTGTTTTTATGAATATTTTTGGAAAAAGATCCAACTTCATATGTGGATGATGGTGGAATATCATCCTCGTCATAGATTTGTTTTCCTTTGTTGTCAATTTTTCTCTTCATTTCTTCAAGAGTATAAGACTCTTCAGGTGTATACTCAGGCAAGTCTTCTATAAAATTCAGAAAGTCTTCATAAGGTGGTAGATCAAATTCTTCAAGAGGTTGTATATCAGTTTGATATGGATTATTTAATGTAAATTCTGTTTCACTAAACAATCCATAATCATTTTGATAAAAGGAAAGATCTTCCTCTATTGGTATATTGAAGAAAAGATTGAATTTGGAGAATACATTACAACTTTTCTGAAATTTCAAGAAAAATGAATATTATTGACTTGTTTATAAATTGGTAATTTATTTTTTTAAAAATTTTGTAGTTCTTATTTGTCAAAGAACTAAATGTCAAATGAAAATAAATGATAACAAATGATGAGAAGAAGGAATCTCCTCAGCGGAGTCACCAGACTCGGCGATCGAGTCGTCGCTGGAGCTCTTCGCCGTCAAATCTCAATGTCAATGTCATGGAGTAGCCACTCAGTTTTGATATTGCACTAATCTTATTAGGGCTAATATAAAAGAGAGAAAAAGAAATTATGTTTTGTGATAATCCTAAACAAGATTCTAGAATATCATATCCTAGAGTTTTTATATAAGGAAGATCACGAAGTGTCAACTAGAGATTTTGTCATGGGTTCTTTAACTCTCCTATAGAACCAAGCTTCTATAGTTAATTACATCTTAGGCAATTTATAATTGTCTAAGAAAACTTCTGATTAATGTTAATCCTTTGTTTTCTAGAAATTTTTGTTTTTAGGGAAATATGTATCCACTATCAATCCCAAATGTCATTCTGTCATGTCAGTTTCATGTAATTTTTGTTGTTTGTTGAAAGTTTTAGGTTTTGTGGCTAACCTAAATGTTTTGTTTTTGTCATTGTTATCGATATCGTTGTTTTGTTGTAGATTTTGTTGAAAGTTTCAGGTTTTGTAGCTAAACTAAAAGTTTTGATTTTGTTTTTGTTAATCCATAATGTCGTCCTGCAAGACAGAGTTAGCACACCTTATAACATGCAAACAAAGTCTAAACGAAACTTGTCTTCATCCTGCAAAGAAAACATTGTCAGAAATAATGTCATATTTATTCTCTCAAAATTTTTTAGGATGTTTCAATTTAGTATGTTTTGAATGCAGTTTATGTCAAATCATGTTCATTAATGTCGAATTACGTTTGGAATGTTGAATTTTGTTGAGTTTTGTTTGAAATTTCAAATTAATTTCATTTAATGTCGATGTTTTTCAATTGAAATGTAAAATTTATGTTGATTATGTCGATTTTTGTTGGAAATGTCGAATTTATGTTGATTATGTTTGAAATATCAAATTTATGTCGGTTATGTCAAATTATGTTTGAAATATCAAATTTATGTCGAGTTAAGTCGAATTATGTTTTAGATGTCAAATTTATGTCGAGTTAAGTCGAATTATGTTTGAGATATTAAATTTATGTCGATTATGTTTGAAATGTCAAATTTATGTCGGTTATGTCGAATTTTGTTTGAAGTGTCAAATTTATGTCGATTATGTTTGAACTGTAAAATTTATGTTTGAAATATCAAATTTATGTTGGTTATGTCTAATTATGTTTGAAGTGTCAAATTTATGTCGATTAGGTTTGAAATGTCAAATTTATGTCGAGTTAAGTTTGATATGGATCAAACTTAAGTTTTGACTTAAGTTTAAATTTAAATCTCAAGTTTACGTTTGTTTAAAGGTAGATTGGATTAACTTGAGTTCATGTCCATTTGAACTTAAGTTAGAATTTGAAGTTAGATTTAATGTAGAATGAATTAACTTAAGTTCACGTCTGTTTGAACCTAAGTTAGATTCAATATAGATTGAATCTAATTAACTTGAGTTCATGTCTCTCTAAACTTAAGTTAAAAATTTCAAGTAAGATTCAATGCAGACTGGATTATCTTGAGTTCATGTCTATTTGAACCTAAGTTAAATTCAATGTAGATTTGAATCTAATTAACTTGAGTTCATATATGTCTGAACTTAAGTTAATAATTAGGTTTAATTGGAATAGACCTAATTAAGTTTTAAGCCTTGTTTAAATAGTACTTAAAGCTTAATTAAGTCTAATTAGACTTAATTAGAATTATAGACCATCTAAGTCCTTTTTAGGTAAGGCTTAAGTTTTAATTAAGTCTAATTTGATTTAACCGAGATTTGTTTGAGTAAGGTTTAAATGTTAATTACGTCTAGTGAGTTAGACATAATTTAATTAAGCCTTAACTAATTAAGTCTAATGTGATAGACATAATCATGGTTTAGATTTGATTAAACCTTAGTTGTTTAAGGTTTAATGGTTTAATTAAATCTAATGT
The DNA here is from genome assembly GCA_022702705.1 of Papilionanthe hookeriana x Papilionanthe teres. Classification (NCBI taxonomy): domain Eukaryota; kingdom Viridiplantae; phylum Streptophyta; class Magnoliopsida; order Asparagales; family Orchidaceae; genus Papilionanthe; species Papilionanthe hookeriana x Papilionanthe teres. The sequence continues at coordinate 95,115,947 of CM040427.1, read as the reverse complement.
GATAGACTTAATTAGGGTTTATGTGGAATTAAACCTTAGTTAGTTAAGGTTTAATGGTTTAATTAAGTCTAATGTGGTAGACTTAATTAGGATTTATGTCAAATTAAACCTTAGTTAGTTAAGGTTTAATGGTTTAATTAAGTCTACTGTGGTAGACTTAATTAAGGTTCGGGTTGGATTAAACCTTAGTTAGTTAACGTTTAACGGTTTAGTTAAGTCTAATATGGTAGACTTAATTAGGGTTTATGTCGAATTAACCTTAGTTAGTTAAGGTTTAATGGTTTAATTAAGTCTAATGTGGTAGACTTAATTAGGGTTTATGTCGAATTAAACCTTAGTTAGTTAAGGTTTAATTGTTTAATTAAGTCTAGTGTGGTAGACTCAATTAAGGTTTATGTTTGACTTAGGTTTGAATTAAGTTAGGTACAAGTTAGATTGAACCTAGACCTAAGGTTGACTTAAGTTCAATATGGATTGAACTCAAGTTAAATTTAAGTTTGAGTTAGGTTAGGTTCAAGTTAGGTTGAACTTAGACTTAAGGTTAACTTAAGTTCAATATAGGTTGAACTCAAGTTAGATTTAAGTTTGAGTTAAGTTAGGTTCATGTTAGGTTGAACCTAGACTTAAGGTTAACTTGAGTTTAATATGGGTTGAACTCAAGTTAGATTTAAGTTTAAGTTAAGGTTGACATAAGTTTCAATATGGGTTGAACTCAAGTTAAGGTTTAAGTTTGAGTTAAGTTAGGTTCAAGTTAGGTTGAACCTATACTTAAGGTTGAATTAAGTTTAATATGTGTTGAACTCAAGTTAGATTTAAGTTTACTTAAGTTAGGTTCAAGTTAGGTTGAACATATACTTAAGGTTAACTTAAGTTCAATATGGGTTGAACTCAAGTTAGATTTAAGTTTGAGTTAAGTTAGGTTCAATTTAGGTTGAACCTAGACTTAAAGTTAACTATAGTTCAATATGGGTTGAACTCAAGTTAAATTTTAAGTTTGAGTTGTGTAGTGTTGGATTTAAGCTAAGTTTGAACTTGGGTTCATGTTGTGTTGAACCTAAGTTAAAGGTTGAACTTGGGTTCATGTTGCGTTGAACCTAAGTTAAGTTTGAACTTGGGTTCATGTTATGTTAAACCTAACTTAAAGGTTATTTTGAGTTTGATTAAACCTTATTTGGTTAAGTTATAATTAATTAAATCTAATGTGATAGACCTAATTAAAGTTTAAGTTTGATTAAGTCTAGTTTAGTTAAGACTTAATGATTTAATTAGGTCTAATGGGTTAGACCTAATTAGGGTTTAAGTTTGATTAAGTCTAATTTAGTTAAGACTTAATGGTTTAATTAGGTCTAATGGGTTAGACCTAATTAGGGTTCAAGTTTGATTAAGTCTAATTTAGTTAAGACTTAATAGTTTAATTAGGTCTAATGGGTTAGACCTAATTAGGTTTTAGGTTTGATTTAGTCTAATTTAGTTAAGACTTAATGGTTTAATAAGGTCTAATGAGTTAGACCGAATTAGAGTTTAGGTTTGATTTAGTCTAATTTATTTAAGACTTAATGGTTTAATTAGGTCTAATGGGTTAGACCTAATTAGGGTTTAGGTTTTTCTTAAACCTAATGTTTAAGTTGTTCATTAAGTTTAATATGTCCTTATACTTAATTAAAGGTTTGGTTTTGTATTAAACCTAATTTAATTGAGGTTTAATGAACTAATTAAATTTAACATGTCCTTAAAGTTAATCAAAGTTTTGATTTTGGTATTAAACCTAATTTAGTTAAGATTTAATGGGTTAATTAAGTTTAATATGTCCTTAAAGTTAATCAAAGTTTTGATTTTGGCATTAAACCTAATTTAGTTAAGGTTTAATGTGTTAATTAAGTTTAATATGTCCTTAAACTTAATTTAAGGTTTGATTTTTGTATTAAACCTTATTTAGTTAAGGTTTAATCGGTTAATTAAGTTTAATATGTCCTTAAACTTAATTAAAGGTTCAATTTTTGTATTAAACCTAATTTAGTTAAGGTTTAATGCGTTAATTAAGTTTAATATGTCCTTAAACTTAATTAAAGATTTGATTTTTGTATTAAACCTAATTTAGTTAAGGTTTAATGGGTTAATTAAGTTTAATATGCCCTTAAACTTAATTAAAGGTTTGATTTTGTATGAAACCCTAAGGTTTGATGATTTAATTAGGCTTAAGTTGTCTTTAAACCTAATTATTGTTTGATTTGAGTTCATTTAATTTTGGATTCATCACTTGTTTAATCCATAATGAAATGGATTAAATATATGAATGAAAGGTTTTGAATTATTAATTTTAAAATTAATAAATCTTAACCTTGTTTCAAAGTGACTTTTAGATTGATTTGATAGCTTGAGAATTGTTGTTTTAGGATTGTTATCTGTCACCCTAAGATTCTCAATCATTTTGGATTTTAATTTTCCAATTTTCCAAATTTTATAATTATTTTTTGAAATAATTACAAAATATCATTGAAATTAGAAAATCACATCCTTGAGAGCTATCCCAGCCTTAGAAAAATCAGGAGATGTGTCTAAGGAGTTAAAGGTTCTTCCCTAAAAATTTCATTTTTTTATTTGTAGATAATTTTTAATAATTAAAATACTCCAAAGAGTATTTAATTATTTAAAAATTAAATAGTGAGAAAAAAATTATGATTTTTGTCTCATAATTTTCTTCTATTCAAGAGCTTTCCAGAGGTAATTTTATTTTATTTTTAGGAGCTCTCGATCAAAAGACATGAATTTTTGAAGTTTTTAAGGTTTTTTCTGAATTAAAATGACCCGGAAAAACGAGGCGCTGCCACGCGTCCTCATACTGTCGAATGGGTGGGATGATCCCGTGTGCGAATCCGAACAGCTGACACGGCAGGGCGTGATCAGGGCCGTCTGTTCCAAAACACAGGAAAGGACGGTGGAGATATATCCCCCATAAATTTGAAAAAAATTCGAACCACCCAACTTCAAAGTTCAATATCTCATTCATTTCTCAACGAAATTGAGTTATTTTTGAACCTATGGAATCATCTGGGTGTATAGATTATATTTATATGGTGATGATATATTTCTAGTCTAGTTTAACCCATGATATTTCAATTATATGATTTATTTTGGACCAAATAAATCCATACCTTAGCCACAAGTTTGTCGAGCTTGATCAGGCCTGATGGTCAGCTTCTAGGACTCCTAAAGAAGATCTTTGTCACTTCAATTTGGTTTTGTAGCTAGCTTTGGAGAGCAATTTTAGCAAAATGGCTAGTTTGGGTAGATTTTGGATTTTGGCCAAATTGGCTTGATTGGGCTAATCCTATGGCTTGATTTTGGTTGGAATAGGTTGCTGAGGTCCCTAGGAAGACTTTTTATGTTGGGATCCAACGAATTTGGGTAGCCTATAGGTTTCTATGGATTTTTTCTCTCCTCTTGTAAATTTCGGCCAAGGGGTCTATTTTTAGCCATGAATGGCTATGGTTCAACCTTGGTTAGATTAGGTTTGATCATAGTATGGTTAGAGCTGTAGAGTACAACCTCCCCCATGTAAACCAAGCCTCACGTCTTCTTCTCCCAAGAGAATTTTTCCACTTAAGCAAGTGCACATTTCATGGCAATTATGGCTACAAATTTTTCATGATCAATCTTAATCTCTTTGTTCCCATTCCATTGGCTAAGTGGGAGGTTAATGGTGACTCAAATGGTTGAGACCCTCTCCTTGAAACACCTCATTTATCCTTTCATGGGGTGGTGACACATTAGCTCCCCTCTTAACATTTTTTATGAAATATTATGATGAGCTTAACCATGGTGTGAAGAATGGTTAAAGCTTTGTCTTCTCATCATTGGGTGGCTAGGGAGGTGGCTAAACTAACTTCACCATGGCAAGACACCTCACTTTGTAAAAGAAGTGACTCACATTTCAAAACATCATGATTTTGCCACCTCACCTTCATGTCATTATGCCCCTTTACCATGGTTAAATGTGAGTCATACATGGGTCATGTGTGATGTCATAGAGTTTTAGAATTTTTAGAAAACCATATGTCATAGGTTTTAAAAATTCCATTTAATGCCCTCCTTATTTTAATTTCCATATTTAATTAATTATGTCATTAATTAAATATAGGAATTTTTTTGTTAATCAATAATTAATTGGAAATAATTCCAAATTAATTATTTGATTAATATCCATGTCATTGAAAATGAATTTTGTCCCTTTTCGTGACTTTCCAATTTAATTTTCACTTTAATTAATTAGGTCATTAATCAAAATATGAAAATTAAATCATTGGTTAATTAATTAATTAAAAATAATTTTGGAATTAATTATTTAATTAATTCCATCATTTTTAATTAATTTGTGCACTTTATGGCTTTTGAATTTAACTTTTCATTTTAATTAATTATATCATTAATTAAAATTTTAAAAATTAAATCATTAGCCAATTAATTAATCAAAATAATTTTGAAATCAATTTTTTGATTAATTGTCATTTTCTTTTCATTTTGGTGCATTTTGTCATTTTATGACTTTTAATTTAATATTCATTTTAATTAATTATGTCATTTAATTAATTAGAAAACTGAAAATTAAATTATTAGTCAATTTAATTAATCAAAATAATTTTTGAAATTAATTTGATTAATCCTTATCATTATGGGATCCTAAACATGTCATTGGGTCAATAATTGGTTATTTGGTTAATAATTGATCATTTTAACCAAAATTAACTTTTTAGGTCATGATTTGACCTATGGGATCAATTGGGTTGGTCATTGGGTCGTAATTGACCATTTTGACCAAAATTGACTTATTAGGTCGAAAGGTTGACCTTTGGTCATTGGATCTCGATTGACCATTTTGACCAAAATTGACTTTTTAAGTCAAAAGGTTGACCTATGGGGTCAACAGGGTTGGTCATTGGGTCTAGATCGACCATTTTGACCAAAGTTGTCTTTTTGGGTCAAAAAGTTGACCTATGGGGCCAACAGGGTTGGTCATTGGGTCTGGATTAACCATTTTGACCAAAGTTGACTTTTAGGTCAAAAGGTTGACCTATGGGGTCAACAGGGTTGGTCATTGGGTCAGGATTAACCATTTTAACCAAGGTTGACTTTTTAGGTCAAAAGGTTGACCTATGGGGTCAACAGGGTTGTTCATTGGGTCTGGATTAACCATTTTGACCAAAGTTGACTTTTTAGGTCAAAAGGTTGACTTATGGGGTCAACTGGGTTGGTCATTGGGTTTGGATTGACCATTCTTACCAAAGTTGACTTTTTGAGTCAAAAGGTTGACCTATGGGGTCAACAGGGTTGGTCATTGGGTCTGGATTGACCAATTTGACTAAAGTTTACTTTTTAGGTCAAAAGGTTGACCTATGGGGTCAACAGGGTTGGTCATTGGGTTTGGATTGACCATTTTGACCAAATTTGACTTTTTAGGTCAAAAGGTTGACCTATGGCGTCAACAGGGTTGGACAATTGGTCTGGATTGACCATTTTGATCAAAGTTGAGTTTTTAGGTCAAATGGTTGACCTATTGTAAAAATGAGGTCAACAGTTATGATGATTCTTCTCATTTCTTTCAAGGGGTTGTGGATGTATTGGAGGAGCAATCTTTTCTTGGGTAACTATTTGTTTTTCCTTTGGGAGGCATTCTAGGTGGCAGAACTTTTCCACTCCGCAAATTAACTTCAACTATTTCTTCAAGTTTATTGTCTGACTCTTTAATCTCTGAGTATGAAGATTCCACTTCTATATAAATTGGAGTGTCGTTGGAATGTGACAAAATGGCTTTCATCTTTATCATTTTCAGAATTATCATAATGTTATAGTCGTTTGGATTGTCATTAGATTGATCAAGGTCATGTACTATTTGAGTATTGTCTTTGGAATTTGAATAATTAGTTTCAGAGGTATCACTCAAAATAGACAAAACGTAAGCATAATTGGAAGTGTTATTATTCACAGTAGCGGTAAACAAAAAGTCATACAAAGTTAACGGCCTCAGGGATTTTCTCCCTTCGTCCGAGATAACTATCCTAGTAGGACAAAGAGAAACATAAAAACTAAGAGATACAAAAGGAACTGCAGTCCTTATATCTTGAAGACCTCTAATCCTTTTCAGTACTTTATTCTTCTTTTTCTTTTCATTCTTAAAAGATTTTATGACTTGAAGATCCGTAAGGATTTCTTCAGAAGATTTAGCCTGAACAATGTTTTCTTTGTTGTCGTTGTCGAAATTAAGCTTATCTACCGAAATCATATTGACTGAACCTTCTTCAGGTTCTTTCAAATATTATTTCAGGATTACTATATTTCCTTCTTTAAATTTATGCTCTAACCAGTCTTTAAAGATGAAACATTCTTCAATCTTGTGTCCAAGCATCCTGTGATAAGGACAATAATTTGGATAGTCCTTCATGTCAACTTCTACTGGCCATTTAGCATCAGGAAGCTTGAATTCCGGTATTTTCAATAGGCTACGGAATATTTTGCTGACGGCCTCTGTCTTAAATAGATATTCCTTATTCATTCTTTCAACCATTGTTCTTTTTTCTGCCAATACTGAGATTGGTCGTTGAAGTTGTTTTTGAGAAGAAGTCTGTTGTGATGACAGACTTTATCGTTGTTTCTTTTGTTCAGGTTGAACTTGCATCACTTGTTTACCCTTCTCTACGACATTTCTCGGCTTCTTTTCAAATGTTTTGACAGTTCTTTTCTTTTCAATCATTTTTGTTACACTCATCTGCTTAGCTTCTTCATGAAGATTGACAGCTTTGCTGAGTAATATTTCAAATGTTTTTATTGTAAATCCTTTGAGCATAAATGCTTTGGGACCATGGATATTTTTAAGCAAGATTTCAACGGCGTGTTGCTCTTGGAGTTGTGGTTCACATTTCATGCTGAGATTTCTCTAGTGTAAAATGTAATCCACTAAACTTTCTCTTGAAGTTTGCTTTTCTACTACCAAATCACCAACTCTTATATGGCGTTGTGCTCCAGTGAACCATTGAATGAAAAGACTTTCAAGTTCTTCAAAGTCTTAACCACCCATTAGAAAGTTATTCATACCAATAAAAGGCAACTCCCGTAAGACTATTGACAAATTGACGAAATAGAAGAGCATCACTTTCCCAAGCATTACAGTAACTTACTTTGAGGTGTACAAGATGCTAACGGGGGTTACCAGTCCCATCAAACAATTTGATGAGAAGAGGAACAAAACCTTTAGTGTATTGGACATAATCAAATTCCTCGGGATAGGGTCTACCCTTCGGAACTAATGATCCAACCTTTACTCGAGCCATTATTTCTTTTATCTTTGTTATACCAATTGTGTAATTTCTTTTTCTTGAACTCTGCTTTAGGAAGAGTCCCTTTTTTTTGATTGCTTTCTTCAATTTCTATTGGTTCTCTTTTGTCCTCCAAAATTGTATAGCTTATGGTCTAATGATTTCGACAACGGGCACTGAATTTGTTGGTGGATTTTGTATTGCTACCATTAATTCTTTCATTTTTTGCTCAAAGCAATGAATTTATTCATCTCTTTGTCGGATAACCGCTCGTAATTCTTTCGTCGTATCTTCTTCACTTAATTCTCAGCTAAAGAGGTAGATCATGTTTCCACCATATTTATCTTGGCGACTTCCTCATTTGAACTATTCAAAGATTTATCGCTTCTTCGTATTGAGAATTGCTTGAAGCCATTTTTTAATTTCTTCAATCTTTCTTTGAATGATTTCATAGGATGCTTTTTACAACTTTTTTCCCAAGAACTGTCTGCAGGGGTACTCATGGTATCTGAGATTCTTTCCGATGCTTATTCTCCATACATTATTTCTAAGTATAGAGCGAATATCATAGGAAGTGTATCATCGTTTTGTGAATAAGAAGGGTCGCCTCATTGTAGCATTTGAACTAAAGTAATCATTTTAGTAGATGTGTCTTCTGTTTCTGATATCAATTTATTAATCTTCATTCTATCCTTTGTGACGACCACGTCTTTTATCCTTGGGCCCAGATGAAATTTCACTGGTACCCGAGTACAATGACTGTCCAATGGGAATTGTTAATCCTCTTTTAAGTAAGTAGGATCTTCGATTGAAAGGATTTTTCTTTTCATGGTAGTGGAGACCGCACATCCCATCTTGTCTAATAGTCGGGAAATTGAACACCTATCATTCCATTCTAGTCTTTTGAACACATAGTATACAACATGAATTGACGGAGAAGTTTTTGGTTGGAAAGTATTTTCCTCATATTCAATAGGTAGTGGAATATATCAGTTTTCCTTTGAGAAGGAAGGATTCCTAAAAGCACTTTGTTTAAATTCAGATTTTTCAAAATTATCATTTTCATTCCACCATTTCTTTCTTTTAAGAGAACAAATTTTATTCCTTCGTTGAGTTTTTGAACAAGATCCAACTTCACATATGGATGGAGGTGGGATGTTGTTTTCTTTTTCAATACAAATTCTATTTCCTTTTTTGTCAGCTTGTTTTTCCATTTCATTAAAAGTATATTGTTCTTCAGGCATGTGTTGAGGTAAGTCTTCTATAAAGTTAAGAAAATCATCATAAAGTTCCAGATTAAATTCCTTAAAGGATTGTATATCAGTCTGATATGGATTTTATAATGAAAATTCAGTTTCATCAAACGATGCAAAATCATTGTGATAAAGGCAAACGTCTTACTCAATTGGTGTAAAATGTAATCCACTAAACTTTCTGCTGCCTTTTGCTTTTCTTCTAGCAAATCACCAACTGTTATATGGTGTTGTGCTCCAGCCAACCGTTGAATGAAAAGACTTTCAAGTTCTGCAAAAGTCGTAACCAAACCATTAAGAAGTTCTGCAAACCAATCAAAGGCAACTCCTGTAAGACTATTGACAGATTGACAAAATAGAAGAACATCACTTCCCCCTGCATTTCAGTAAAACTTGCTCTGAAGTGTGCAAGATGCTGACTGGGGTAACCAGTCCCATCAAACATTTTGAAGAGAGGAGGAACAAAACCTTTAGGGTATTGGACATAATTAAATTCCTCAGGATATGGTCTACCCTTTGGAACTAATGATTTAGCCTTCACGTGAGCCATTGTTTCTTTTATCTTTTGTTCTACTAATTGTGTAATTTCTTTTTCTTGAACTCCGCATTGGGTAGAGTCCATTCTCTTTTGATTACTTTCTTCAATTTCTATTGGTTCTCTTTTGTCCTCCAAAATGTGTATGGCTTCTGGTCTAATGATTTCGACAACGAGCACTGGATTTGTTAGTGGATTTTGTATTTCTGCCATTAATTCTTCCATTTTTTTTTCAAGGTGATGAATTTTTTCATCTTTTTGTCAGATAAATGCTCGTAATTCTTCCATCATATCTTCTTCACTTAATTCTCAAGCTAAGGAGTAAGATCGTGTTTCCACCATATTTATCTTGGCGACTTCCTTATTTGATCTATTCAAAGAATTATCGCTTCTTCATATTGAGATTTGCTTAATTTCATTTTTAAATTCCTCAATCTTTCTTAGAATGATTTCATAGGATGCGTTTTACAACTCTGTTCCTGAGAACTGTCTGCAGGGGTACTCATGGTATCTGAGATTCTTTCCGATGCTTCCCATCTCCATACATTATTTCTATGTATAGGATGACATATCATAGGAAGTGTATCATCATTTTGTGAATAAGAAGGGTCGCCTCATTGTAGCATTTGAACTAAAGCAGTCATTTTAGCAGATGTGTCTTTTGTTTCTTATATGAATTTATTATGCTTCATTCTATCCTTTGTGACGGCCACGTCATTTATCCTTGGGCCCAAACGAAATTTCACTGGTACTCGAGTACAATTACTGTCCAATGGGAATTGTTGATCCTCTTTTAAGTAAGTAGGATCTTCGATTGAAAGGATTTTTCTATTCATGGTAGTGGAGACCACACATCTCATCTTGTCTTACAGTCAGGAAATTGAACACTTGTCTTTTCGTGCTAGTCTTTTGAACAAAAAGTATACAGCATAAATTGATGGAGAAGTTCCTGGTTGGAAAGTATTTTCCTCATATTCAACAGGTATTGGAATATATAGGTTTTCCTTTGAGAAAGAAGGATTCCCAAAAACATTTTGATTGAATTCAGATGTTTCAAAATTATCATTTTCGTTCCACCTTTTCTTTCTTTTAAGAGAACAAATTTTATTCCTTCGTTGAGTTTTTGAACAAGATCTAACTTCATATATGGATGGAGGTGGGATGTCGTTTTCTTGTTCAATACAAATTTTCTTTCATTTTTTTTCATCTTGTGTTTCCATTTCATCTAAAGTATATTGTTCTTCAGGCATGTGTTGAGGTAAGTCTTCTATAAAGTTAAGAAAATCTTCATAAGGTTCCAGATTAAATTCCTCAAAGGATTGTATATCAGTTTGATATGGATTTTCTAATGAAAATTGAATTTCATCAAACGAATTCGCCAAAATATAATCTCTTGATGGCAGTGTCGTCACTGTGTTGGAGATTTTCTCGGTGTCGATGCCGTTTTGTAGTCGCCACTCTGTTTATCTATGATATTGCTATAATTTTCTAGAATTCTTATTTTTTTAGATCCTGTAAAAAAGGATCCTTAGATAAAAAGAGATTTGAAGAAAACAAGGGCTAATAAGATAGAAAACAGTAAAAAAAGGAGATGTCAGTGATAATCTTTAAAGAAATTCTAGAATACCTTATTCTAAGAGTTCTTTATGAGGATGAGATTTTGGTAACCAGAGATGTAGATAGAATATCTATTCTGAGTACTTTAAATCTCTTATAGGAGCAAGCTTCTATAGTTAATGACATCTTAAGAAATTACGATTGTCTAAGAAAACTTCTGATTAATGTTAATTGCTTGTTGCCGAAAAATTTTTAAGGAAAGAAATATCAATTTTTAATCCTTAGGGTAATGTGTCATAATACCCTAAAAGTTTGGTTGATTTTTGTTTTTGTTTTGTTATTTTGTCATCTTTTATTGTTTTATTGATGTCATCTTTATTTTGTTTTATTTTTTATGTTTGTCGTTTTATTATCGTTTTTATCATTCGTTTGATGGTTATCCTAAGATTTTGGTTTTATTTTTTTTTTTGGTTTTTTCATTTAAATGTTGTTTGTTTTATTTTGCTGTTTTTTTAATGTCATTTTGATTTTTATTTTATTGTCGCCTGTCCCATCTTTGAAATGTCATCTTGCAAAACAGAGTTAGCACACCCTATAACATGAAAAGGAAATCTAAAACGAAATCAATGTTGTCTTTTTGTTTTAATTCTCTTACAAAACAGAGTTAGCACACCCTATAATATGCAAAGAAAACAAAAATTTATTTTCATCCTGTAGAGGAAAATGATATCCGATTTAAAAGAAATAATGTCAATTTTTCTTTTTAAATCTTTTATTTTATTAGGCTACATTTTGGAAAACATGGTCAAGATGTCACTGGCTCCATCGTCTAAGGGTTATCTGAGGCCTTAATCTACTTATTCCGAAAGGTATTTGAACCAGGACCAGAAGATTTCTACCAGCAACCAGGATTGCGTCGTCCGAGCAATCTTCGTAGATAAACAACGCTGGGGTTCAAGTTGCATTTGGTGATCTTTGTTCATTAAGGCTTCATTTAAATCTTATTATTTTTTTTTGGATTTTAGGTTGGAAAATTTTAAGTTGTTTACGATTTATTAACCAATTAAACTTTTCCATATGTCATTTTGATTGATTTTTGTATGTCAGTTTTGATTTGTTTATTTAAGTCTAATGTATTTTAGAACTAGAGAAATAAGTCAAGTTTATTTAGATCTAATGTCTATAGGATCTAATTAGACTTGAGAATTTTAAGATCAATGTCGTTTGAATTTAATGTTTTCGAGTTAAATCTTATATGAATTAGATTTAGGAATTTAGATTGAATGTATTTTGAATATAAATGTTTTGGGTTAAGTCTAATATTAATTAGACTTGGGAATTTAGATTCAGTGTCGTTTGAATCTAATAAATTTTTTTTATTTAAATCTAATATGAATTAGATTTAGGAATTTAGATTCAATGACTTTTAAATATAAAGGTTTTGAATTAAGTATAATAAAAATTAGACTTGAGAATTTAGATTCAGAGTCTTTTGAATCTAATATTTTCGAGTTAAATCTAGTACGAATTAGATTTAGGAATTTAGATTCAAATGTCTTTTGAATTTAAAGGATTTGGATTAAGTCTAATGTAAATTAGACCTGAGAATTTAGATTCAGTATTGTTTGAATCTAATATTTTTGAGTTAAATCTAATATGAGTTAGATTTAGGAATTTAGATTCAAATGTCTTTTGAATCTAAAGGTTTTCACTAAGTCTAAATGTAAATTAGACTTAATGTGTGAGTCCGAATGCTGGTTGGACCTAAAGAAATTTGGTTAAGTCTAGTACAAGTTAGACTTACAGTTTTAGGTCCTGATGTCAGTTGGGCCTAAATATTTGGTTAGGTTTGATTCAATTTGGATTGAACGTTGAGTGTATGTTCAATGTAGGTTGAACCTAAGGTTGATGTTTGACTTAAGTTTAACTTCGGGCTTATCTTAAGTTAAATGTTTGATTTTAGGTTTAATGTGGATTGAATCCTTAGTTAAGGGTTTTGACTTAAGTTCAACATTGGGTCGATCATAAGTTAAAGGTTTGGTTTAGGTTTAATATGATTTGAACCTAAGGTTAAAATTTATTTTAAGTTCAATTTAGGTAGGACCTAAAGTTGATTTGGGTTCAATATGGACTGAGCTGAAGGGTTTGAAATTGTTCTAAGTCCAATGTTGATAACACTTAAATTTTGTTTAGGATTGATCCCAAGGATTTGGAATGGTTCTAAGTCCAATGTGGGTATGACTTTAGGTTAATTTAGATCCAATGTAAGTAGAATCTAAAATTGGTTTAGGTTTAATTTGAATCAAACCTAAAGTTTGATTTGGTCATGAGTTCAATGTATTTTGATCTAATGTAAGTATGATCTAAAGTTGTCTTAGGTTTAATATGAATTTAACCAAAGGTTTGAAATTATTCTAAGTCCAATGTAGGGAGGACTTAAGATTAATTTAGGTTTTAAAGGTTTGATTTGATTTGAGTTCAAGTTGGGTTGAACCTAAGAGTTTGATTTGATTTAGGTTCAAGTTTGGTTGAACCTAAGAGTTTCATTTGATTTATGTTCAAGTTGGGTTGAACCTAAGAGTTCGATTTGATTTAAGATTTAATTAAACCTGACATGGTTAAGGTTTAATTTGCATTATTAGGTCTTGTTAGAGTTAGACCTAATTGGTTTTTAACTTGAATTAAGCCTAATGTAAGTAAGGCTTAATGTGATTAATTAAGTCTAATTAGGGTTAGACCTAATAAGGGTTTATTTATCCTAAGCCTAGTGTAGTTAAGGCTTAAAGAGGACAATTAGATCTAATTAGGGTTTAGACCTAATTAAGGTTTAATTTTCTAAAGGCTAATGTGAGTAAGGCTTAATGTGATTGACTAGGTCTAATTAGGGTTAGACCTAATTAGGGTTTAGGTTTATTTAAGGCTAATGTATGTAAGGCTTAAGGAGATTAAATAGGTCTAATTAGGTTAGACCTAATTAAGGTTTAGATTTGGTTTGGCCCAAGAAATTAAGATTTGACTTGAGTTCATTTTATTGAACCTAAGGTTTAAGTTGGTTTAGGTTGACTTAGATTCAATTAGGTTGAACCTAAGGTTTTGGTAGACTTAGGTTCAATTTGGGTTGAACCTAGGGTTTATGTTGAGTTAGATCTAATTTGAGTTGAATCTAAATTTTGGTTGAGTTAGGTTCAATGTAGATTGAACTTAAGGTTAGGATAACGTGGGTTCAAGTTAGTTTGAACCTAAGTTAAAAATCGATTTAGGTTCTTTGTAATTTGAACCTAAGGTTTGATTGACATGGGTTCAAGTTAGGCTGATCAAAGGCATTTAAACATTCTTCATTAAAATCAAATTTAATATCTTCTTTTTTGAAAAATCTTTAATATAATTCCTGTAAAAACCAGCTTGTCCGAAAAAACTTCTCACCCCTTGTTGACCTCATTTTTGATGAGGTCTTTTCTCTTCTCTCTCCTTAGTACTTAGGATCTAGCCATAGGGCTTCTCCTTGACTATCTTAGAGGACTAGAAATGAGACCCATCACTTAGAAATTCAAAACACTTCTTGACTCCTTTCAAACCCCACATGTTTGATTGTAAACCCCCAGGCCACTTAGAGGGTTAAGACTAATATGTGGAGGTTTAAAGGATGAGTTTCCTATAGGACTCTTTGGCCTTAGGAATACCTTGGATGGCTTGGTCTGGTGAGGATTAACTTGCACACACCACACTCTCACACACATTCCAAACCCTAAAACAACCTTTAACCAATTTGGCTCCCCGACTCATGTAGGTAACTCATATGGATGAACCTCAACCCCTAAGCCCCTGGCTAAGAGGGTTAGGAACAACATATTGAGTGCCTAAGATGAGTCCTCTAATGGCTCTTGTGAGCTTAATATGGCTTCATGGCTCAACCAAAATGATTTCATTTCACTCACACTTGATCAATCTTCATTTTTCCAAAATTTCAATTTTTGACCCCCGGGAACATAAACCCAACAAACCTACTAAATGCCCTTGAAATTGCCCAAAATTGGCAAAATTGTCTAACTTATACAAAATTCCTCAAAGTCAATCCTAAACATTTTCCCCCACTCAAATTGATCATCCATGGCCAAATGTATCAAAAATTCCAAAAATACCCCCCTTAATACCCTCCAAATACCCAAAATACCCTTTCAACCCAAAAATTCCAAAAATTCAAACAATTCCCAGAAAATTCTAGAAAATCCCAAATATTCCCAATTTCATTTTGTTTAACTAAACCATAAGCCAATTTTGTCAATTTAGACCACTTTTACTAAAACCCCTAATTTGACCTATTTTTAACCTGAGTGGACGCAATGTCCAACCAAACCACTCAAATTGACCTCAATTTTGATCCAATTCAATCCTAAACTTCAATTTAATATCCCTAATACCAATTTAGACCAAATCCAAACCCAATTTCATCAACATGTGGATTCAATCTCAATTTGAAGCTTAAAGCCCAATTTTGGCCCATGACTTAAACTTGGCCCAAACCAACCCAACGTAACACCAATTAACTCCCCCAATTCTTTTCCTAAACCTTCCTAACATCCCCACAAAAAAAACACTAACTTGATTTGCCCCAAATTTGAAACCAAACTCCACCCAAATCTAATCCAAACCAAAAATCCCCAATTTAGCCTAAATCCATCATGAACCCAAATGAGCCCAAATCCCAAAATCAAAGCCCAACCAAAGTTAACTCTTTGTCACACCCCCATAAACATTCTCAAACATTAATTTTACATCAAACCCAACATTGGCCCAACCTTAACCCAAGTTAACCCAATTTCGCCCATTTTGACCCCATTACCAAAAAGACCCAAATTAAACCCAATTCAACTCAAATCACCCCAAACTTGTTCCAAATTACTCATGACACATCCCTAAACTAAATCCAACATTTATTTGACACAACCCCTCACCAATTTTCATCCATCAATTTATTTCAAAACCTAAAAGCCCACTTTCTAAAACCATTTTAAAAGGCCATCCAAAATGATTTCAAAAAGCCCAAAATTGGCTCTAAATACCACATGACAAATTCTTCTCATCATACCTTTAATTGATATCATCCCTAAGTTCTAAATCAATCATCAAATAAATCCAAATCAAGCCTCATGCTAATTTCTCCTAAATTCATCAAAAATACCAAAACCCATTTCTATGAAAATAAGCCAACCTTTTCCCAAGCCATGAGCAAGTCAAATGAAGTCATTTACAAGCCATATGAAGCCATGAGAGCTTTGACACCTCACCAAGCCATTAATGGCAAGAAGAGGGGGCTCTTTCTTAAACCTTCATTAAGCATTTTTAACCTCATCCATGCTACACTCTAAACTAAGATTAGCCACATCACCTTGGATAGGGACCTCACCACCTTCTCTTGGCTGACCCAACTGATTTCTTTCAGCCCAAAATCAGGCCTTTGTGGGTGCACCAAACCCAAATGCATGAGTTGACCAAAATGAGCCCCAAATGAGCTTCCACCCATGCCATTTAAATCAAACTCTTTACACATGGCCAATACCCATTGCTTGCACCAAACTCAATCCCGGACCCCACTGAGTCAGATGGTGACCTGACCCTGGCCGGACCACCACCTGGGCCGCAAAAAATCACCAGGTCGAGAGCACCCATTTGATTCAAAAATTCAAATTGAATTAGCTGAGCTGTCCCATGGCCAATGGTCACTGCAGCTGTTCTTCCCTTGCCCTGAGCAGCTGATCCCAAGCCTTAACTCCCCCTGGGAGGCCCTCCAGCCATGTCTATTTAAACCTCACCACCTCTCGACCAAAAGAAGTGTTGAACCAAACCTTACCAAAACTCTGCCAAAATTGCTCCACACTCCCCTCCATACATAAAGCACTTGATCCCCACTGAAATCCAGCCCTAATTCCCTCTAGCCGAGCTCAATTTCTCAGCTCAAAATCCACCCAAAAATAGGACACTTCACCACAGTGAGCCAATCTTCAAATTGATTGACCCTACACCTTCACCAGACCAAGGGAAGAAGTTCCCCAACAAAAGCACCCTCTCCAGGCCGGCCATTCTCTCTATCGGTCAAGATTTGAAATTGGGCTTGGTGGAAATCACACCTAGACAATTCACCAAGGCCAGAGGCTTCATCCCTAGGCTCCTCCAGCTCCAACGAATGTGCCGAGCACATTCAGTCGAGGCCTCACCTCCTGAACCAAGGTATGGAAACTCCTCCTCCCCTAAAGCTTCTTTCGATTCTCCATTTTGTTTGAGTCAATTTCATAGCATGTTAGCTGTATAGATGTGTTCGTCTCTTCAAGACAAGTTCATAGAGCATAAGAACATGAGATTTAGTGGAGAGATGAGGGAGATCTTAGGGTTTTAGTGTGGACGGCTCTCGGGACACACCAGTCAGAGATGATGACCAGGAACAGTCGGATCGCGCGTGTATCGGATGGACGGTCCAGATTGCATTGGTCGAACAGAAGGAACGAAACCTCGGGACGCGTGGCTGCTAACTCAGGTGGCGGCGTTGAATAAGAGCGCGCCGCGTGCACTTTCGGAGCTGGCAAGGTTGACGCGGCGCTGACTGGGTTAAGTAGATAAATAGGATTTTTTTCTATTTATTTAAATACTTGAAACTTCAAAAATGCATATCTTTGTGTAGAAAAATCAAAAAAATTAAAATAAAAATACCCTCTTGCTCAGTGAATAGAGGAGAACAATGTGGAAAAAGAATTAAGTTATTTTGATGAGTATTTTATTTTTAATTAATTATTTACTGATTTCAGTATTTTAATTCTCCATGCATTTATACAATTCACCATGGCATGAGACCATAGGGCTTTTGTAGCCTCTATTCTTGGGAACATTCCCTTAATTTTTGAAGGTTAAAGGCCATCTCTATGGCAAGTTATTAATTTTCAAGTTTAAGTGTCTGTTTTGGCAATTTTTAATTCCAATAATTAGCACGTTGATCAATAAATCCTAGAAAAATTAGGGGAGGTATCTTATGACCAGAGGACCCTAAGAAAAATATATTTTAAGTTAACTAATTAAGAATAACCCTAATTGGCCTAAACATTCAAAACTGAATTTTAATTAAATAGGGCTAACCATACATCAAAATCACTTGAAAACAATTCTCCACTAATCTTTAGGGTCAGAGGAGTCTCACATAAAAATTTGAAATCAATTGAAAATTAATAGCCCTACTAAATGAATTATTTAAGTGTCATGATCATTATTAAATTTGAAAAATTCATAAAACACAAAATATAATTCAAAAATTCACTAAATTAGTTTTGGGACTTCTCTGGTATCAGAGGAGTCTAAAAAAATTAAAATTTGATTTTTTCAAAAATTTTCATTTTTTCACCATATTTTTAATATTTTAATAATTAAAAAATAATAAAAATCACAAAAATATCAAAATCATAAAAATGTCATGTTTTGCCTCCTAATCACTTAGGAATAAACCAAATATTTTTCCTAAGTTTCTAGGTTAAGAAATTGAATTTTAAAGGCTTAAAATAAATTTTAATATTAAAAAATAGATTTTTCAACATTTTCACTAAATTAATTCTAGTAAATCAAAGAAAAATCAGAAAAATGTAAAATTTGTTTCTCAGAACTCCTTGAGGTCAGAGAGATTTATGAAAAATAATAAATTCATTTTTCACGTTCAATTTTATTTTATAATTAATTAATGTTCCAAAACTCAAAATAATTATAATAAATAAAATATAATTCAAAAATTCACCAAAATTGGTTCAAATGATCCCCTGGTCAGTAGGAACATCCCATAATTTTCCTAAGGTTAGAAACCTTACCTTGGTCATGTTGTTAAATTTTTATTGAAAACCCATATTTTTTGTAAAAAATAAATATATAAATTAAATTAAATTAAAAAAAATCACATTTTCTCTTTTAATTTCTTAATTGACATGTAAGTGAAGTGAAATAAAAATGTTAAGTTCATTTGAGCTTAATTTGATGAGTTATGAAATGAATATGCTTAAAAGGACAAAAAGGTAATTAAAGAATTTTAACCCTAATTAATATTTAGGTTTAATCAAGGGGAGGGTAAAATATCAGATTTTAAAATTTTCATTAGATGACTGAAACCTAGGGAATTAAGGGGTAGAAACCCATTAATCATCTTAAAAATATTTAAAGTAAATTTTAATTAATTAAACAATTTGAATTTTGGAAGAATAAGTTAAAATTTGGATTATTAAGATTAGGGATATGATTTAAGAAGATATCAATTCTTTAATTTAAAATCCCTAAATGAATCACTTTAATAATATTCAACTCTTAATCAAACTAAAAAAATGATAATTGAAATTAATAATTAAATAATTAAAAGGAAAGTAAACCTTAATTAAATTAAAAGCTTAAAACATTAAGTGACTTGATAATCAAATTGAAATAAATTTAAAACATTAAAATTAATTTGAAATCACTTAAAAAAAAAATCTAAAACAAATTTGCAACATTAAAGAAAATCAACCTTAAGACAATTCATATTTAAAAACATAAAAAAATCAAACCAATAAAAATTGACCTAAAGTGTTACAATTAAGTCAAATTAAATTTAAATCATTAAAACTTTAATTAAATTGAATAATCTAAATACCTCTTTCAAATCAAACAATTTAAAACACTTAAGAGAAAATCAAATTGAATTTTAAAACTAAATTAATTCACTTTAAATCATCAATTCAAATTTTAAATTGTTAAAATCTTTAACAAACTAATTTGTCCCCCCCTAAAGGCTTTCAATATTATAACTCTTAAGTAAAGCATCAAGTGAAATGTCACTTTACTCATCGGATAATCAAATGTCCAAGTTCACTGAGCAAGAGACAAAACTCAACTAAACTTTGGGATGGTTAATTCACCAGTACAATAAAATTCATTTGTACTCAAAATAATCTCAGAAGTATTGAAAAGATGTTTAAGACTCCTCCTAAGCACTTCCTCAATATAATGAGATGTTTTAGAAGAACAACTGAACTTAATTGTTCTTTGACGAAGAAAATCATCCTTAACAAAACACAAAAACCTAGACATCATAGAGATTGACTAGAAATAGGATTAGGACTTTGGTAGATAACCAAAACCTTCCCTTAGCTTTACCTAGGTGTTTCTTGCAAATATATAAATGCTCTAACATGTGTTTTAAGTGCAGCTTTGAAGTGATGAGAAGACCCTCCAGGTACGCTTTTATTTTATTGCAATTTATTTACTTACCTGTACTGCACTTTACTTTTCTTTCATGTTAAACAAGACTGACACCCTGCATAAAAATTGAAACCTTTAGAATAGCCACAGAACTGAAACCCAAAACTAAATTAAAAGTCACAACAAGATAAAATTCACCGCCACAACATTTCAAAATATAAGACAACTCAAAATTTAATCACAAACAGAACAACAAAACCACAACTATAACTAAATTAAAACGTCTTGTTGGATGACCGGGAATACCTCAGATGATGTAACCTACGTGTTGCTAACAGGATTTCCCACGGTCTAAATGAAAGTGTGGAACTCATTCAGTTGAGTTTAGCAAATTCTTTTGGACTAAGTGAATCTGATAAAAATAACGGTGCCGGAATGATGGAACCGTGGGATCTTAACCAGTGTTGTTATAATTAACTTTAGGATTCCCCTAATACAACATTAAAAGTACCTGAACCTTAAAACTCTTCTAAACCAGAACACCTCTCTCATCTCCTGATTTTCACTTTCTAAAACTAAACCTCTGCAACAACAAGGAGCTTGGAGCATAGTGGGCAGCACGTCCATCGTCGTCAGCAAAACTGGAATCTACATCAACAAAACCTTTCTTAGTTTAAATAACCAAGCCATAAGATTTCGAGGTAGTTTGCCTAGTGCAACATAAATCCTCAACCTTGTTGTTAGGCACTTTCATAATCATTTTATGCAAATTAAGCCCTAATTGGTCTTAGGACTCCGAGGTAGCGTTTGGTACGATATCAACCCTCACATCTTCGAGGATGTTTGTATGATTTTATCATACAAATATAAGTCTTAATTAATTAAAATTGGCAGTATTACAACATTAAAGAAATGCTCAAATTAAAGCCAAACAATAGGATAGTTGGGAAGTCATTGAAGTTCACTTCGGATCCTTGACATCCCCTACTTCTCCTCCATTTGATTCCTAAAATAAACTGTTCCAAATTTGATCCATTCCCTATTGAAATTTTCAAAATTCAATCCTTTGAAAGCCTTAAACTTTGAAATTCTTGAGAACAAAACCACTGATCATTATCAAGAGTTTTCTTAAATGATTCCCATCATTTAAGATGTAATTAACTATAGGGGCTTGCCCTTATAGGGAACTTTAAGAACCCAGATAATATAAACCCTGCTTAGTTCCTCTATATTAAGCAGGGGAACCTGTCAGCTTATAAAATTGGTTCGCAGACCAAATGGATGTCACAAATCTTCTAGTTTATTTAATCGAGCCCTATCATCAAGCAGTGTGTCTATTCTTCGTGATAGATACACGGTTTGTGATGCGGTGCTCGTTTATATAAACTATTTGGGATGTGAGATCGGTTTGATTTCATATCTTAAAATTTTCGAACTTAAAATTATTTTCAAAATCGAATGCTACTTTCTAATATATATATATATATATATATATATATATATATATATATATATATATATATATTTAAATTAAATTTAAAATCTAAAATTCGCCGACAAATTTTGTAGGAGATCCCTTTTCAAAATACAACACTCAACCTAAAAATATGCCGACAACTTCTGGTGACTCCGCTGGGGAACTAGTTTCTCTCTCCATTTTGATTAGATGGTTTTGCTTTCATAAATCGGTAGTGAGTCCATACCCCTTTTGGACCAAACTACCATTCTTTCCGTTGGCATACCACGTTTATTTCTGTCTTGAACGGGTATAGTCAACTCCTTTTGGATTTTGGAGCCACTGTTTAGACACCCCTAAACAGAGAGGTTCTGAAATCCTTTTGCCTCTTTCTAAGGTGGGGTGGACCCCTAATAGGTGTTAGCCTAGGAGAGGTCTTTTGAGTTGAAGTCTTATGAGGCTTTCTCTTCCTTTCCAATTCTGAATCGAATCCTTTACCTTTTCTATAACCTTCCTCCTTTAATCATTTTGTTCCTAACAAAAAAATCCTTTAATAAAAAACCTTTTAATAAGTGAACTCTTTTAAATTGCAAAAACATTAAGATAAACTAAAAATTGTTCGGACTCTTTCTTTTCCGTATTAAGTTTTGCGACAAAAGGAAGCATAATTCGGGACTGACATTCGGAATTTACCCTGCAGAAAATGACTGCAGCAAAGTTAATTTTCTCCTTCACCAATGGAATGGACTTCGCCTTCTATAAGGATGAACTGCCCGATAATGGAATCATCCGTTTTGGACAAGGATTAGACAATACAGATATTAAGTTCGCTGACGTCACCCTATTTGCACTAATGGACAAAGTATCAAAAACTAAGGAGCCCCTAATTGAGTTTAACCTGAAATTGACACAATCCCCTGCAAAGGTCCCAGCTGAAAGAAGTACCACTATTCATAGGAGGACTGTTGTCTCTACCCCCACCGGTCTAGTCATCTCTGCACCTACCCCGACTTTTGCCAAACTGAAGGGGGAAGGAAATCCAAGTCTGTGATGAGCCTGCCACCATGGAGGGTACATATTTTGCTACAATACATCCTGTCTTCGAGATAGGGTCCAGTTCAAGAGTTGCACCCCTGACTCGGACTCAGAGAAGAAATAGGAGTAGAAAGATCGCCAGGATCGAGAAGGATAAGGATGCTGAAGTTGCTTTTCTAGAAGAGATTCCTGAGGAGGAGGAAGAACTACCTAAGTAATCACCATTGTTGGAAGGAAGTAGGTTTCACCCTCTCTCTGCTGCATCGGATGAGGAAGATGTCCGGAGGATCGCCGCTGCATTACCTCGACCTGCATACTATAGCGGCTGTAAGAGGAAGAGGTCCAAGACTACGCTCCTTACTCAACTGCGAGCTGTAGTAGAGAAACTAGCTAAGAAAGAAGGATGCCCCATAACAGAGATCTTAAGAAGAATGGGATGAGTGCCAGTCAAATCCCACCTCGGACCACAAGTAAACCCCGTCACTGCCCCGAAGAGGCTAAGGAAGAAAGTGTGAGCTAGTTTGCCTGTTGTCGTATCGGGATACCATATTAGGGAGGATACCACGTACCGACGCACAACTGACAGACCATCTGGTCCTAAGCCTTCTACTGCAAGAAGGATGGTGTGGCGACCTATTATTGCTGATCCGATACAAGCACAATGTTCTGGAAAGAAGAGTCTCGTCAGAAAGCCAGAATCTGAAGAAAGTGCTATTGCATTAAAAGAAACTCCTGAGAAAGAAGTTCAACAGTCATCACATGACAACCGCGAAACTGTTTGGAAGAGACCACTAGAGGATGCCATAGGAAAGCTTAGAACTGACATCCGACGGTTGGCAAAGGAAAGAGGAGTAAAATTAGAAAATGAAGTAGATTCATCAGAATTTATGGATGAAGAGTACTCCAAGATTAATATGGTCGAGATTCAAGCATCGGTAGCTTCAAAAGGTAGTCCGTCAGCTTCGAAAAGGGAGGAACCGGAAGTGATGAGAGCAAAACTTCAAGAAAAGGATGATACAATTTCCCAGATGGCAAAAAGGATGGAAGAGATGGCTGCCGCCTTAGCCACTCTCCAGAGTCAGCGGCAACCTCAAAAGGAACTACCCCCATAAATTATTCACATCGCGGACGGAGAAAAGGAGATCACATCTGTTAAAGGTGATGAACAATCGAAGAAGGATTCTGCGCAAAGCATGATTCCCAAAAAGGATATCAAAAACATGGTAGAACAGCAGGTGCGAGAAGCCTTAGCTCAGTCTAAGAGTGGAGCATCTATCCTGATAGGTAGACCTTACCCTGAAGAATTTGATGCGGTCCAATACCCAAATGGCTTCGTATCACCTCTGTTCAAGACTTTCGATGGTACGGGAAACCCCCGACAACATGTCGCACATTTTCGTGCTAGTTGCTGCAATGTCGGTGGGAGCGATGCTTTACTCTTTCGACAGTTCTTCAGCAGCTTATCAAGGATTGCTTTCCACTGGTATGCAGAACTACCAAATGGCTTAGTTAAGACTTTTTCAGAGTTAGAAAACCTCTTCGTTAAGCGGTTTGCTGGAGCTCGGCACCACATCACTATCGGTGATTTAGTGGTGGAGCAACAGAAACCGAGCGAGACTCTAGTAAATTACATACTTCGATGGAGGCTTAAGCATGAAGTGTGAACCATAACTTCAGGAATAGCATGCGATCGGTATTTTGTTGGAAAGTATCCACGGCCCGATAGCACTTCTCCTTAAAGGATTTACAATCAAGACTTTCGAGAAGTTGCTTAGCAAGGCCGGGAGCTTGCAGGAAGAAGCAAAACAGCTAAGTTTCATGGAAAAGACTGATAAGCAGAAGCCTGTAAAAGCATTTGAAAAGAAATCTGGAATCTTTGTGGTAGTAGATAAAGGCAAGCAGCCAGTGCAGATACAGCCAGAGCGACCATAGCCTGGTTATCAACCACCACAACGGGTTTATCAGCAACCTCAACAGAACTACCAACAGCCTCGACCGAGCTATCAGTCACCTCAGCATTATGAGCAATCACCTCGTCCATCGTGTACCCTGAAAGAAATTCTAAATAGGGAATATCCATTCAAAACTGAAGCGGTAGCGAAGATGTTCCGCAGTTTAATGAAGACACCAGATTTTCAGCTACCAGAGCCTTAGAGGCCAGAAGAAGTCAACAAGAAGGATCATCCAAACTATTTCCCTTACCACCGGATGCTCGGGCACAATATAGAGGATTGCATCACTTTCAAGAGTTGGCTTGACGAAAATCTCCGGAAAGGGAACATAACGATCCCGAAGGAATACATGAAGGAACCCCAAAAAGGAGGTTACGTCAATGTTATTTCAACAAATCCTATTGTTCCGATAGACCATTACACGACCAATGATGGATGTAGTGCCGTCTGGACAAAGTCTTCGAAGAAAATTTGGATCATATCCAGACCGCTTTAGTGCACGCTTCAACTAAGAGTTTGAAACCTGCCGAGCCGACACTATCACTTGCGATTGATGAACCACCCCAGAAGGAGGAGCAGATCGTAGAAGAAAAGAAAACCGAGGCTCCGAAGGGTAGACTAGGGACTGCTTATCCTAGGATGGTTATTTCCGATTTGGGGGAGAAATCCGTCGAACCTCTAACTCTGTATGGTTATTTGCTCGCCCCGGCGGGATCTTATAATGATAAGAGTTTTGGTGTTGGCTACGTTTTGACTGTTTATAACGATTACGTAACTAACGAAAACCAACCTAATCCGGATCTCGATTCCAATACGATTAACGATTCTCAAATCATACTAAACCTCGATGACCACGACGAAGGAGAAGACGCTTACAAAGACTGCTACGAAAGCTTAACAAGCAACGAGTCTATTTGTGAATTTCGACGAGCTCCAATCACGATAGATTTGGAGTTATCAGATTCCGAAGCAACTCCAAAAAACCCAGTCGTTCTGATTCAAGAGGAGATACCGGTAGATTCACCACCAGATTCAGGACAAGTAACTGAAGTCAACTTGAGAAGCAGAAAAGTTCTACCTCCGAGAATGGGTCCAAAGGATAAAGGAAAGCAGGTGATTGTTCAGGAAGAGCCAACCCAGCAGAGGAATTGGCCGTTCGAGAAGAAACCGAGGAACCTGGTAATAAAGTGGATTACAATGTGCTAGCCCATCTTAGGAAGCTACCAGCCAAACTGAGCATATACGACGCTCTGATCCTGTCAAAGGAGATGAGAGAAACTCTGATCAAGGCTTTACTTGATCCAGAAATTTGCTTAGCTCAAATGGCCGGTAATTCCTTAGACGAGGTTTGCTCATTGAAAGAACAACGAGGTGTTACCTTCACGAACAATGATCTACTACTGTGAACAGCTGATCACAACTGACCGTTGTACATTTCAGTTACTATCGAAAAGTTCACACTCTCCAGTGTGTTGGTTGATTCGGGAGCATCAATCAACATAATGAATCTTCGGACATTGGCATATTTGGAAATTGATGCTCGCGAGCTTGAAGCAGACAAGATGTTATTAAGAGGCTTCAATCAAAAAGGAGAAAGAGCCATTGGATCGATAACACTACTGACGAAGACCGGTGATTTAGCAAAGACAATTGCAAAATTCCATATAATTGATTCTGAGACATCATTCAACGCTCTACTAGGTCGGCCATGGATCCATGAGAACCGGATGGTACTGTCGTCTCTACACCAGTGCATAAAATATTATGAAGGAGGAGAACAGTGTATCAAAGGTGATTTGCAACCATTCTCTGTGCATGAAATCGGAATTCACGAAGATGCAGCTTACTACGCGCCTCCAAAAAAGACAATCTTCTCCATAAATATCATACCAAATGAAGCAAAAGAAGTTCGAGACGATGAAGAACCTGAAATTCTAGTCCAACAGTTACTCAACACTCCCTTACGACGAGATGGTGAAGGTTTCTCCAGAACTCGCACCCGAGGTTGAGGTGCGGACGAGGTCGAAGAAGAGATGTTGGAACAGTTAGACAGAAGAAACCGGTCATCGACGTTGATTGGGAGAACAGTTTCGAAGAAGAAGAAATCAAGAAAGAAGCAACAACAGTAAATTGAAAGAAAACCCAGTTCAAGATCTCTCTCGAAGACAAAAAGAATGAAGAATACAAATCAATGTACGAGAAAATTAACCATTATGTACATACTATGACCCTTACCCCGATCCATTCTAACAAGGTCGAGGGCATGGTGGTCAAGGAGGAGCATGGTGGCAGTACTAAACCGATCAAATTCTACTGTGGTGCTTCTTCTTCCAAAACTGAAAATGATGTACAATTTGAAAATGTTACTTCTTCCGAATTAATGGAACTACCTTTTGAGTGGTATGCTCCCTGTGTTCAAAATTTAATTCAACGTGGTGTCTTACCTCAATGATGAACAAAAGGTCAATCACAACACTTTGAAAAATTACGGAATAATGCCAGTTGGCCTCCCAATTTAAAACATGGTCTTGGATTCGGCACAGTAGGATTAGTTGATGACACGGGATTTTGCTTGGTTGTCACTTGCGAGCCAATTGAAGTCTGCTTAGAAGCCTCAGATGATCTCGAAGATCTGCAAATCAGAAATGCTCCACCAGAATTTGAAGAAGAAATTAAATCTACAATAGACGAGTTAATGGAAGTTAATTTAGATACTAGCAAAGAGCCTAGGCCAACCTTTGTTAGCTCCTTGCTGAATAAAGAAGACTCTGAAAACATGATCAAGCTACTGATGGAATTTAAGGACTGTTTTTCTTGGAGTTACGACAAAATGCCAGGATTAGCTCCAGAAGTCGCAGTTCACAAACTAGGAGTGGATCCCATTGCCGTTCCAGTCAGGCAAGCTCCTAGAAGAATGCGTCTAGAGATTGAACAACAAGTAATAGCTGAAGTTAAGAAGCTAATAGATGCCAAATTCGTCCGTGAAGAACAATATCCAACTTGGTTAGCCAATGTGGTACCAGTCAGAAAGAATAATGGACAGATCAGAATCTGCGTACATTTCAGAGATTTGAATAAGGCATGTTCAAAGGATGAATTCCCTCTACCAATTCCAGAACTGATGATCGACATCGCTTCGACACATGAAATCTTCTCTTTCATGGATGGATCATCAGGATACAACCGGATAAAGATGGCACCAGAAAATAAAAAGCTCATAGCCTTCAGAACGCCAATCAAAATATACTGCTACACAGTAATGCCTTTCGGATTGAAGAACGCAGGAGCAACTTACCAAAGAGCAATGACGAGAATTTTTGATGATCTCATTCACAACCAAGTCGAGTGCTACGTGGATGATGTGGTCATCAAAAGCAAACTGAAGGAAGATCACCTGTATGATTTGAGAATTATTTTCGAGCGACTAAGACAATATAACCTTAAGATGAATCCCTTGAAATGCGCCTTCGGCGTCGCCTCTGAGAAATTCTTAGGATTTGTCGTCCGACATCGTGGAATTGAAAATGATCCAAAGAAGATTAAAGCTATCTTAGAAACGCCTCATCCCAAAACCTTGAAATAACTACGATCCTTTCAAGTGAAGTTGGCATATCTTCGACGCTTTCTCTCGAATTTGTCAGGTATGTGTCAGCCCTTCTCGGCATTGGTTAAAAAGGACGCCAAATTCGTTTGGGAAGAGAAATGCCAGCGGGCCTTTGAGGACATTAAGCACTATTTAATGACACCTCCTGTCTTAGCAGCCCCAGTCTCAGGTAGACCATTGATACTTTATGCCGCGGCTTTAGACGACTCCCTCGGAGACCTGCTAGCCCAGGTCAACGATGAGGGAAAAGAGAACGCTCTCTACTACTTAAGTCGTCGTTTAATTCCGACGGAAGTAATATATCCTCCTATTGAGAAGCATTGTTTGGCCCTGATCTTCGCTGCTCAAAAGCTCAGGCATTACATGCTTTCTCACAAGGTCAACCTTATTTCAAAGTTTAATCCGTTGCAATATTTGATGACCCGACCGATGCTTTCCAGCAGACTTTCCAGTTGGTCAATGATACTATTACAATTCGATATAACTTTCGTTCCATTTCATCCCGTAAAGGGACAAGTCCTAGCAGACTTCCTCGCAAAGACACCATTTACCGGCAGAATCGCCTCTCAACGACGACTTGCCTGACAAGCAGATAATGAGCCTAGAAGACCCAGACGATCAGTGTTGGGAGCTGTACTTCGACGGAGCATCCTCAGCACAGAAAGATAAAGAATCACAAACGATAGTGCCAGGTAAGGCAGGAATCGGACTAATATTTATAACACTAGAAAGAGGAATGTTAAGATACTCCTACCATCTAACGGAACCATGTACGAACAACGAGGTCGAATACGAAGCCCTCATGACCGGGTTAGAATTAACTATTCAGTTGGGGATAACAGACATCAACATCTACGGGGATTCTCAGTTGATCATTCAACAGGTCACAGGATAGTACAAAATTCTGAAGCCGAGACTCGAGCAGTACTTTCAGTATGCCATGAAGTTATTGGAACAGATTCCTCATGTAACGATCTACAAGATCCCCAGAAGAGAAAATGCTCTCACAGACGCGCTAGCCCGCCTTGAAAAAGAGTTTGCCTGCTTACAGGATGAGTCAGTTGAAATGAAAATTAAAGGACGTCAGGTTCTCTCGTAGCTCGACATGGACACGATACACAAGTCAGAAAAAGAAGAAGAATCAGTTGCAGCAGTAACAGAAAATGCAGAAGATTGGCGGCAGCCATTAATAGACTACTTGCAAACAGGAAACCTACCGGACGATAAGTCATTAGCCCATCAAATCAAGAAAAGAACTCTGTCTTACGCACTAATAAATAATACATTATACAGATGGTCTTTCGATCAAATGTGGCTAAGGTGCCTGAGCGAGTCCGAGGCTCGTGAAATTGTTAAAGAAGTACACTCGGGACTTTGTGGTGCTCATCAGTCGAGTCCGAAGATGAAGATGAAGATGAAGATTAAAAGATTAGTGTACTACTGGCCCTCAATGATGACCGACTGCATGAAAATTGCCAAGAGTTGTCACCAATGCCAAGTGCATAGAGTGGTTTTACATCAACCTCCAAATGTGCTACATCCGACAATTGCGTCATGGCCATTTGAGTGTTTGGGCTCAGATATCGTGGGTCCGATAGAACCGCCTTCTTTAAGAGGACATCACTTTATTCTTGCAGCTACAGATTACTTTTCTAAGTGAGCAAAAGCAGTACCGCTCAGAGAAGTGAAGGCACACCACGTGCTACTGTTCTTCAAGAACCACGTCGTTTACCGTTTCGGGGTACCGCTCAGGATTATCTCGGATAATAGGTCCGCGTTCAGAAGTATGAAGATCAACAATTTTGTCAGAAGACACGGGATCGACTGGCGCTATTCAACGATCTACTACCCAAGAGCGAATGGCTTGGCTGAAGTTTTTAATAAAACTCTCATCCAAATCCTAAAGAATACTTTGGATGACAACAAAAGAAATTGGCACGAGAAGTTGTTAGAAGCCTTATGGGCCTACAGGACGAATTTCAGAACTCCTACTCAGTCTACACCCTACGCTCTAGTGTACGGGTTCGAGGCCGTTTTACCCTTAGAGGTTCAGCTTCCGTCACTTAGAATTGCAGTTGCGAACAAGATTACTACAGAAGAAAATGCCAAACTACGAGTAGAAAAATTGGAAAGCTTGGAAGGAAAACAACTTTTAGCGCAGCAGAATTTGGAACTGTATCAAGCCAAGATGATCCAGGCCCATGATAAACTGGTCCACCCAAGGACATTCAAGGTCTGTGACTTAGTTCTAGTCCTTAAGAGACCTATTCTCGCACACTGCAAGATAGGAGGTAAATTTGAACCGACTTGGGAAGGGCCATTCGTGGTCGAGACAGTCTACTCAGGAGGTTCCTACCAACTGGTGAATTGCCGTGGAGAACGACCTATGCTTCCAATTAATGGACGTTATCTAAGGAAGTATTACGCGACTTGATGTTTCGAAGGATGGACTTTAAAGGTGGAGTCTCATTCCTAGAAACACGGGCATAGTAGTCAATTGTAACTGGGTCCGAACTTAAAAAAATAAAAATGGATGATAAAAATCATTAACAAAAAAAATGTGTTAAAAAAAGAAGAAAACATGTGAAATCGTAATGATAAAATGTTAATCTTTCCTTTTAAATTAATTCATTTCTGATCTTTCCTCATCTCTTCCTACTTTCTTTAAGATTTAAAAGAAGTAAATAAATTTTTTCATTAATAGATGTTTTCTTATTGTTCTTGTTCTTAGTACAGCCCCTGATCCTTTCCTTGTTTTTCGCAGGGAAATGTCTAACGGGCGGTTGATTCTGAACTTTAAGAATGGCGTGAGTCTAGCAGTCGATGAAAAGAGGATGAAGGATAAAGCCGTGATTGAAATCGACTCTGATTTCACACCAGCCGGGCTACAGTACGAAGAACATGATTGGACCCCGATTGATCGGGAAGAATTCCACAGCGAGACAGTAATGAAATTGGGTGGCCCAAGTCAGCAGTCCACCAGCAAGAAAAGAAAAGCAAACACCGCTCATGCAACGGGAGAGGACAAGAAAGTTAAGTCCGTGGTTGCTACAGCAGAGGGCAGGCTTGTCAATGCCATGCCCACAGAGACTCACGAAGTAAGGAGAGTTACTTTCACTCATACTCAGCGAAGAAACAAGAATTGCCGCATACCCAAAATGCTGACCAAGCTGGCAGCGGATCAACAAGAAGAGACAGTTGCTACCATCAGTGCAAAAACTTCGAAGAAATTTGTTCATCAGGAACCAGAAAAGAGGAAGTCAACTCCAAGAACAGCAGAAAGGATGAGAGAAGTTCCAAGAAGAACAGAAACAGAATCGGTGCCACGACGCCAGATGGATGCACCAATTTTGAAGAGTCTTGTTGCGAAAGCAACCCCGGAGGATGTCCTGACAGAGACTATCCCCGAGGAGCCGAGACATGTAGGAGAATGTGTTGGGGTTGAACCATACATCCCACAGTACGTTACCAGAACTCGCCGATTACAGATAATCCCAGAATACGAGCTGGAGAGATTGCAGAAAGTTGAGAAGAAAACTTTTGAATATTTTGAAAGAATTCGAGGTAAGAGGATCAACATCTTGGAGAGCCTTGAGATGCATACAGATGTGTTCTCAGACTACGAACAGCAGCAAATTGTGGACTGCGTTTTTGATCTTCGGAAAATGGGTCGAGCTGGTCATTTGAGAGTGAAGACCTACTCAGAACCTTGAAGGTGAATGAAAGGAAAATGAAGAGTTACAATCTAGTGCAGGTGTACTACAACTTCGCCGAGGACAGAAAGGGAAATCCACCAGGGATACTCCATCGTAGTGAGGTGGATTCGATGCCAAGAATTATCAAGAGGATGGTAAGAAGGATGGTGACATGAAGGGTATTGCCTGCAGACTGCATACCCAACAGCTGCATCATCAACATATACAAGGAAGGCGACTGCATACCTCCACACATAGACCATCATGACTTCGTCAGATCTTTCTGCACAGTGTCTTTTGTCAACCAGTGCAACATCATGTTCGGATCTGACCTCCGGATTGCAGGCCTCGGAGAATTCCGAGGGCCGGTGGAGATACCACTACCGGTAGGTTCCGTCTTGGTGTTAAAAGGGAATGGAGCCGACATAGCAAAACATTGCATCCCAGGAGTGCCTGTTGAGCGGATCTCCATCACTTTCAGAAGGATGGACGACAGGAAAATGCCTTTCCACTTTCAGCCAGATCCAGAGTTAGAGAGTCTCCGGCCCTACGAGCTGTGAGTTACATGGGAGATAGCACACCTCCAATGCACATCTGCACGACATTTCCTACCAAGGGTGGCTTGGAAGGTGATGTTATTATCCATGTATCTCACTATTCAGACATGGATTGCGACAGTTGCTTTTGGAAGAATCAACAAGAATCTTACACAATCCGTTTTGGATTTATGTGGATTGTATGAGATGTTGAATTTTCAAGGAGAATATTATCATGTTTTGAATCGAGCTATGTGATGTATTTTCAACAAATTGAAATGGAAACAACCATGTCGTGTTTGGCCTTCACCGCTTTTTGTGCAAATTGACTGGGAAACTCCATTTAGTTAAATGAACTTTGAACAAAGAACAGAAAGAAAAGAGAATAAAAAAATGAATGAGAATAAAAGGAAAATGAAAAAGAAAATAAATAAGAACTCTTTTTTTAAAAAAATCTGATGTCAAAATAAACTCCAAATTAACACGAACCCTAAATAAACAACAAAAATGAAATTGAATCACCAAAACAAATGAAATGAGCCTAAATCTCAAATTGAATTTCGATTTAAATTCATCAATTCGAATCTTTCAATTCTTCTTTCGACTGAAATCCATTTGAAGCTCCTCTAAATCCTCTTTTGAGTTGATTCTTCCCCACATAAGACTTCAACTTTGGTTTCAAACTTCAAAACTCCGAATCTGAAATTCCCCAGCCTCAGGCTATTCTCAAACCTTTTCGACTCTCCGCGATCTCTTTCCTCTTTTGAGAAGGTCGACTGAGTCTACTGACACAGAACCACGGAAATTTTTGATTTGGTTCTGATGGCATGGATTCATATCCTTCGCCAAACAATCAAAATTTGATCAACTCTCTTGGGATGTGAAATACTTTCATGTCTCATTCCAATCTTCCACTAAACTGAAATTTCCATAAAATCTTCCAAACCAAATCAAATACAAACTCTTGGAATCAATACCTAAATTCTGATTCTCTCTTTTGAGACTGGTACCAAATTTCAGTTCTCTCCTTTCAAGGTCGGTACCAAATTCCGACTCTCTTTCATAGATTGATACCAAATTTCAATTCTCTCTTTTGAGACTCGTACCAAATTCCAGTTCTCTCCTTTCGAGGACGGTACCAAATTCCGACTCTCTTTTCGAGATTGATACTAAATTTCGATTCTCTCTTTCGAGACTGGTACCAAATTCCAGTTCTCTCCTTTCGAGGTCGGTACCAAATTCCGACACTCTTTCCGAGATTGATACTAAATTTCAATTCTCTCTTTCTAGACTGGTAATAAATTCCAGTTCTCTCCTTCCGAGGTCGGTACCAAATTCCGAATCTCTTTCTGAGATTGATACTAAATTTCAATTCTCTCTTTCGAGATTGGTACCAAATTCCAGTTCTCTCCTTTCGAGGTCGGTACTAAATTCTGACTCTCTTTTGAGATTGATACTAAATTTCAATTCTCTCTTTCGAGACTGGTACGAAATTTTAGTTCTTTCCTTTCGAGGTCGGTACCAAATTCTGACTCTCTTTCTGAGATTGATACTAAATTTAAAATCTCTCTTTCGAGACTGGTACCAAATTCCAGTTCTCTCCTTTCGAGGTCGGTACCTAATTCCGACTCTCTTTCTGAGATTGATACAAAATTTCAATTCTCTCTTTCGAGACTGATACCAAATTCCAGTTCTCTCCTTTCGAGGTCGGTACCAAATTCCGACTCTCTTTCCGAGATTGATACCAAATTTCAATTCTCTCTTTCGAGCCTGGTACCAAATTCTAGTTCTCTCCTTTAGAGGTCGGTACCAAATTCCGACTTTCTTTCCGAGATTGATACCAAATTTCAATTCTCTCTTTCGATACTGGTACCAAATTCCAGTTCTCATTTCGAGATCAGTACCTAAATTCTTATTCTCATCCATTTCAATTAATATTTAAACTCTGACTCTCACCTTGAGGCTGGTACCTAAATTCTAGTTCTCTTTGTAAATCGCGAGTTTGGATCCTAGGTTCCAATTGTCATTTTAAATTCAGAATTTTCTTGAATCAATTTTAAATTAAACTTCAAATCAAAAGCCAAACTCAACATTAATACTTGAAATAGAAAATGAAACGAAATCTAAATCAAACTTCTCCAGATCTCGTGATCTGGAATTCACCTCCTTTTCTATTCCCCAGCGAGAGTTCAGGGATCTTCAGTCTTTGAGGTTTACCTGTTACTCCCCAGCGGAATTTTTTTTATGCTTCGATCTAAGTGTGTTACTTAGACATCTGTGTTGGTTTTGTTGATCTCTTCGGTCAACGCCAATACTCGCAGTGTGCTTGGTTAGCACACTACACCTATTGGGGGTCCATTTGTTGACCTCATTTTTGATGAGGTCTTTTCTCTTCTCTCTCCTTAGTACTTAGGCTCTAGCCATAGGGCTTCTCCTTGACTATCTTAGAGGACTAAAAATGGAACCCATCACTTAGAAATTCAAAACACTTCTTGACTCCCTTTAAACCCCACATGTTTGATTGTAAACCCCCAGGCCACTTGGAGGGTTAAGACCAATATGTGGAGATTTAAAGGATGAGTTCCCTATAGAACTCATTAGCCTTAAAAGTACCCTAGATGGCCTGGTCTGCTGAGGGTTAACTTGCACACACCACACTCTCACACACATTTCAAACCCTAAAACTACCTTTAACCAATTTGGCTCCCTGACTCATGTAGGTAACTCATATGGATGAACCTCAACCCCTAAGCCCCTGGCTAAGAGGGTTAGGAACAACATATTGAGTGCTTAAGATGAGTCCTCTCATGGCTCTTGTGAGCTTAATATGGCTTCATGGCTCAACCAAAATGATTTCATTTCACTCATACTTGATCAATCTTCATTTTTCAAAAATTTCAATTTTTGACCCCCGGGACCCTAAACCAACCAAACCTACTAAATGCCCATGAAATTGCCCAAAATTTGCAAATTTGTCTAACTTACCCAAAATTCCTCAAAATCAATCCTAAATGTTTTCCCCCACTCAAATTGATCATCCATGGACAAATATACCAAAAATTCCAAAAACACCCCCTCAATACCCTCCAAATACCCAAAATACCCTTTTAACCCAAAAATTCCAAAAATTCAAACAATTCCCAGAAAATTCCAAAAAATCCCAAATATTCCCAATTTTAGTTTGTTTAACTACATCATAAGCCAATTTAGTCAATTTAGCCCACTTTTACCAAAACCCCCAATTTAACCTATTTTTAACCTAAGTGGACCCAATGTCCAACCAAGACACTCCAATTGACCTCAATTTTGATCCAATTCAATCCTAAAATTCAATTTAATATCCCCAATACCAATTTAGACCAAATCCAAACCCAATTTCATCAACATGTGGATCCAATCTCAATTTGAAGCTTAATGCCCAATTTTGGCCCATGACTTAAACTTGGTCGAAACCAACCCAACTTAACTCCAATTAACCCCAAATCTTTTCCTAAACCTTCCTAACATCCCCACAAACAAAGCACTAACTTGATTTGCCCCAAATTTGAAACCAAACTCCACCTAAATCTAAGCTAAACCAAAATTCCCCAATTTGGCCTAAATCCATCATGAACCCAAATGAGCCCAAATCCCAAAATCAAAGCCCAACCAAAGTTGAGAACTCTTTGTCACACCCCCATAAATATTCTCAAATATTAATTTTACATCAAACCCAACATTGGCCCAACCTTAACCCAAGTTAGCCCAATTTGGCCCATTTTGACCCCGTTACCAAAAAGACCCAAATTAAACCCAATTCAACTCAAAATCACCCAAAACTTGTTCCAAATTACTCATGACACATCCCTAAACTAAACCCAAAATTTATTTGACACAACCCCTCACCAATTTTCATCCATCAATTTATTTCAAAACCTAAAGCCCACTTCCTTAAACCATTTTAAAAACCCATCCAAAATGATTTCAAAAAGCCCAAAATTGGCTCTAAAGCCCACATGACAAATTCTTCTCATCATACCTTTAGTTGATATCATCCCTAAGTTCTAAATCAATCATCAAATATATCCCAATCAAGCCTCATGCCAATTTCTCCTAAATTCATCAAAAATGCCAAAACCCATTTCTATGAAAATAAGCCAACCTTTTCCCAAGCCATGAGCAAGCCAAATGAAGCCATTTACAAGTCATATGAAGCCATGAGAGCTTTGACACCTCACCAAGCCATTAATGGCAAGAAGAGGGGGCTCTTTCTTAAACCTTCATTAAGCATTTTTAACCTCATCCATGCTACACTCTATAAACTAAGATTAGCCACATCACCTTGGATAGGGTCTCATCACCTTCTCTTAGCTGACCCAACTGATTTCTTTCAGCCTAAAATCAGGCCTTGGTGGGTGCACCAAACCCAAATGCACGAGTTGACCAAAATGAGCTTCCCCTCATGCCATTTAAATCAAACACTTTACACATGGCCAATACCCATTTCTTGCACCAAACTCAACCCCTGACCCCACTGAGTCAGATGGTGACCTGACCCTGGCCGGACCACCACCTGGGCCTCCGGAAAACACCAGGTCGAGAGCACCCATTTGATTCAAAAATTCAAATTGAACTAGCTGAGCTTTCCCATGGCCAATGGTCACTGCTGCTATTCTTACCTTGCCCTGAGCACCTGATCCCAAGCCTTAACTCCCCCTAGGAGGCCCTCCAGCCATGTCTATCTAAACCCCACCACCTCTCGGCCAAAAGAAGTGCTGAACCAAACCTTACCAAAACTTTGTTGAAATTGCTCCACACTCACCTCCATACATAAAGCACTTGATCCCCATTGAAATCTAGCCTTAATTCCCTCTAGCCGAGCTCAATTTCTCAGCTCAAAATCCACCTAAAAAACAGGACACTTCACCCCAGTGAGCCAATCCTCAAATTGATTGATCCTACACCTTCATCAGACTAAGAGAAGAAGTTCCCCAAAAAAAGCCCCCTCTCCAAGCTAGCCATTCTCTCCATTGGCAGAGATTTAAAATCGGGCTTGGTGGAAATCACACCCAGGCAATTCACCAAGGCCAGAGGCTTCATCCCTAGGCTCCTCCAGCTCCAACGAACGTGTCGAGCACGTTCAGTCGAGGCCTCACCTCCTGAACCAAGGTATGGAAACTCCTCCTCCTTGAGAGCTTCTTTTGATTCTCCATTTTGTTTGAGTCAATTTCATATCATGTTAGCCCTATAGATGTGTTCGTCTCTTCAAGACGAGTTCATAGAGCATAAGAACATGAGATTCGGTGGAGAGATAAGGGAGATCTTAGGGTTTTAGTGTCGATGGCTCTCAGCACACACTAGTCGGAGACGATGACTAGGAACCGTCAGATCGCTTGTATCGGATGGACGTTCCAGATTGCATCGGACGAACAGACAGAACGGTACTGCGGGACGCGTGGCTGCTGACTCAGGTGGCGGCATCGAATAGGAGCGCGCCGCGTGGACTTTCGGAGCTCCCGAGGTTGATGCGGCGCTGACTGGGTTAAGTAGATAAATAGGATTTTTTTCTATTTATTAAAATACCTGAAACTTCAAAAATGCATATCTTTGTGTAGAAAAATCACAAAAATAAAATAAAAATACCCTCTTGCTCAGTGAATAGAGTAGAACAATGTGGAAAAAGAATTAAGTTATTTTGATTAATATTTTATTTTTAATTTATTATTTACTGATTTCAGTATTTTAATTCTCCATGCATTTATACAATTCACCATGGCATGAGACCATAGGGCTTTTGTAGCCTCTATTCTTGGGAACATTCGCTGAATTTTCCAAGGTTAGACGCTATCTCTATGGCAAGTTATTGATTTTTCAACTTTAAGTGTCTGTTTTGGCATTTTAATTCCAATAATTAGCATGTTGATCAATAAATCCTAGAAAAATTAGGGGAGGTATCTTATGACCAGAGGACCCTAAGAAAAATATATTTTGAGTTAACTCATTAAGAATAAACCTAATTGGCCTAAACATTTAAAACTGAATTTTAATTAAATAGGGCTAACCATACATCAAAATCACTTAAAAACAGTTCTCCACTAATCTCTAAAGTCAGAGGAGTCTCACATAAAAATTTGAAATCAATTGAAAATGATTAGCCCTACTTAATGAAGTATTTAATTGTCATGATCATTATTAAATTTGAAAAATTCATAAAACCCAAAATATATTTCAAAAATTCACTAAATTGATTTTGGGACTTCTCTGGTATCAGAGGAGTTTAAGAAAATTAAAATTTGAATTTTTCAAAAATTTTCATTTTTTTCACCACATTTTTATTATTTTAATAATTAATAAATAATAAAAATCAAAAAAATATCAAAAATCATAAAAATGTCATGTTTTGCCTCCTAATCACTTAGGAACAAACCAAATATTTTTCCTAAGTTTCTAGGTTAAGAAATTGAATTTTAAAGGCTTAAAACAATTTTTAATATTAAAAAATGGATTTTTCAACATTTTCACTAAATTAATTCTTGTAAATCAAAGAAAAATCAGAAAAATGTAAAATTTGTTTCTCTGAACTCGTTGTGGTCAGAGAGATTTATGAAAAATATAAAATTTATTTTTTAACTTCAATTTTATTTTATAATTAATTAATTCTCCAAAACTCAAAATAATTATAATAATTAAATATAATTCAAAAATTCACCAAAATTGGTCCAAATGATCTTCTAGTCAGTAGGAACATCTCATAATTTTCCTATGGACAGAAACCTTACCTTGGTCATGTTGTTGAATTTTTATTGAAAACCCATATTTTTATAAAAATAAATATATAAATTAAATTAAATTTAGAAAAATCACATTTTCTTCTCTAATGTCTTAATTGACATGTGAGTGAAGTAACATAAAAATTTTAAGTTCATTTGAGCTTAATTTGATGAGTTATGAAATGAACATGCTTAAACGGACATAAAGGTAATTAAAGAATTTTAACTCTAATTAATATTTAGGTTTAATCAAGGGGAGGGTAAAATATGTGATTTTAAAATTTTCATTAGATGATTGAAACCTAGGGAATTAAGGGGTAGAAACCCATTAATCATCATAAAAATATTTAAAGTAAATTTTAATTAATTAAACAATTTGAATTTTGGAAGAATAAGTTAAAATTTGGATTATTAAGATTAGGGATATGATTTAAGAAGATATCAATTCTTTAATTTAAAATCCCTAAATGAATCACTTTATTAATATTCAACTCTTAATCAAACTCAAAAAATTATAATTGAAATTAATAATTAAATAATTAAAAGGAAAGTAAACCTTAATTAAATTAAAAGCATAAAACATTAAGTGATTTGATAATCAAATTGAAATAAATTTAAAACATTAAAATTAATTTGAAATTACTTAAAAAAAAATCTAAAAAAAATTTGAAACATTAAAGAAAATCAACCTTAAAACAATTCATAATTAAAAACATAAGAAAATCAAACCAATTAAAATTGACCTAAAGTGTTACAATTAAGTCAAATTAAATTTAAATCATTAAAAGTTTAATTAAATTGAATAATCTAAATACCTTTTTCAAATCAAACAATTTAAAACACTTAAAAGAAAATTAACTTGAATTTTGAAACTAAATTAATTCACTTTAAATCATCAATTCAAATTTTAAATTGTTAAAATCTTTTACAAACTAATTTGCCCACCCCCCCTAAAGGCTTTCATTATTATAACACTTAAGTGCATCAAGTGAAATGTCACTTTACTCATCGGATAATTAAATGTCCAAGTTCACTGTGCAAGAGATAAAACAACTAAACTTTGAGATGGTTAATTCACCAGTACAATAAAATTCATTTGGACTCAAAATAATCTCAGAAGTATTGAAAAGATGCTTAAGACTTGTCCTAAGCGCTTCCTCAAGATAATGAGATGTTTTAGATGAACAACTGAACTTAATCGTTCTTTGACGGAGAAAATCATCCTTAACAAAACACAAGAACCTAGATGTCATAGGGATTGACTAGCAATAGGATTAGGACTTTGGTAGACAACCAAAACCTTCCCTTTGCTTCACCTAGGTGTTTCTTCCCTTAGCTTTTATTTTATTGCAATTTATTTACTTACCTGTACTAAACTTTACTTTTCTTGCATGTTAAACAAGATTGACACCCTGCATGAAATTTGAAACCTTTAGGATAGCCACAGAACTGAAACCCAAAACTAAATTAAAAGTCACAACAAGAAAAAATTCACCGCCACAAAATTTCAAAATATAAGACAACTCAAAATTTAATCACAAACAGAACAACAAAACCACAACTTTAACTAAATTAAAACGTCTTGTTGGATGATTGAGAATACCTCGGAAGATGTAACCTACGTGTTGCTAACGGGATTTCCCACAGTCTAAATGAAAGTGTGGAACTCATTCAGTTGAGTTTAGCAAATTCATTTGGACTAAGTGAATCCAATAAAAATAACAGTGCCAGAATGATGGAACCGTGGGA
Organism: Papilionanthe hookeriana x Papilionanthe teres; assembly: GCA_022702705.1. Taxonomy (NCBI): domain Eukaryota; kingdom Viridiplantae; phylum Streptophyta; class Magnoliopsida; order Asparagales; family Orchidaceae; genus Papilionanthe; species Papilionanthe hookeriana x Papilionanthe teres. The sequence continues at coordinate 95,075,324 of CM040427.1, read as the reverse complement.
TCTTAACTGGTGTTGTTATAATCAACTTTAAAATTCCCTTAATAAAACATTAAAAATACCTGAACCTTAAAACTCTTCTAAACCAGAACACTTCTCTCATCTCTTGATTTTCACTTTCTAAAACAAAACCTCTGCAACAACAAGGAGCTTGGAGCATAGTAGGCAGCATGGCCATCGTCGTCAGCAAAACTGGAATCTACATCAACAAAACCTTTCTTAGTTTAAATAACTAAGCCATAGGATTTCGAGGTAGTTTTCCTAGTGCAAAATAAATCCTTAACCTTTTCATTAGGCACTTGCAAAATCATTTTATGCAAATTAAGCCCTAACTGGTCTTAGGACTCCGAGGTAGTCGTTCGGTACGATATAAATCCTCACATCTTCGAGGCTGTTTGTATGATTTTATCATACAAATATAAGTCCTAATTAATTAAAATTGGCAGTATTACAACATTAAATAAATGCTCAAATTAAAGCCAAACAATAGGATAGTTAGAAAGTCATCGAAGTTCACTTCGGATCCGTGACATCCCCTACTTCTCTTCCATTGGATTCCTAAAATAAACTGTTCCAAATTTGATCCATTCCCTGTTGAAATTTTCAAAATTCAATCCTTTGAAAATCTTAAACTTTGAAATTCTTGAGAGCAAAACCACTGATCATTATCAAGAGTTTTCTTAAATGATTCCCGTCATTTAAGATGTAATTAACTATAGGGGCTTGCCCTTATAGGGAAGTTTAAGAACCCAAGTAATATAAACCTTGCTTAATTCCTTTATATTAAGCAGGGGAACTTGTCAGCTTATAAAATTGGTTCGCAGACCAAACGGATGTCACAAATCTTTTAGTTTATTTAATCGAGCCCCATCATCAAGCAGTGTGTCTATTCTTCAAGATAGATACACGGTTTGTGATGCGATGCTCGTTTATATAAACTATTTGGGATGTGAGATCGGTTTGATTTCATATCTTAAAATTTTTGAACTTAAAATTATTTTCAAAATCAAATGCTACTTTCTAAATTATATATATATTTAAATTAAATTTAAAATCTAAAATTTACCTACAATTTCTGTAGGTGACCCCTTTTCAAAAAACAACACTCAACCTAAAAATATGTCGATACCCCTCTCACAGTAGTTGAAGGTGGTAGTTTTTTTTATGATTTGAATCATTGAAGGGTCAACTGCCATGCCATATTCAGAAATTTTATGTCCAAGCATAATTCCTCCTGCAACCATAAATTGACATTTCTCCTAATTTAGAACTAAATTTATTTTTCACATAACTCCAAAACTTTTTCTAAATTATTTAAGCAAGAGTCAAATGAAGTTCCAATATGAACAAATCATCCATAAAAACTTCTATTCCATTATCAATCTTATTTGTAAAAATTAACATCATACATCTTTGAAGTGTTGCAGGTGCGTTACATAATCCAAACGGCAATCGATGAAAAGTAAATGTTCCATAAAGACTAGTAAATGTGGTCTTTTCTTGATCCTTAGAAGCTATTGGTATTTAATGATAGCCAGTATATCCATCTAAAAAACAAAAAATATACTTATGCCAAACAAGCCTATCCAACATTTGGTCAAAAAAAGGTAAAGGAAAGTAATCTTTCTTAGTGGTGGCATTTAATTTTCTATATTCAATACAGATTCGCCAACCTGTGACTTGTCTCATAGTTATTAATTCATTTCTTTCATTCATCTTAACTGTCACTCATCCTTTCTTAAAAACACAATGAATCAGACTTACCCATGCACTACCTGAAATAGGATATATATATCCAGCATCCAACCATTATAAAATTTCTATCATTACCATTTCCTTCATCAATGAATTTAATCTCCTTTGTGATCAGCTTTAGATTTATGATGTTCATCAAATAGATTTCTATGCATACAGCTCGAAGGATTGATTCCTTTAATATCAGCTAAATTCCAACAAAAAGCATTTTTGTATGTTTTCAGTGTATCTAGTAATTCTTGATCTTGTAAATTGTTTAAATATGAGAATACATTAATTGGTAATTTTGATAATTCTCCTTAAAACACATAATTCAAATGGTTAGGAAGTATTTTCATCTCAAGTTCATGAGGTTTTATGATAGATGGAATTAGACTTTTATTATCATTTTCTGTAATATCCAACATCTCAAATCTTTCCTGAACATAATCTAGTTCTTCATTATCTATCTCATCATATTTATCTTCCATTTCATTTTCATCCTCACATTTCAAATCTTCTTGTTCCTTTTTTCTTCAAAAATTTCCCTAAAATGCTCATCTTTTAAGTAGTCACAAATTTCCATTCAAAAGCATTCATTATTTTTTTTGTTTTGTAGGGAATTTCATAGCTTTTGATATATTAAATGTCACCTCTTGATAATTAACTCTCATTATTAGTTCTCCTTTTTAAACATCTATCATAACTCTTCTAGTTGCAAGGAATGGTCTTTCCAAAATGATAAGAATTTCTTTATCTTCCACCATATCTAAAACAATAAAAACCACATAGAAGATAAATTTATCAACCTTTACTAAAACGTCTTCTACAACTCCTTTAGGATAAGTAATAGAACGATCAGCTAACTGAAGAGTTACTAAAAAAGGAGAAATTTCTCCTATTCCCAACCTTTTAAAAGTTGATAGAGGCATGAGATTAATACTGGCTCCCAAATCACATGAGGCTCTTCAAAAAATTTTTTCTCCAATAGCACAATGGATAGTGAAGTGTCGGCATATTTTTAGATTTTAAATTTGATTTAAATATATATATATAATTTAGAAAGTAGCATTTGATTTTGAAAATAATTTTAAGTTTAAAAATTTTAAGATATGAAATCAAACTGATCCCACATCCCGAATAGTTTATATAAACGAGCACCACACCACAAACTGTATATCTATCCCGGAGAATAGACACTGCTTGATGATGGGGCTCGATTAAATAAACTAGAAGATTTGTGACATCCGTTTGGTTTGCGAACCAATTTTATAAGCCGATAAGTTCCCCTGCTTAATATAAAGGAATTACGTAGGGTTTATATTACTCAGGTTCTTAAAGTTCCCTATAAGGGCAAGCCCCTATAGTTAATTACATCTTAAATGACGGGAATCACTTAAGAAAACTCTCGATAATAATCGATAATTCGCTCTCAAGAATTTCAAAGTTTAAGATTTCAAGGGATTGAATTTTGGAATTTCAATAGGGAATGGATCAAATTTGGAACATTTTATTTTGGGAATTCAAAGCAAGAAAGGTAGGAGAAATTACAGATTCGAAGCGAACTTCGGTAATTTCCCGACTATCCTATTGTTTGGCTTGAATTTAGGAAAGTCCTAATGATTATTTAATGTTTTGATCTTGCCAATTTTAATTAACTAGGACTTATATTTGTATGATGTGATAACATAAATAGCCTCGAAGATGTGAGTGTTTATGTCGTATCGGACGACTACCTCGGAATCCTAAGACCGGTTAGGGCTTAATTTGCAATGCAAATGCCTAACAAAAGGTCGAGGATTTATGTTGCACTAGTGCAAACTACCTCGAAGTCCTATGGTTTAGTTATTTAATTCTAAGAAATGTTTAGTTGATGTAGAGTTGTTTTGCTGACGAAGATGGCCGTGCTGCCCACCATGCTCCGAGCTCCTTGTTGTTGCAGAGGTTTAGAAATCATAAATCAAGAGATGAGAGAAGTGTTTTGGTTTAGAGAAGGTCTTAATTTCCATAGTGTTTTCTATGTTATAATTAAAACAAATCTTAAAGTTGATTATAACAACACCGGTTAAGATCCCACGGTTCCATCCTTCCGGCATCGTTATTTTTATCGGATTCACTTAGTCCAGATGAATTTGCTAAACTCAACTAAATGAGTTCCACACTTTCATTTAGACCGTGGGAAATCCCGTTAGCAACACGTAGGTTACATCATCCGAGGTATTCCCGATCATCCAACAAGACATTTTAATTTAGTTGTAGTTGTAGTTTTGTTGTTCTGTTTCGTGATTAAATTTTCGAGTTGTTTTATATTTTGAAATGTTGTGGTGGTGAATTTTATCTTGTAATGATTTTTAATTTAGTTATGGTTTCAGTTTTAGGGACTATCCTAAAGGTGTGGGTTTTCATGCAACAGTTGTTTATCATGCAAGAAAAGTAAGTGCGATGCAATTAAGTAAATTGCAATAAAATAAAAGCGTACCTGGAGGGTCTTCCCGTCATCCCAAGCTGCACTTAAAACACATATCAGAGCATTTAAGTATTCCAACGAGTACCCAGTAAAGCTAAGGGAAAGGTTTTGGTTTTCTACCAAGTTCCTAATCCTATAGCTAGTCACCACCTATGACGTCTAGGTTCTTGTGTTTTGGTTTAAGGACGATTTTCTTCATCAAAGAACAATTAAGTTCAATTGTTCTTATAAACATCCTATCATATTGAGGAAGTGCTTAAGACGAGTCATATAACATCTTTTCAATACCTCTAGGATTGTTTTAAGTCCAAGAGAATTTAATTATGCAAGTGAATTAATCGTCCACGAGTTCAAGTTTTGTTCTCTTGCTTAGTGAACTAGGACATTTGAATATCCTATAAGTGAAGTAACACTTAACTTAATACTCCGTTTAGAGTTATGACAACAAGAGCTTTTGAGGGCAAATTGATGTTCAAGTGATTTGTGATTTAATTTAATTTCAATTAATGGGTTTAAGTTTGGAATAATGTTCAAGTTGTTTTAGATTTATTTTGAATTCTTTATGTCTTAGGTGATGTTATATTTAATTCAATTTAATTTAATTTAATTTGGTTTAGTTTTAATTTTAATTTAATTTTATTTTTTAATTTAATTTTAATTTTATTTTAACTTGATTTTATTTTTTATTTAATTTAATTTAATTTAATATGTTTTAATTTAATTTAATTGAATTTAGTTTAATTTAATTTAATTTAATTTAAATTTAAATTTAATTTAATTTAATTTAATTCAATTTAATTTAATTTAATTTAAATTTTAATTTAATTTTATTTTAATTTTAATTTAATATTTTAATTTTTATGCTTTAAGGATGATTTAATTTTAATTGTTAAAATATTAATTTAATTGAAATCTTAGAAGGATTTAATTTAAATGTTTTAACTTTAATTTAATTTAATGATTAAGTCTTTTAGCATTTTAAATCTTGAATTTGGATTATCATTTTAATTAGGAATTAAATATTATTGAGGTGATTAATTTGGGGATTCTTAAATTAAAGAACAAATCTCCTCCTAATAGTATCCCTATTTTAATAATTCCAATTTTTTATTATTCTTCCAAGTTTAATTAATTATTTAATTAAAGTTTATTTTAATTATTTTCAAATTATTTGGTAGGTTTCTACCCTTTAACTACCTAAATTTGAAACATCCAAAATCAACTTAGTATGAAATATTTTACCCACCCTTTTAATTAAACCTAAAATTTTTAATTATAGGTTAAAATTTTAATTACCATTTTGCCCTTTAAACTTACTAATTCCATAACTCACTAAATTGAGCTTAAATGAATTTGAAATTTTTATGTGACTTCACTCATATATCAATCAAGACATTAGAGGAGAAAATGTGATTTTTATATATTTAATTTATTTATGTAATTATTTTTGGTGGAAAATAATGATTTTCAAGGAAAATTCAACAACATGACCAAGGGAAATTTTCTGTCCTTAAGAGAATTATGGGACATTCCTAATGACCAGAGAACCACTTGGACCAATTTTGGTGATCTTTTGAATTATATTCTTTTTATTATAATTATTTTGAGTTTTGGAGTATTAATTAATTTAAAAATAAAATAAAGGTTGAAAAATGAATTTTATATTTTTAAAAAATCTCTCTAATATCAAGGAAACCAAAGAACCAATTTTTATAATTTTCTAATTTTTTTTTGATTTATTAGAATTATTTTAGTGGAAATGCTAGAAAATACATTTTTTTTTAATTTTAAAATTATCTTAGGGCTTTAAAATTTGATATCTCATCATAGAGACTTAAGAAAAATATGGGGTTTGTTCCTAAGTGATTAAAATTTAAAATGTGACATTTTGGTGAATTTTATTATTTTTGTGATTTTTATTATTTTTTAATTATTAAAAATATTAAAATAATGCAAAAAATCAACTTTTTTGGAAAATTGCAATTTTAATTTTCTTAAATTCCCCTGATATCAGAGAGGCTCCAAAACCAATTTGGTGAATTTTTCAGAAGTATTTTGAAAGTTATGAATTTTTGAAGTTTAGGTTTGGCTAAATGGCTTAATCAACCCATTTGATAAGGCTAACCAAGTCCAATTGATTTCAAACTTTTATGGTGGGTTCCTCTGATCCTAAAGGTCCGTGGAGAATTGATTTCATGTCAATTGGATGTATGATTAGCTCTAATTAATTAAAGTTCCATTTTGGGTGTTTAAGCCAATTAGGGTTATTACAAGTGAGTCAACTCAAAACCTATTTTTCCTAGGGTCCTCTGGTCATAAGAAACATCACCAAATTTTCCTAGAATTTATTTCACAACATGCTAATTATTGGAATTAAAATACTCAGAATAGTGACCTAGAATTGAAAAATCAATAACTCTTCATAGGGATGGCCTCTGACTTTGGAAAATTCTGGGAATGTCCCCAAATTCAGAGGCTTCAAAAGCCCTATGGTCTCATGCCATGGTGAATTGTATACATGCATGGATAATTAAAAATGTGCAGAGAGTAAATAAATCATTAAAAATCAAATATTCAATGAAATTAAATGATTTATTTTCCACATTATTTTCCTCTGTTCACTGAGCAAGAGGGTATTTTTATTTTATTTTTAGGATTTTCCTACACAAAGTTATGAATTTTCTAAGTTCTGGTAATTAAATAAATAAGAAAAATCCCTATTTTTCTACTTATCCACGCGGCGCCACGCCATCCTCGGCAGCTCCGAAGGGCCACGCGGCGTGCTCTGATTCAGCGCCGCCATCCGACTCAGTGCTCCAGGGGCCCGCGGTTTATGTACCATCGCCATGTCCGGCTCGATCCAGACCGTCCGCTCGATACACGCTGGATCCGACGGCTCCCAGTCATCGTCTATGACTGGTGTGCACCCATGACCGTCAACCTTCTAACCCTAATTTCTAACTCGATTCTCAACAGATTTTTGTGTTCTTATGCTCTATGGATTCGTCTTGAAGAGACGAACACATCCATACAGTAAACATGCATTGAAATTGATTCAAATTAAATGGAGAATCTCTGTAAGCTCGGGAAGAAGAGTGAGTCTATACCTTTGCTCGAGAGAAGTGAAGCTTCGATCCGAGACTTTGTCACCTTCGATTGGGTCCAAGCAAGCTCCGGATGAAGTCCCTCGGCCCAGTGAATTGTGCAGGTATGATTTCGACCACGACTCGATTTCAACCTTTGGAGTCCGGAACAGTGGGTGGCCCGGAGAGGGGGCTTTCACCGGGGAACTCCTTCTCTTGGTCTTGTGGAGGTGTGGGTGAGTTTAATTTGACTTTGGTGGAGGATTTGGGAATGTCCTGTTCTGACCTGAGAATTGAGCTCCGAAATTGAGCTCAATTAGTGGGGATTAGGGCAATAGAACAGTGGGGATCAAATGCTCTAAGTGTGGGGGAGAGTCTGGAGTGATTTTGGCAGAGTTTCCTTAAGGTTGGTTCAGCACCTCCTCATGGCGGAGAGGGGTGAGGTTTAAATAGGAGAGGGTGGAGGGCCTCCGTGGGGGTTTAAGGCTTGGGATCGACCTGCTCCATGCAAGAGAAGAACATCCATGTTGTTCAATTGGGCTGGGACACTTCAGCAAGGGGGAATTTCAATGTTGGCTCACATGTGAGCTTTTGGCCATGGTGTTTTCCGGCGGCCTGGTAGCTGGCCGGCCAGGCACTGGTCACCATCTTGACCAGTGGGGTCAGGGGTTGGCAATGGTGCAGTCAATTGGAGTTTGACATGTGTAAAGGGGCTGGATTGAAATGGAATGGGGAGAGGCTCATTTTGGGTTCAAATTGGTCAACCCATGATTTTGGGTTTGGTTCACCTCCCCAAGCCCCGGTTTTGGGCTGGGTGAATCGATTGGGTCAGCTGGTCTTAAGTGGAGAAGTCTTCATCCAAGAATATTTGGATTATATTTGGGTTAAGGGGAATCATAAGTAAGGTTAATGGATTTTAGGAAGTGCTTAAAGGACCTCCTCCTTTTGCCCAATGTAGTAAGGTCACATGTAAACAACTCACATGGCTTGCATGTGGCTTAAGAGTGGCTTCATGGCTTGCACTATGGCTTAGGATAAAGCTTGGTCGATTTCATGGAAGTAGAATTTAGGAATTTTTGTATTTTAGTGGAGAATTTACATGAAGATTGATTTGGAATGGTTTAATGATGATTTTGAAACTTAGGGGTGATTTTGATTAAATGGATGATATGGAGAAATGTCATGTAGGCTTTGGATTGAAAACTTTGGCTTTTGAAATGGTCTTGGGTGGGCTTTTAAAGTGGTTTAAGGAAGTGGGCCTTTAGGTTTGAAAATGGGCTTTTGAATAGAAAAATTTGCAATGGGCCATGCCAAATAAATGTTGAGTTTTGTCTAATGATGTGTCATGATTGATTTGAAACAAGTTTGGAGTGATTTGGGTTTGAATTGGGTTGGATTTGGGCTTCTTTGGTAAAGGGCCAATGTAGGTCAAATTGGGCTAATTTGGGCCAATATTGGGCTAGGGTTGAAATTGATGTAAAATTAATGTTGGGAAATGTTTATGGGAGTGTTTCAAAGAGGTTTCAACTTTTGTTGGGGTTGGATTTTGGGGTTTGGGTCTATTTGGGTTAAGTTTGGGTTTAGATCAAAATTGGGCTTTTTGGTTTTGGGTTCAATTTGAGTGGGGTTTGGGTCCAAATTTTGGGCAAATTATGTTAGTGTTTTGTTTGTGGGGATGTTAGGGAAGGTTTATAAAAGGTTTGGGGTCAATTGGAGTTGAATTGGTTTGGTTTGGGCTAAGTTTGGGTCATGGGTCCAAATTGGGCTTTAAGGTCAAAAGTGAAATTGGATTCAAATGCCAATCAAATTGGGCTTGGATTTGGTCTAGATTGGTGTTGGGGATGTTGAATTGAAGTTTAGAATTGAATTGGACCATAATTTGGGTCAATTGGGTAGGTTTGGTTTGACATTGGGTTCACTTTGGATTAAAATGGGTCAAATTGGGGATTTTGACAAAAGTGGGGAAAATTGACAAGATTGGCCTATGGTGTAGTTGGACAAAATGAAATGGGGAATATTTGGGATTTTCTGGAATTTTCTGGGAATTTTCTGAATTTTTGGATTTTTGGGTCAAGAGGGGCATTTTGGTAATTTGGAGGGTATTGTGGGTATTTTTTGGAATTTTGAGTATTTTGGGTAAAAATGGTCAATTTGAGTGGTGGGAGAATGTTTGAGATTGATTTTGAGGAATTTGGGTGATTTTGGAGAATTTTGAAAAATTTGGGTAATTTCAAAGGTTTTGGGTAGGCTAGGCGGGTCTGGGGTCCCGGGGGTCAAAAATTGAAAATTTAGAAAATTGAAGATTGGGTAAATGTAAGTGGAATGAAATCATTTTGGTTGAGCCATGAAGGGACTCATTTGAGGCATTCACTATGCTGTTCCTAACCCTCTTAGCCAAGGGCTTAGGGGTTAAGGACCATCCATGTGAATCACCTGCATGAGTCAGGAGGTCAAGTTGGGTATGGGTGTGGTTTTAGGAGGTGTGTGAAAGTGTAGTGTATAAGTGTAGTGTGTGTATAAGTCAGTTGTTCACCAGACCAGACCACCCAGGGCAGTCCTAAGGCTAAAGAGTCCTATAGGAACTCATCCTTTAAACTTCCACATTTGATTTCAACCCTCTAGGTGATTAGGGGTCTACAATCAAGCTTGTGGGGTTTGCAAGGAGTCAAGAGGTGTTTGGACTTCTAAAGGGTGGACTTCTAGTCCTCTAAGATAGACAAAGGAAAATCCTAAGGCTAGATCCTAAGTACTAAAGAGAGAAGAGAAGACCTCATCAAAAATGAGGTCAACAAATGGACCCCCAATAGGTGTGGTGTGCTATCCAAGCACACCGCGCGTATCAGTGCTGACCGAAAAGATCAACAAACCAACACGGATGTCCAAGTGACAAACTTAGGACAAAGTAGAAGAATTTCCGCCTGGGGAGTGTCAAGTATATCTCCGAGACCGGAGATTCCCGAACTCTCGCTGGGGAAAGGAAAAGGAGGTGAATCCCAAATCACATGATCTGAGGGAATTTCGACTTAGATTTCATTTTGTTTCAGTTTAAATTTTGATGTGTGAGCTCAGATTTTAGTTTGAGTTTCAATTTAGATTGAAGTTTTGTTAAAATTAATTTAAAGGGATTTGAACTTGAAATGAAAATTGGAATTTTGTGGTTTTAGATGTAACATCTTCATCCTCAAAAAATTTGAATTGATTGGATTGAACCATTACAATGAGGAAAGAACTCAGAGCAGTGCGGTATTGGATGTAAAATCCTTAACCTCAACAGCTTGATTTGGTGTGCTTCATTGCAATAGGGAGAGAACCCAAAGCAATGCGGTATTGGATGTAAAATCCTTAACCTCAAAAGTTTGATTTTGATGTATTTTATTGCGATAGGAAAAGAACCTAAAGCAATGCAGTATCGGATGTAAAATCTTCAACCCCAAAAATTTGATTTTGATGTATTTCATTGCGATAGGGAAAGAACCTAAAGCAATGCAGTATCGGATGTAAAATCCTCAACGCCAAGAATTTGATTTTGATGTATTTCATTGCGATAGGGAAAGAACCTAAAGCAATGCAGTATCGGATGTAAAATCCTCGACCCCAAGAATTTGATTTTGATGTATTTCATTGCGATAGGGAAAGAACCTAAAGCAATGCAGTATCGGATGTAAAATCCTCAACCCCAAGAATTTGATTTTGATGTATTTCATTGCGATAGGGAAAGAACCTAAAGCAATGCAGTATCGGATGTAAAATCCTCAACCCCAAGAATTTGATTTTGATGTATTTCATTGCGATAGGGAAATAACCTAAAGCAATGCAGTATCAGATGTAAAATCCTCAACCCCAAGAATTTGATTTTGATGTATTTCATTGCGATAGGGAAAGAACCTAAAGCAATGAAGTATCGGATGTAAAATCCTCAACCCCAAGAATTTGATTTTGATGTATTTCATTGCGATAGGGAAAGAACCTAAAGCAATGCAGTATCAGATGTAAAATTCTCAACCCTAAGAATTTGATTTTGATGTATTTCATTGCGATAGGGAAAGAACCTAAAGCAATGCAGTATAGGATGTAAAATCCTTAACCCCAAGAATTTGATTTTGATGTATTTCATTGCGATAGGGAAAGAACCTAAAGCAATGCAGTATCGGATGTAAAACCCTCAACCCCAAGAATTTGATTTTGATGTATTTCATTGCGATAGGGAAAGAACCTAAAGCAATGCAGTATCGGATGTAAAATCCTCAACCCCAAGAACTTGATTTTTGATGTATTTCATTGCGATAGGGAAAGAATCTAAAGCAATGCAGTATCGGATGTAAAATCCTCAACCTCAAGAATTTGATTTTGAATGGTAATTGATTTTGCAAAGATTTGTAGTGTTGATTTGAAAAGTGTGGAATTTTGGTGTTTCGAGAATTTCATGAAAGTTGTAAAAGATTTTTGTGGAAAGAAACAGATTAGGAGGGAATATGTAGATGCTACATATCCCATTCAAAAGAGTTGATCGAAAGTTGCTGGTTTGGATTGGATACAATCCCTCGCCATCAGATCCGAATCGAAAACCTCGTGGCTCCGTGTCAATGGAATCGACCGCTTCCATCCCAAACAAGGGAGAGAGTAGAACAGATTGGATTTCAGATTTAGAAGGTTGAGTTTGAATTTGATTGAGATTTGATTTGAGATCTGGAAGGTTGAATTTGAATTTGATTGAGATTTAATTTAAAATTTGTGTTTATTTTGTTTGTCCTTTAACAATTCAAATTTGCTTTATCGTTCATTCAATGTTCATGTGAATTTGGCGTTCATCATTTTTTTTTAGATTTTTAAGGAAAGTTTTCTTTTATTCTTTTTGTTTCTTTTCTGTTCTTCGTTCGAAGTTCATTTAACTTTAATGGCATTTCCCAGTCAACTTGCACAAAAGAGGTGAAGGCCAAAAATGTGACATGGTAACTTTCATTCCAATCATGTTGAAGATACATCATACAACTCGATGCGGAATACATCTCATACAATCCATGTAGACTCGAAACGGACTATGTATGATCTTTGTCGATCCATCCAAAAAAGGCATCCGTCAAAAATCCATGTACGAATAGTGAGGTACATGGTCAATAACATCACCTTCCAAGCCATCCTTGGCAAGGATGTCGTATGGATGTACGTTGGAGGTGTGATATTTTCCATGTAACTCACAGACTCGTAAGGCCGGAGGCTCTCTAGCTACGGGTCTGGTTGGAAGTGGTAAGGTGCTTTCCTGTCATCCATCATTCTGAAAGTAACTGAGATCCGCTTCATTGGTACTCCCGGTATGCAATGTTTAGCGACATTTGCTCCGTTGCCCTTTAGTATCATGACGGAACCTACCGGTAATGGTATCCTTACTGGCCCTCGGAACTCACCTGGGCCTGCTATCCGGAGGTCAGATCCGAACATGATATTACACTCGTTCAGAAAAGAAACTGTGCAGAAAGGTCTGACAAAGTCGTGGTGATCTATGTGCGGGGTATGCGATCACCCTTCTTGTAAATGTTAATGATGCAACTGTTGGGTATGCAATCTGCTGGCAGTACCCTCCATGTTATCATTCTCTTTACCATCCTTTTGATGACTAATGGCATTGGATCTACCTTGCCATGACGGAGTATCCCCGGTGGGTTTCCCTTCCTGTCTTCTGCGAAGTTGTAGCAGCATCCACATTGTATTGTAATTCTCCCTTTCCCTGGCATCCATCTCCGGGGTTCCGAGTAAGTGTTTTCTCTTAGGCGGCCTGCTCGACCCATCCTTTTCAAATCCCGGATGCAGTCCACGATTTGTTGTTGTTCGTATTCTGAGAACACGTCTGTATGTAGCTCGAGGCCTTCTAGTATATTGATCCTCCTGCCTCTAATTCTCTCGAAGTATTCAAAAGTTTGCTTCTCGACATTCCGCATTCTTTCTAGCTCGTATTCCGGAATAATGCTGCAAATGGTGAGGCACGGTGACGTACTTGTGGGATATATGGCTCAATCCCTTCACGTTCTCTCGCATACCTCGGCTCCTCGGGGATGGTCTCCGTCGGGACATCCTCCGGGGTTGCTTCGCAACAAGGTCATGCATTGCGGGTGGCTTTACCGGTGGCGTGGTAGCCTTCCTTCTTCTGATCTTCTTGAGATTTCCCTGGTCTCTTCTGTTATCCTCGGAGCTGGCCTCCTTTCTTCAGGTTCCCGGCAAACCGGTATCCATGAAGTATATGCACTGGTAGTAGCGACTGCCTCGTCGCGCTGGTCCGCTGCTAGTTTAGTTAACATCTTGCGGATACGGCGATTTTTATTTCTTCGCTGAGTTGCTGTGAGAGTAGCTCTTCGTACTTCCTGAATTTCTGTGGGCGCGGCGCTGACAAGCCTGCCCTCTGCTGTAGCGACTACAGACTTGATTCTCTTGTCCTCCTCAGTTTTTGTTTTCCTTTTCTTCTTCTTTGGGTTGGTGGCTTGGGCCACCAACTTTCATACTTGTCCGGCAGGCGGTTCCTCTCGGTCAGCGGGACCCAGTCACCTTCCTCGTATTGCAGGCCTGCTGGTGCGAAGTCTGAGTCAATCTCTATTATCACTCCATCTTTCACCCTCTTTTCGTCGAGTGCAAGGCTTACGCCATTTCTAAAGTTCAGGACCAACCGCCCGTTCAACATTTCCCTGCGAAAAGACAAGGAAAAGGATCAGGGGCTGTACTAAGAATAAGAACATTAAGAAAATGTTTATTAGAGACGAATTTTCTTTTTTCTCTTTTTTATTATTATTCCTTTTGTATTTTTAAATTCAACGGGAATGAAGTGGGAAAAGATCGGGAAAAAGATTTTGATTTGGAAGAGAGAACAAGGAAAACTTTATTATCACGATTTTATTTATTTTAGCACATTTTTTTATTATTTTTGGGTTCGGACCCAGTCAAAAGTAATTACTTCACCCATGCTTCTAGGGATGAAAAATTCATTCCTTCGAAACATCAGGTAGCGTAATACTTTTTCAAGTATCATCCGTTGATCGGAAGCATATGTCGTTCTCCTTGGCAATTCACTAGCTGGTAGGAGCCTCTTGAGTAGACTGCCTCAACCACAAACGGCCCTTCCCAAGTGGGTTCAAATTTTCCTCCTATCTTGCGGTGTGCAAGGATAGGTCTCTTAAGAACGAGAACTAAGTCACCAACTTTGAAGGTTCTTGGGCGGACCCGATCTGTCATGGGCTTGAACCATCTTAGCTTGGTATAGTTCTAAATTCTGTCTGTGACTGCAAGTCTTTTCCCTTCCGGGATTTCCAATTCCTCTAGTCGTAATTTGGCATTCTCTTCTGTCGTGATTTTTTTTGCAAGCTGCAATTCGAGTGATGGAAGTCTGGACCTCTAAGGGTAACATCGCCTCGGACCCATACACCGGAGCGTAAGGTGTAGCTTGAGTAGGAGTTCGAAGGTTGTCCGGTAGGCCCGTATGGCTTCTAATAACTTCTCGTGCCAATTTCTCTTATTATCGTCCAAAGTTTTCTTTAAAATTTGAACGAGAGTTTTATTAAAAGCCTCGACTGGGCCGTTTTCTCTTGGGTAGTAAATTGTTGAATACCGACAGTCGATTCCGTGTCTCACGACAAAATTGTTGATTTTCGTGCTTCGAATGCGACCCTTTATCTGAGATGATCCTGCTCGGCACTCTGAAACGGTAGACAACTTGGTTCTTGAAAAACTGTAGCACGTGGTGTGCTTTCACTTCTCTGAGTGGAACTGCCTCTGCCCACTTGTAAAAGTAATCTATAGCCGCAAGAATGAAGCGATATCCTTTTGAAGATGGTGGTTCTATTGGACCCACTATATCTGTGCCCCAACATTCAAATGGCCACGACGCAATTGTCGGATGTAGCACATTTGGAGGTTGGTGTAGAACCACTCCGTGCACTTGGCGATTTTCATGCAGTCGATCATCATCGAGGGCCAGTAGTACCCTAGTCTTTTAATTTTCATTTTCATCTTCGGACCCGACTGGTGAGCGCCACAGAGTCCTGAATGCACCTCTTTAACAATTTCACGGGCCTCGGACCCGCTTAGGCACCTTAGCCACATTTGATCGAAAGACCTTCTGTATAACGTGTTGTTTATGAATGCGTAGGACAGAGTTCTTTTCTTGATCTGATTGGCTAACGACCTATCGTCCGGTAGTTTTCCTGTTTGCGGGTAGTCTATTAATGGTCGTTGCCGATCTTCCGTGTTTTTCATCACTTCTGCAATCGATTCTTCTTCTTTTTTCGATTTGTGTATTGTGTCTATGTCGAGTCGTGATAGGACTCGACGTCCGTGAACCGACACTTCCTCCGATTCATCTTGCAAGCGGGCAAATTCTTTTGCGAGGAGGGCTAACGCATCCGCTAAAGCGTTTTCTTTTGCGGGAATTTTGTAGATCGTCGCATTCGGAATCTGTTCCAACAAGCTGTATGGCATACCTGGAAGTATTGCTCGAGTCTTGGCTTTAAAATTACTGTCTTGTCCGACGATCTGTTGAATGATTAACTGCGAATCCCCGTAGATGTTGATGTTTGTTATCCCCATTTGAATAGTTAATTCCGGTCTGTTACGAGAGCTTCGCATTCACGCCGTTGTTTGTACACGGCTCCGTTAAGTGGTAGGAGTATCTTAACATCCCCGCTCCGGTGTTATAAAGATTAGTCCGATTCCTGCCTTACAGGGCACTATCACTTGCGATTCTTCGTCTTTGTGTGCTGAAGATGCTCCGTCGAAATATAATTCCCAACGTCGATCATCAGGTCTTCTAAGCTCATTATTTGTTCATCTGGCAAGTCGTCATTGAGAGGAGTTCTGCCGGCAGAGGGTGTGCTGCGAGGAAGTCTGCTAGGATTTATCCCTTTACGGCACGAAGAGGCACGAAAGTTATATCGAATTGCAATAATATCATTGACCACCTGGCAAGTCTGCCAGAAAGCATTGTACGGGTCATCAAGTATTGCAATGGATTAAATTTCGAGATCAGGTTGACCTTATGAGAAAGCATGTAGTGCCTGAGCTTTTGAGCGGCGAAGATCAGGGCCAAACAGTGCTTTTCAATTATGGGATACTTTATTTCCGTCGGAAGTAAATGACGGCTTAGGTAGTAAAGAGAATTTTCTTTACCCTCATCATTGACCTGGGCTAACAGGGCTCCGAGAGAGTCGTCTAAAGCCGCGGTATAAAGTATCAACGGTCTACCCGAGGCCGGAGCTGCTAAGACGGGAGGTGTCATTAAATATTGTTTAATGTCCTCGAAGGCCCTCCGGCATTTCTCTTCCCAAATAAATTTGGCGTCCTTTTTAACTAATGCCGAGAAAGGTGACACCTACACGACAAGTTCGAGATAAAGCGTCGAAGATATGCCAACTTCCCTTGAAAAGATCGTAGTTGTTTTAAGGTTTTGGGAGGTGGCATTTCTAAGATAGCTTTAATCTTTTCCGGGTCGATTTCAATTCCACGATGTCGGAAAACGAATCCTAAGAACTTCTCGGAGGTGACGCCGAAGTCGCATTTTAAGGGATTCATCTTAAGGTTAAATTGTCTTAATCGTTCGAAAACAATTCTCAAATCATACAGGTGGTTTTCCTTTACTTTGCTTTTGTTGACCACATCATCCACGTAGCATTCGACTTGATTGTGGATGAGATCATCAAAAATTCTTGTCATCGCTCTACGGTAGGTTGCTCCTGCATTCTTCGATCCGAATGGCATTACTTGTGTAGCAATATACTCCGATCGGCGTTCGAATGCTTGTAAGTTTTTCATCTTCGGAGCCATTTTTATCCGGTTGTATCCTAAAGATCCATCCATGAATGAGAATATTTCATGTGTTGAAGCAATGTCGATCATTAATGCAGGATCGGTAGAGGGAATTCATCTTTTGGACATGCCTTGTTTAAATCTGCGAAATCCACACAAATTCGATCTGACCATTCTTCTTCCTGACTGGTACCACATTGGCTAACCAAGTCGGGTATTGTTCTTCACGGACAAATTTGGCGTCTATTAGCTTTTTAACTTCAGCTATGACTTGTTGTTCGATTTCTAAACGCATTCTTCTGGAACCTTGTCTGTCGGAATAGAAGTAGGATCCACTCCTAGCTTATGGATCGCGACCTCGGAGCTAATCCTGGCATCTCATCGTAGCTCCAAGCAAAACGAGTCTTTAAATTTCATTAATAACTTGATTATTTCTTCGGAGTCTTCTTTATTGAGTAAGAAGCTAACAAAGGTAGGTCTAGGCTCTTCGCTAGTACCTAAGTTAACTTCCGTTAACTCATCTATTGTAGATTTGATCTCTTCTTCGAACTCTGGTGGAGCGTTTCCAATTTGTAAATCTTCAAGTTCTTCTGTAGTTTCCATACGGTTTTCATTAGACTCGCAAGTGACAACCAAGCAAAATTCGGTATCGTCAATCGATCCTACTTGTGCCGAATCCGAGACCATGCTTTGAATTGGGTGGACGACCGGAGTTATTCCATAATTTTTCAAAATGTTGTGATTGACCTTCTGTCCATTGTCGAGGTAAGAAACCACGGCTGAATTAAATTTTGAACATAGGGAGAGTACCACTCAAAAGGCAATTCCATTAATTCGGAAGAAGTGACATCTTCAAATTGTACATTGTTTTCAGTTTTGGAGGAAGGAGCACCACGGTAGAATTTGATGGGCTTTGCACCGCCGCTACGTACCTTTTTGACCACCATACCCTCGATCTTATTAGAATGGATCGGGGTCAGGGTCATAGTATGTACATAGTGGTTAATCTTCTCGTACATCGATTTATATTCCTCGTTCTTTTCATCTTCGAGAGAGATCATGAATTGCGGCTTCTTCCGACTTATTGTCGCTGCTTCTTGCTTGATTTCTTTTTCTTCTTTAGAACTATCTTCCCAATCAACATTGATGGCTGGTTTCCTCTGTCCAACTGTCCTAACGTCTCTGCCACGACCTCGTCCCCGGCCTCGACCTCGGATGCGAGTTGTGGAGAAACCTTCACCGTCTCGCTGTAAGGGAGCGGTGAGTGACTGTTGGACTAGAACTTCAGGTTCTTCGTCGTCCCGAACTTCCTTTGCTTCATTCGTTATGGTATCTCTGGAGAAGATTGTTTTCTTCGGAGGTGCGTAATAAGCTGCATCTTCATGGATTCCAATTTCATGTACGGAGAATAGTTGTAAGTCACCTTTGATGCACTGTTCCCCTCCATCGTAGTATTTGATGCACTGATGTAGGGATGATGGTACCATCCGGTTTTCATGTATCCATGGTCGGCCCAGTAGAGCGTTGAATGACGTTTCTGAATCAATTATGTGAAATTTTGTGGTTGTCTTTGCTAAGTCACCGGTATTCATTAGCAGTGTTATTGATCCAAGGGCTCTTTCTCCTTTCTGGTTGAATCCTCTTAATAACATTTTGTCTGCTTCAAGCTCGCGAGCATCAATTTCCAAGTATACTAGCGTTCGAAGATTCATTATATTGATTGATGCTCCTGGATCCACCAATACTCTGGAGAGTGTAAACTTCCCAATTGTAACTGAAATGTACAACGGTCGGTTGTGGTCTGCTATCCCAAGTAGTAGGTCAATGTCCATGAAGGTAACACCTCGCTGTTCCTTTAACGAGCAAACCTCATCTAACGAATCTTCGGTCATTTGAGCTAAGCAAATTTCTGGATTAAGAAAGGCCTTGATCAGAGATTCTCTCATCTCCTTTGATAAGATGAGAGCGCCATAGATGCTCAGTTTGGCTGGTAGTTTCCTAAGATGGGCTAGCACGTTGTAGTCCACTTTATTTTCACGTGTCTCGGTTTCTTCCCGAATGGATATTTCTTCCGTCGGGGTTGGTTCTTCACGAACAACCACACGCTTTCCTTTGTCCTTTGGACCCATTCTCGGAGGTAGAACTCTTCCACTTCTTAAGTTGACTTCTATAATTTCTTCGAATCTAGTATTGAGTTCTGTTGGTGTCTCCTCCTAAATCGGAATGACAGGTTCTTCTGGATTAGCTTCAGAGTCTGAAGGCTCTAACTCTATTGTGACTGGAGCTCCTCGAAACTCGCAAATAGATTCGTTGCTTGTGGAACTCTCGTAGCCTCCTTGGTAGATGTCTTTTTTGTCATTGTGATCGTCGAGATTGTGTATGATTTGAGAATTGTTATTTGTATCGGAATTGATGTCCGGATTAGGTTCGTTGTCTCTAGTTACGTAATCGTTAGAAACAGTCAAAACGTAGCCAACGCCATAACCCTTATCATTATAAGATCCCACCGGAGTGAGCAAATAATCATACAGAGTCAGAGGTTAGAGGGATTTCTCCCCCGAATCGGAAACAACCATCCTAGGATAAGCAGCCCCTAGTCTAGCCTTAAAAGCCTCGGTCTTTTCTTCTTCATCAATTTTATTCTTTTCTTCAATTGTCTCTTGTTGAGGTGGTTCTTCTATCGCAAGTGATAGTGCCGACTTGACAGGTTTCGAACTCTGAATTGAGGCTCGCACCGAAGTGGTTTGGATGCGATCCAAAATCTTCTTCGAAGACTTTATCCAAGCGGTAGCCCATCCATCATCAGTCGCATAGGGATCTATCGGAACAATGAGATCCGTCGAGATAACATTGACGGAACCTCCTTTCTGGGGTTCCTTCATGTATTCCTTCGGGATCGTTATGTTCCCTTTTCGGAGATTGTCGTTGAGCCAACTTTTGAAGGTAATACAATCTTCTATCTTGTGTCCAAGCATCCGGTGGTAAGGGCAAAATTTGGGATCACCTTTCTTGTCGACTTCTTCTGGTTTCTTAGGCTCTGGATTTTGGAAATCTGGAGTCTTCATCAGACTGCGGAACATTTTCGGCACTGCCTCATTCTTGAATGGATACTCCCTGCTCAGAAGCTCCCTTAACGTAAGTTGTGGACGAGGCGGTTGTTCATACTTGTTAAGATGATCGATAGCTGGGTGGGGTTGCTTGGTAATTCGTTGAATTTCTGCTGCGGCCGTTCGGCGATATTTGTATTGGCTGCTTGCCTTTATCGACTAGCTGCGACGATCCTGGACTTCTTTTCAAAAGTTTTCACGGGCTTCGTTTGTCTCGTTTTGTCGGTGAAACTTAATTGCTTCGCCTCCTCTTGCAAGCTTCCGGCCTTGCTTATCAACTTCTCGAAAGTCTTAATAGTAAATCCCTTGAGGAGAAGTGCTATCGGGCCATGAATGCTCTTAAGTAAAATGCCGATCGCATCTTTGTTCTTGTAGCAGTGGCTCACACTTCATACTTAGATTCCTCCATCGAAGTATGTAGTCCACCAAAGTTTCGTTCGGCTTCTGCTTCTCTACCACTAAATCACCTATAGTTATGTGGTGCTGAGCTCCGACAAATCGCTTGATGAAGAGGTTCTCTAATTCTGAAAATGTCTTCACCGAACCGTTCGGTAATTCCGCATACCAATCAAAGGCGATCCCTGACGAGTCGCTGACAAATTGTACGAAGAGTAAAGCATCACTTCCGCCGGCATTGCAACAACGCGGCACGAAAATGTGCAACATGCTGCCGAGGGTTTCCGGTTCCATCAAAGGTCTTGAACAGAGGTGGTACGAAGCCTTTCGGATATTGGACAACGTCGAATTCTTCGGGGTAAGGCCTACCCGTCCGAATGGATGTCCCGCTCTTTGATTGTGCCAAGGCTTCTCGCACCTGCTGTTCCACCATGCTCTTGATATCCTTTTCCGGAATCATGCTTTGTATTGCATCCTTTTTTAACTGATCATCCCCGTTGACGGATGTAATCTCCTTTCCTCCGTCTACAATGTGAATAACTTCTGGGGGTGTTTCTCTTTGGGGTTGAACCTGACTGCGGAAGTGGCTAGGGCTGCGGCCATCTCTTCTATCCTCTTTGCCATTTGGGAGATCGTATCATCTTTCTCTTGAAGCTGCATCCTCATCACTTCCGGCTCCTCTCTTTCGCGAGTCTGCGAGGAGCACCTTGTGAAGGCGACGAAGCTCGTGTTTCAACCATGTTAATTTCCGCATATTCATCATCCATGAAATCCGACGAGTCGACTTCATCTCGAATTTTTCTTCTCTTTCCCTTGCTAATCGCCGAATATCGGTTCTTAGCTTTTCCATAGCATCTTCTAATGGTCTTTTCTGTACATCCTTGCGGTTGTCATGCGATAACTGTCGGGTTTCCTTCTCATGAGTCCCCTTCATTACGGTAGCACTTTCTTCAGACTCAAGTCTCCTGACGAGACTTTCCTTCTCATTTTGTTGTTTTAATCTTAATTGTCCGGTAGTGGGACCCCATACCATCCTTCTAGCAGCAGAAGGTCTAGGACCGGATGGTCTGTCAGCCAAATGCTGGAAGGTGGTATCCTCCCTAATTTGTAGTCTCGAAACAACGACGAGTGGACTAGCTTTCATTCTCTTATTCGGCTTTTCGCGGCGATAACGGGTTCTACTCGCGGCCTAAGACGGGATTTGGCCGGCACCCGCCCTATCCTTCTTAAAATCTACGATACAGGGCATTTTCCTTTCTTTGCTAACTTCTCTATCAGGGTCTGCAGTCGAGCAAATGGCGTAACTCTAGCCCTTTTCTTACGGCCGTCATTGTAATATGCGGGCTGAGGCAATGCAGAAGCAATCTTGCGGACATTTTCCTCGTCCTCTGCGGCGGAGAGGGGATGGAACCTACTTCCTCCCAAAAGTGGTTTGTATTCAGGCGGCGGTGTATACTCGGGCGGTTCCGGGATTTCCTCAGGAAAGCGACTTCGGCGGCTACGGCTTCTCTAGCAATCCTTCTACTTCTGTTCCTCCTCTGAGTTCGTGTCAGTGGTGGAATTCTCGAGCTGGACCCGACCTTGAAAATGGAAGGTCTCACAGAAAGATCTGTACCCTCCACAGGTTCATCACAGTTCTGAATTTCCTTCCCCTTTAGTACGGCGAGAGCCGGGGTAGGTACGAGAGACAACTAGACCGGTGGGAGTAGCAACAACGAGTCCTTCTGCGAACAACGGTACTCCTCTCGGTTGGAATCTTTTGCGGAGGAGGGAATTCATGAGTTGACTTGAGGTTAAACTCAATCAACGGCTTCTCAGTTTCCGGTACTTTGCTTGCGAGTGAAAAGAGAGTGACGTCGGGGATTTTGATGTCGGTGTCCCCGAATCCTTGTCCGAATCGAATGATTCCATTATTAGGCAGTTCGTCCTTGAACAAAGCCGAGTCCGAGTCCGTTGACGAAGGAGAAGATCGGTTTTGGGGCTTCCATTTCTGCGGGCGCGATTCTAAGTGTTAGTCCCCGAATCGTGCTTCTTCTTGTCGTAAAACTTATGACGAAAAAGAAAGAGTCCGAACACATTTCCGTTTATCTTAGTGTATTTGTGGTATTAAAAGAAAATTTTTTTAGATAATTGTTTTTCGAAAAGATTTGTTCGTTAGGACAGAGAATTATTAAAAGAAGGAGAGTTGTAGGAAGGGTAAAGGAATTGGTTAGGAACCGGAAAAGGAAGAGAAAGTCTTGTAGAAACTTCTCGACCCGCAAGACCGCTCCTAAACTAATACCTATTGGGGGTCCACCCCACCTCAGAAATGAGGTAAAAGGATCTCGGAACCTCTCTGTTTAGGGGTGTCTAAACAGTGGCTCCTAAATCCGAAAGGATGTTGGCTATACTCGTCCAAGGTAGAAATGAACATAGTATTCCAACGGAAAGAAGGGTAGTTTGATCCACTAGGGACATGGATACACTACCGATTTTTTGAAAGCAGAACTATTTGAAAAATGGAGAGAGGAATTTTTCCCTAGTGGAGTCGCCAGAAGTTGTCGGCATATTTTTAGATTTTAAATTTGATTTAAATATATATATATATATATATATATATATATATATATATATATATAATTTAGAAAGTAGCATTTGATTTTGAAAATAATTTTAAGTTTGAAAATTTTAAGATATGAAATCAAACCGATCCCACATCTCGAATAGTTTATATAAACGAGCACCACACCACAAACTGTATATCTATCCCGGAGAATAGACACACTGCTTGATGATGGGGCTCGATTAAATAAACTAGAAGATTTGTGACATCTGTTTGGTTTGCGAGCCAATTTTATAAGCAGACAAGTTCCCCTGCTTAATATAAAGGAATTAAGCAGGGTTTATATTACCTGGGTTCTTAAAGTTCCCTATAAGGGCAAGCCCCTATAGTTAATTACATCTTAAAAGACGGGAATCACTTAAGAAAACTCTCGATAATAATCGGTAATTCTGCTCTCAAGAATTTCAAAGTTTAAGTTTTCGAGGGATTGAATTTTGGAATTTCAATAGGGAATGGATCAAATTTGGAATATTTTATTTTGGGAATTCAAAGGAAGAAAGGTAAGAGAAATTACAGATTCGAAGCGAACTTCGGTAATTTCCCGACTATCCTATTGTTTGGCTTGAATTTAGGAAAGTCCTAATGTTTATTTAATGTTTTGATCTTGCCAATTTTAATTAATTAGGACTTATATTCGTATGATGTGATCACATAAATAGCCTCGAAGATGTGAGGGTTTATGTCGTATCGGACGACTACCTCGGAATCCTAAGACCGGTTAGGGCTTAATTTGCAATGCAAATGCCTAACAAAAGGTTGAGGATTTATGTTGCACTAGGCAAACTACCTCGAAGTCCTATGGTTTAGTTATTTAATTCTAAGAAATGTTTAGTTGATGTAGAGTTGTTTCTCTGAAGAAGATGGCCGTGCTGCCCACCATGCTCCGAGCTCCTTGTTGTTGCAGAGGTTTAGAAATCATAAATCAAGAGATGAGAGAAGTGTTTTGGTTTAGAGAAGGTCTTAATTTCCATAGTGTTTTCTATGTTTTAATTAAAATAAATCTTAAAGTTGATTATAACAACACCGGTTAAGATCCCACGGTTCCATCCTTTCGGCATCGTTATTTTTATCGGATTCACTCAGTCCAGATGAATTTGCTAAACTCAACTAAATGAGTTCCACACTTTCATTTAGACCGTAGGAAATCTCGTTAGCAACACGTATGTTACATCATCCGAGGTATTCCCGATCATCCAACAAGACATTTTAATTTAGTTGTAGTTGTAGTTTTGTTGTTTTGTTTGGGATTAAATTTTGAGTTGTTTTATATTTTGAAATGTTGTGGTGGTGAATTTTATCTTGTAATGATTTTTAATTTAGTTTTGGTTTCAGTTTTAGGGACTATCCTAAAGGTGTGGGTTTTCATGCAACAGTTGTTTATCATGCAAGAAAAGTAAGTGCGATGCAATTAAGTAAATTGCAATAAAATAAAAGCGTACCTGGAGGGTCTTCCCGTCATCCCAAGCTGCACTTAAAACACATATCAGAACATTTAAGTATTCCAACGAGTACCTAGGTAAAGCTAAGGGAAAGGTTTTGGTTTTCTACCAAGTTCCTAATCCTATAGCTAGTCACCACCTATGACGTCTAGGTTCTTGTGTTTTGGTTTAAGGACGATTTTCTTCATCGAAGAACAATTAAGTTCAATTGTTCTTATAAATATCCTATCATATTGAGGAAGTGCTTAAGACGAGTCTTAAAACATCTTTTCAATACCTCTAGGATTGTTTTAAGTCCAAGAGAATTTAATTATACAAGTGAATTAATCGTCCAGGAGTTCAAGTTTTGTTCTCTTGCTTAGTGAACTAGGACATTTGAATATCCTATAAGTGAAGTAACACTTCACTTAATACTCCATTTAGGAGTTATGACAACAAGAGCTTCGAGGGCAAATTGATGTTAAGTGATTTGTGATTTAATTTAATTTCAATTAATGGGTTTAAGTTTGGAATAATGTTCAAGTTGTATTAGATTTATTTTGAATTATTTATGTCTTAGGTGATGTTATATTTAATTCAATTTAATTTAATTTAATTTTAATTTAATTTAATTTGGTTTAGTTTTAATTTTAATTTAATTTTTTTTAATTTAATTTTAATTTTATTTTAACTTGATTTTATTTTTTATTTAATTTAATTTAATTTAATATGTTTTAATTTAATTTAATTGAATTTAGTTTAATTTAATTTAATTTAATTTAATTTAATTTAAATTTAAATTTAATTTAATTCAATTTAATTTAATTTAATTTTAATTTTAATTTAATATTTTATTTTTTATGCTTTAAGGATGATTTAATTTTAATTGTTAAAATATTAATTTAATTGAAATCTTAGAAGGATTTAATTTAAATGTTTTAACTTTAATTTAATTTAATGATTAAGTCTTTTAGCATTTTAAATCTTGAATTTGGATTATCATTTTAATTAGGAATTAAATATTATTGAGGTGATTAATTTAGGGATTCTTAAATTAAAGAACAAATCTCCTCCTAATAATATCCCTATTTTAATAATTCCAATTTTTTATTATTCTTCCAAGTTTAATTAATTATTTAATTAAGGTTTATTTTAATTATTTTCAAATTGTTTGGTAGGTTTCTACCCTTTAACTACCTAAGTTTCAAACATCCAAAATCAACTTAGTATGAAATATTTTACCCACCCTTTTAATTAAACCTAAAATTTTTAATTATAGGTTAAAATTTTAATTACCATTTTTCCCTTTAAACTTATTAATTCCATAACTCACTAAATTGAGCTTAAATAAATTTGAAATTTTTATGTGACTTCACTCATATATCAATCAAGACATTAGAGGAGAAAATTTGATTTTTCTGTATTTAATTTATTTATGTAATTATTTTTGGTGGAAAATAAGGATTTTCAAGGAAAATTCAACAACATGACCAAGGGAAAGTTTCTGTCCTTAAGAAAATTATGGGACATTCCTAATGACAAGAGGACCACTTGGACCAATTTTGGTGATTTTTTGAATTATATTTTTTTTATTATAATTATTTTGAGTTTTGGAGTATTAATTAATTTAAAAATAAAATAAAGGTTGAAAAATGAATTTTATATTTTTAAAAAATCTCTCTGATATAAAGGAAACCATAGATCTAATTTTTATAATTTTCTAATTTTTCTTTGATTTATTAGAATTATTTTAGTGGAAATGCTAGAAAATACATTTTTTTTTAATTTTAAAATTACCTTAGGGCTTTAAAATTTGATATCTCATCATAGAGACTTAAGAAAAATATGGGGTTTGTTCCTAAGTGATTAAAATTCAAAATGTGACATTTTGGTGAATTTTATTATTTTTGTGATTTTTATTATTTTTTAATTATTAAAAATATTAAAATAATGCAAAAAATCAACTTTTTGGAAAATTGCAATTTTAATTTTCTTAAATTCCTCTAATATCAGAGAAGCTCCAAAACCAATTTGGTGAATTTTTGAGAAGTATTTTGAAAGTTATGAATTTTTGAAGTTTAGGTTTGGCTAAATGGCTTAATCAACCCATTTGATAGGGCTAACCAAGTCCAATTGACTTCAAACTTTTATGGTGGGTTCCTCTAATCCAAAAGGTCAGTGGAGAATTGATTTAAAGTCAATTTGATGTATGATTAGCTCTAATTACTTAAAGCTCCATTTTGGGTGTTTAAGCCAATTAGGGTTATTACAAGTGAGTCAACTCAAAACCTATTTTCCCTAGGGTCCTCTCGAGTCATAAGATACATCACCAAATTTTCCTAGAATTTATTTCACAACATGCTAATTATTGGAATTAAAATACTCGGAATAGTGACCTAGAATTGAAAAATCAATAACTCTTCATAGGGATGGCCTCTGACTTTGGAAAATTCAGGGAATGTCCCCAAATTCAGAGGCTTCAAAAGCCCTATGGTCTCATGCCATGGTGAATTGTATACATGCATGGAGAATTGAAATTGTGCAGAGAGTAAATAAATCATTAAAAAGCAAATATTCAATGAAATTAAATGATTTCTTTTCCACATTATTCTCCTCTGTTCACTGAGCAAGAGGGTATTTTTATTTTATTTTTAGGATTTTCCTACACAAATTTATGAATTTTCTAAGTTCTGGTAATTAAATAAATAAGAAAAATCCCTATTTTTCTACTTATCCACGCGGCGCCACGCCATCCTCGACAGCTCCGAAGGGCCACGCGGCACGCTCTGATTCGGCGCCGCCATCCGACTCAGCGCTCCAGGGGCCCGCTGTTCATGTACCAATTCAATGTCCGGCTCGATCCAGACTGTCCGCTCGATAAACGCTCGATCCGACGGCTCCCAGTCATCGTCTACGACTGGTGTGCACCCGTGACCGTCAACCTTCTAACCCTAATTTCTCACTCGATTCTCAACGGATTTTTGTGTTCTTATGCTCTATGGATTCGTCTTGAAG
The DNA here is from genome assembly GCA_022702705.1 of Papilionanthe hookeriana x Papilionanthe teres. Taxonomy (NCBI): domain Eukaryota; kingdom Viridiplantae; phylum Streptophyta; class Magnoliopsida; order Asparagales; family Orchidaceae; genus Papilionanthe; species Papilionanthe hookeriana x Papilionanthe teres. The sequence goes on along the minus strand of CM040427.1, from coordinate 95,047,725 downwards.
AGACGAACACATCCATAAGGTAAACATGCATTAAAATTGATTCAAATTAAATGGAGAATCTCTGTAAGTTCAGGAAGAAGAGTGAGTCCATACCTTTGCTTAGAGAAGTGAAGCTTCGATCTGAGAGTTGTGTCACCTTCGATTGGGTCTAAGAAAGCTCCAGATGAAGTCCCTTGGCCTGGTGAATTGTCTAGGTATGATTTTGACCACAGCCGATTTCAACCTTTGGAGTCTGGAATAGGTGGGTGGCCTGGAGAGGGGGCTTTCACTGGGGAACTCCTTCTCGTGGTCTTGTGCAGGTGTGGGTGAGTTTAATTTGACTTTGGTGGAGGATTTGGGAATGTCCTGTTCTGACCTGAGAATTGAGCTCCAAAATCGAGCTCAATTAGTGGGGATTGAGGGCAATAGAACAGTGGGGATCAAATGCTCTAAGTGTGGGGGAGAGTCTGGAGTGATTTTGGTAGAGTTTCCTTAAGGATGGTTCAGCACCTCCTCATGGCCGAGAGGGGTGAGGTTTAAATAGGAGAGGGTGGAGGGCCTCCCGGGGGGTTTAAGGCTTGGGATCAGCTGCTCCATGCAAGAGAAGAACAGCCATGCTGTTCAATTTGGCCGGGACACTTCAGCAAGGGGAATTTCAATGTTGGCTCACATGTGAGCTTTCGGCCATGGTGTTTTCCGGCGGCCTGGTGGCTGGCCGGCCAGGCACTGGTCACCTTCTTGACCAGTGGGGTCAGGGGTTGGCAATGGTGCAGTCAATTGGAGTTTGACATGTGTAAAGGGGCTGGATTGAAATGGAATGGGGAGAGGCTCATTTTGGGTTCAAATTGGTCAACCCATGATTTTGGGTTTGGTTCGCCTCCCCAAGACCTGGTTTTGGGCTGGGTGAATCGGTTAGGTCGAACTTGGTCTTAAGTGGAGAAGTCTCCATCCAAGAATATTTGGATTATATTTGGGTTAAAGGGAATCATAAGTAAGGTTAATGGCTTTTAGGAAGTGCTTAAAGGACCTCCTCCTTTTGCCCAATGTAGTAAGGTCACATGTAAACAAATCACATGGCTTGCATGTGGCTTAAGAATGGCTTCATGGCTTGCACTATGGCTTAGGATAAAGCTTGGTCAATTTCATGGAAGTAGAATTTAGGAATTTTGGTATTTTGGTGGAGAATTTTCATGAAGCTTGATTTGGAATGGTTTAATGATGATTTTGAAACTTAGGGGTGATTTTGATTAAATGGATGATATGGAGAAATGTCATGTGGGCTTTGGATTGAAAACTTGGGCTTTTGAAATGGTCTTGGGTGGGCTTTTAAAGTGGTTTAAGGAAGTGGGCCTTTAGGTTTGAAAATGGGCTTTTGAATAGAAAAATTTGCAATGGGCCATGCCAAATAAATGTTGAGTTTTGTCTAAGGATGTGTCATGATTGATTTGAAACAAGTTTGGAGTGATTTGGGTTTGAATTGGGTTGGATTTGGGCTTCTTTGTTAAAGGGTCAATGTAGGTCAAATTGGGCTCATTTGGGCCAATGTTGGGCTAGGGTTGAAATTGATGTAAAATTAATGTTGGGAAATGTTTATGGGAGTGTTTCAAAGAGGTTTCAACTTTTGTTGGGGTTGGATTTTGGGGTTTGGGTCTATTTGGGTCAAGTTTGGGTTTAGATCAAAATTGGGCTTTTTGGTTTTGGGTTGAATTTGAGTGGGGTTTGGGTCCAAATTTTGGGCAAATTATGTTAGTTTTTTGTTTGTGGGGATGTTAGGGAAGGTTTATAAAAGGTTTGGGGTCAATTGGAGTTGAATTGGTTTGGTTTGGGCTAAGTTTGGGTTATGGGTCCAAATTGGGCTTTAAGGTCAAAAGTGAAATTGGATTCAAATGCCAATCAAATTGGGCCTGGATTTGGTCTAGATTGGTGTTGGGGATGTTGAATTGAAGTTTAGAATTGAATTGGACCAGAATTTGGGTCAATTGGGTAGGTTTGGTTTGACATTGGGTTCACTTTGGGTTAAAATGGGTCAAATTGGGGATTTTGACAAAAGTGGGGTAAATTAACAAATTTGGCCCATGGTGTAGTTAGACAAAATGAAATTGGGAATATTTGGGATTTTTTGGAATTTTCTGGGAATTTTCTGAATTTTTGGATTTTTTGGGTCAAGAGGGGCATTTTGGTAATTTGGAGGATATTGGGGGTATTTTTTGGAATTTTGAGTATTTTGGGTAAAAATGGTCAATTTGAGTGGTGGGAGAATGTTTGAGATTGATTTTGAGGAATTTGGGTGATTTTGGAGAATTTTGAAAAATTTGGGTAATTTCAAGGGTTTTGGGTAGGCTAGGCGGGTCTGGGGTCCCGGGGGTCAAAAATTGAAAATTTAGAAAATTGAAGATTGGGTAAATGTAAGTGGAATGAAATCATTTTGGTTGAGCCATTAAGCCATATCAAGCCCACATGAGCCATGAAGGGACTCATTTGAGGCATTCACTATGTTGTTCCTAACCCTCTTAGCCAAGGGCTTAGGGGTTAAGGACCATCCATGTGAATCACCTGCATGAGTCAGGAGGTCAAGTTGGGTATGGGTGTGGTTTTAGGAGGTGTGTGAAAGTGTAGTGTATAAGTGTAGTGTGTGTGTAAGTCAGCCCTTCACCGCGACCGGACCACCCGGGGCGATCCTAAGGCTAAAGAGTCCTATAGGAACTCATCCTTTAAACTTCCACATTTGATTTCAACCCTCTAGGTGATTAGGGGTCTACAATCAAGCTTGTGGGGTTTGCAAGGAGTCAAGAGGTGTTTGGACTTCTAAAGGGTGGGTTCCACTTCTAGTCCTCTAAGATAGTCAAAGGAAAAGCCTAAGGCTAGATCCTAAGTACTAAAGAGAGAAGAGAAGACCTCATCAAAAATGAGGTCAACATGAAGCTACTGGGATCATTGAGGTTTTCAGGAAGCTTTTTTTGAATAATTGTGCTACACACTTCACTGAGTGCAACAGTCCCATTATCTGTAAACTTCTTTTTTTTTATTTAGTATATCCTTCATAAACTTTACATAATTAGGCATTTGTTCAAAGGTTTCAACGAAGGAAATGTTTACTCTTAATTTTTTAAGGATTTCTAAGAATTCTAAGAATTTTTTTATCTCTCTTTTGTTGCTTCAATCTTTAAGGAAACGGAGATGGTGGTCTTTCTACTATATTTTTCGTTGGATTAAGCGGATATTCTAAATCTGAATATATATTATCATGTCCTTCTTCAGTTTCCACCTTCACTTTTTCAACTTCAACATCTTTTTGCACTCTTGATTCCAATTCTTTTTCACTTCTTAATTTTATAACCTTAATTTATTCTTTATTTTGATCTTTTGGGCTAATTTCAACATTACTTAGGAAAGTTTTTCTGAAGGTCTATTATTGGGTTCAGTAGTAATATGTCCTAATTGATTTTTAATATTTTTAATAGCAGCTCCCTGACTTTGTAATTGGTTACCTTAACTTTGTAATTGGTTCTCTTGACTTTGTAATTAATTGCCCATATTTAATATCAATTATTCCATAGACAACTTCTTTTCCTTAAATTGCGGATTACTATTGAAACCTAGAGGATAAGAAGGTCTATAATTAATGTTTTTCTGGTTGTTCGAATTTCCTAATGCGTTCATAGAATTGTTTCCCCACGACGGATTAACAGTAGTATTGTTATTATTTCAATTTAAGTTTGGGTGGTTTTTCAAACCGGGATTATAATAATTAGAATAAGTATTGTTGGGTCTATTATTTATAGCATTCAACGTCTCATAAGATGACCAAGAATCTAATATTTTTCCCAAGGAATTTTCCTCTAACACCTGAGGCGTTTGAGAATAATTCATTCTAAATTGATCTATTTTCTTTAAAATCGCAGCAATTTAAGAGGCCAACATAGAGATTGCATCAGAATTATGAATACTAGCTACTGTTTTTGGATTTACCCATTCACAAAGACATTAAAATTTATTAGTAGCCATCTCCTCAATTAAAGAATACACCTCATCAAAAGGTTTTGACATTAACAATCCAACAGCAGCAGTATCAATAATTGATATAAAAGATCCCATTAATCCATTATAAAATGTTTGAATTATTAACCAATCTGGTAAAGCGTGATGTGGACACTTCATAAGGACATCTTTAAATCTTTCCAAAGCTTCATATATTGACTCCCCTTCAAACTGACAGAAAGATGTATTATCATTTTTAAGCTTAGCAGTTTTTTATATAGGAAAATATTTTGACAAAAATTTTTGTGATAGTTCTCCCTAAATTCTGATAGATCTAGGTGGTAAAAAATTTAACCACACCTTAGCTTTATCCCTTAATAAAAAGGAAAAAAGTCTAAGCCTGACAGTGTCGTTCGACGCTCCGTCATATTTAAATCTAGCACACAATTCTAGAGAACTAGCAAGATGTAAGATAGGATCATCATTCGGTGTTCCATCAAATTGATTATTTTGTACCATTTAGATAATAACAGGTTTAAGCTCAAATGAATTAGCAGCTACATTAGGATTTTGAATAGTTAAGTGAATTTCATCTGTTGTAAGGTTAGCATAATCTCTTAAAGGTCTAGGTTGATGTTCATTTTCATTTCTTTGATTATCAAAACTGTTCGCTATTTTGTCCAACTTTTTAGATTCTTTTTGTTGTTTTTGAATTATTTTATTAGTATGTTCTAACTCCAAATCGTAAGGTACTAAACCTTCAGATCCAAAACTACACATAAACAATTACAATAAGCACACTTAAATGTAAGCACACACAAATACAAATTATGAAACAAAGGTTTTAGTTACTACTCTATTTACTATTGCCTCCCCGACAACGATGTTAAAAAATTGATCAGGGGCGGCCTTTGAATAAGTTTTTGAATAGTATTTTCAGTTCAGTCACAAAGTATAATCAGTCTAATAAACAAGCAAACAATCTATATGCAAGTATACATATCGCTCAAGTAGTGCAGGGCTCTAGTGGAGTCCTGATTATCGATCCCACAGGTAGGAAGCAAACCTTAAAGCATAGCACATAAATCCAATATTCAAATTTACAATAACCTTAAAGTAAATACTAAAGTTGCTAAATTTTAACGATGCTAGAGATTTTAAGATTAATAAAGTACTTTCTAAACTTCAAATTAAAGTTAACTACTACTACAATAAGTTTTGTATTGCAAACTTCAAATACCGAGAAAGTGTCCACCCCCTTAAAATGATATTATTATGAGTGAATGATATAGATTAGTAAAATTCTTGTATCGTGCCAAATAGGAGCATACCTATTCTTTACCCTCTTCCGAGTGTTATAAATAACATTGGTTAATCCTTGGTTACTTCCTAAATCTGTGGTTAGACCGGGAGGATATTGGCTCTCACTCCAGAGCTCCACTTCCCTTCGCCTGAAAGCTAACTCTCGCTTTAGTTTCCAAACACTAGGGCCAAATTAGGGATTTTAGTCTGTCACCCTAAAATCTCTAATTTTACGCCTAATAAATAATATCTCCTTATTTATTTGCACTCAACCACCCTGAACTGCATCACTCATTCATGGACATTGAATGTAACCCTCACTTTTTTGTAGAAATCATTGTCCTTTTGGATCGTATGTTTCACAACATTTTTGAACAATTCAATTGGCAAATCAAAAAGTAAATAAAGTATGAAGTGAAAAATCATTACAATTTTCTTAAAATTCATACGACACATCCAATTTAAACCATCACTTCATCATATATCATTGCAAAGATAAAGACGAAGAAATCTACTCATAATTCATGTTGATGATATGAAAAAACAAAGAATTTAAATATAAAAGCAAAGTCATACAAACAAAAAGAAGTAAATACAACTTATCCCAATTTATTCCTCAACCAAATCCTTTGAAGTTCCTTTGAATTCCCTTCACTCTTCATAACAACACGCAATTCTCTCATAGAATAGTAGGGAAGAAGCAATCTCCCACTTTTCCTCTCCTCCTACAACTCATTTGAGAAGAATCCCTCACAAAACAACACTTTTACACCAAACCCTAGACTCTAAACACTTTACAAACCATTCCTCTCAACTCACACACTGATATACTTCACTCACACCACTTCTTGTCTTTGAATTCTGGCGCAAAATTTGTGTTAAAATTGCCTATGGAGGATTTCTCCAAAGATGCCTCAAGAATCCCTCCCAAAGTCGTCCAAATACATTGAATATGGCCTTCACCGACATTGGGTGCCATCAGCGCTGATCCACGAATATTTATGCTTACGTTTTTCACTTTACATTTCTTTCAATGATAATATCTCTTTCTTTGCAACGGATGTCAAAAACTTGACTCTAAAACAAATAAGAAATATATTTAAATTTTTTTATAATATGAGATTCTACGCAATTGTTATTACTTTTTAAATTGATTTTGTAAAGTATGTTTTAGGATAGAAAGTTTGAAAATTTATAGGTATTTTTTTAATAAAAAGTATATGAGGCAATTAAAATTATCAAGACTCTAAAAATGATATGAAAGCAATGAGAATAAAATATCATTTTCCTTTTTCATTGAATCAGTAATAATTACAGAATTTCATTGTGGAAGTATCTATATGTGTTGTGCCAAATATGAAAAATTATATTCTTTACCCTTACTTGTTTCTATAAAGAACAATGGTTAATTTGAAGTTTTGAAATTTTGTAGATGGGTTATGCAGGGATGATACCAGCTCTTACTCTAGAGTTCCCATCTATTCCCTCCACCTGAGGGCTAACATCTTATAACAAAATTTAGAAACATCAAACAAATTAGGGGGCTTTAGCCTATCACTCTAAAGTCCTCTAATTTTACTCCCCATTAAAAACATATCTCTCTATTTGCATGTGATTCTCTCCAATTGTTGATTGAGACAATATCGCATTGGTTCTTACATGATCTCATAAAAAATTTTAACATCTTAATTGGCCAAATGAAGAAGTAAATGAAGTGTAAGGTAGTGGAATTATCACAACTTCTTGCAACATTAAACAACTATACTTCACACAACTTCCTTCCATAATTTAATTACTTCATCATTTAAAAGGAAAAAGATAAAAAAAACTACTCAGAACTCATGGAGAAAACATAAACACAAATTAATTTGAAAGTAGAAATCATAGTGAAAACACACCAAGTCTTACTTAAAAACCAAATGTAAAAACAAAGATAAACACTTATATGAAAATCATCTTCACAGGACTCTGGAGGTTTCTCTGTAACTTTTTCTTTCCACTAGATAACTCCTTAAAGGTTGGCGCCAAACTCTAAGGATTAACTTTCCTGAATTCTAATACAAACTATGATAAAGTAAAGTGGAAAAGTAAAGAAAATATGGCAAAAAGAAGACTCTCTTTCTTCCTCTTTCCCTTGAACCAATTCAAGCTTTTCTCCAACTTCTCCCACCAAAATGTCTCTTCAAAACTTTTCTCTTTTTCTGAGCTTAAGTCTTCATTTTAATAATTCTCCAAAAGGTGCTTTGTTGTCTCTTTAAATTATGTCTAGATTCAATGAATCTACCTAGAGATTCATCCATCCATTTAAATTTTAAATGATTTTTGGTGCTAATGGGAAGTTAATGAAGTTTAAACCAAAGGCTGCTTCAAAAACCCCTTCAAATTTGCACCAAAAGTAATTTAAATTCGTCACTCTGACTGTAGCATTTATGCGTCAGCCATCTGGCGCTTAGGCGCCAAAGCCTAATTTTGCAATCCTTTCAATATTTGCTCTAAATTTAATCTTTCTTCCTCTTTTCATCATAATCAGTGTTTTTCATCATACTTGGAAGAAAAACATAAAAATACCTTCCATTAAAGTGCAATATCATAAAAAATAAGTATAAAAATGTGCTTAAAAATAATACATGTATTAGGTGTATCAAGAGCTTTTAGGCATTCATTATCAAAATAAAAAATCACATCTTTTTCCAGTAAACGATATAAAGGTTTTGAAATTTTTGAAAAGGCTTCAATATAATGTCTATAGAATCCAACATGTCTCAGAAAACTTCTAATTCCCTTTACATCTATTGGGCAAGGTAAATTAGAGATCACTTCAATTTTTGCAGGATCTACCTCCATACCATTTTCTGATATACAATGTCCCAAAACAATTCCTTTTGCTACCATTAATTGTCATTTTCGCAGTTAAGGACCAAATCAGTTTTTTCACAATGTTTTTGAACTTTAGGCAGATGTTCTAAACATGATTCAAATGAAATTTGAAACAATAAAAAGTCATCCATAACAACTTCAATCCCTTTTTTAATTAAATCACAAAAAATTGTCATCATACATCTTTGTAGCAGGGGCATTACATAAACCAAAGGGCATTCTTCTAAAAGAAAATGTACCATAAATACTGGTAAATGTTGCTTTCTCTTAATCCTCAGAAGCAATTTGTATTTGGTGGTAACCAATATATCCATCCAAAAAATAAAAGGATTTATGCCCAGGTAGTATATCCAATATATGATTTGTAAAGAAAAGTGGAAAATGGTATTTCCTTGTGGTAAGGTTTAAATTTCTATAATCAATGCATATTCACCACCCTCTAACTTGTCTTGTTGGTACAATTTCACTCTTTTCATTAATTGTTACAGTAACTCCTCCTTTCTTAGGAACAAAGTGAAGAGGACTAACCCATGAACTATCTGAAATAGGGTAGATAATTCCAACATCCAACCGAATTAAAATTTCTTGCTTAACAACTTCTTTCATGATAGGATTTAATCTCCTTTGAGGATTAACTTGAGGTTTGAAGTTATCTTCCAGAAGGATTTTATGCATACAAATTGAAGGATTGATTCCTTTAATATCAGTTTTTGTCCATCTGAAGGCTTTCTTGTATTTTTTTTTAAAATTTTAAGCAAACTCTCTTCTCCTTTTTCAGTCAATTGAGAGGAAATTATGACTGGCAAAGTTGAGGAATCGCCTAAAAAGACATATTTTAAACGAGTAGGAAGCAACTATAAATCAAGTTCAGGAAGTTTTTAATTGATGGACTCAAATATTTATCTTTTCACTCATGTCTAACAATTTAAAAATTTCATGAACATAATTTAAATCTTCCGCATGAAAATCTTCAAGATGTTGTAATTTCTCTTCTTGCTCATGTTCCATTTCTTCACATTCATGTTTCTTTTCATAAGTTGATTTGAAATGACATTCACTTAAATATCTGATAACATCCATCCTATAACATTCATCATCTTTACCTCTTGCAGGATATTTCATTGATTTTGAAATATTGAATGTAATAGTTTGGTCATTGAGACTCATCGTTAGTTCCTTTTTTTGTACATCTATCATCGCTCTGCCTGTGGCTAGGAAAGGTATCCCTAAAATTATGGGTATCTCTTTTTCTTCCTCCAAATCAAACACAATATAATCAACAGAAAAGATAAACGGATCGACTTTCATCAAAACATCTTTTATAACTCCTTTAGGATATGTGATCAAACAATCTGCTAATTGCAGAGTTACAGTAGTAGGGGTTATTTCTCCTAATCCCAGTCTTTTGAATATTGATAATGAAGTAAGGTTAATGCTTGTACCCAAATCACATAAAGCTTTTCCATAAAATCTGTCTCCGATCGCACATGGAATTATGAAACTATCAGTATCTTTAAGCTTTTCAGGTGGCTTTTTCTGAGTTATTGCACTGCACTCCTCACTAAGTGCAACAGTTTCATTATCTTCAAACTTCATTTTTCTGTTGAGAATATCCTTCATAAATTTCACATAGCTTGGCATCTGTTCTAAGGCTTCAGTAAATGGAATGTTGATTGTAGGCTTCTTAAAAATTTCCAAAAACTTTGAAAATTGCTTATCTATCTTCTGTTGTCGAAGTCTCTGAGGAAATGGAGGCGGTGGCTTTTCCAAATCAATCTTAGGTGAAGAAATAGGTCTTTCCAAACCTTTGGAGCGTCCTCTTTTAGTTCTTTAATCTCTTCTTTCTCTACTTCAATCTCTTTTTGAACTCTACCTTCAACTCTCTTCCACTTCTCAGTTGAATAGTTTTTATTTGCTCTTTATTTTTGTCTCTTAGATTTACTTCAGTATTACTTGGAAGTGTTCCTTGGGATCTACTACTTAATGAATTAGCAATTTGTCTCAATTGATTCTCGATATTTCTAATTTTAGCTCCTTCACTTTGCAATTGATTTCCCATTTGTAACATCCTTTAATTGTGAAGTATTGTTAAAACCTGGAGGATAGGTTGATCTAGAATTATTATTCCCTTTATTGTTCTAGTTCCTCAATGGGTTTACTTGGTTGCTCCCCCATTGTTGATTATTACCACCCTGATTATGGGTATTCCAGTTAAAGTTTGGATGGTTTCTCCAACCTGCGTTATAATAATTGGAATATGGGTTATTAGGCTTACTTATAGCATTCAAAGTTTCTGGTGAAGTTTGAGAATCAACCATTAGGCCTAATGAATTTTCTTCAATCATGGCAATTGGTCGAGAAAAATTCATCCCAAGTTGGTCTATCTTCCTTGAAATTACAACAACTTGATTTGCTAGCATCGCAAAAGCATCATTTTCATGAATATTGACTACCTTTTTAGAATTTAACCTTTCAGAAGGACATTGAAAATTATTAGTAACCATTTCTTCAATTAAATCATAAGCATCAGCAAACTGTTTAGACATCAATGAACCACCAGTGGTGGCATCGATAATAGATTTAAGAGATCCAACTAATCCATTGTAAAGTTTGAATTATTAAACAATCTAGTATCGAATGATGTGGACACTTTCTTAGGAGATCTTCAAATCGTTCCCATGCTTCATATATGGATTCACCTTCAAATTGAAAAAAAGATGTAATGTCATTTCTAAGCTTCACACTCTTTGATGGTGAAAAAGTTTAGCATGGAATTTTTGTACTAAATCACCCAAAGTTCTGATAGATCCAAGTGCTAACAAATTTAAACATATCATAACCTTATCCCTTAGTGAGAAAGGAAAAATGTATAAGTATAATAGCATCATCGGAAGCACTATCATATTTAAAAGTAGCACAAAATTCTAGAAAATTTTAATTTTTGACCCCCGGGACACTAAACCCACCAAACCTACTAAATGCCCTTGAAATTGCCCAAAATTTGCAAAATTGCCTAACTTACCCAAAATTCCTCAAAATCAATCCTAAATATTTTTCCCCACTCAAATTGATCATCCATGGCTAAATATACCAAAAATTCCAAAAATACCCCCTCAATACCCTCCAAATACCCAAAATACCCTTTTAACCCAAAAATTCCAAAAATTCAGAAAATTCCCAGAAAATTCCAAAAAATCCCAAATATTCCCAATTTTAGTTTGTTCAACTACATCATAAGCTAATTTAGTCAATTTAGCCCACTTTTACCAAAACCCCCAATTAGACCTATTTTTAACCTAAGTGGACCCAATGTCCAACCAAGCCACTCCAATTGACCTCAATTTTGATCCAATTCAATCATAAACTTCAATTTAATATCCCCAATACCAATTTAGACCAAATCCAAACCCAATTTCATCAACATGTGGATCCAATCTCAATTTGAAGCTTAATGCCCAATTTTGGCCCATGACTTAAACTTGGCCCAAACCAACCCAACTTAACTCCAATTAACCCCAAATCTTTTCCTAAACCTTCCTAACATCCCCACAAACAAAGCACTAACTTGATTTGCCCCAAATTTGAAACCAAACTCCACCCAAATCTAACCTAAACCAAAAATCCCCAATTTGGCCTAAATCCATCATGAACCCAAATGAGCCCAAATCCCAAAATCAAAGCCCAACCAAAGTTGAGAACTCTTTGTCACACCCCCATAAACATTCTCCAACATTAATTTTACATCAAACCCAACATTGGCCCAACCTTAACCCAAGTTAGCCCAATTTGGCCCATTTTGACCCCATTACCAAAAAGACCCAAATTAAACCCAATTCAACTCAAAATCACCCAAAACTTGTTCCAAATTACTCATGATACATCCCTAAAATAAACCCAAAATTTATTTGACACAACCCCTCACCAATTTTCATCCATCAATTTATTTCAAAACCTAAAAGCCCACTTCCTTAAACCATTTTAAAAACTCATCCAAAATGATTTCAAAAAGCCCAAAATTGGCTCTAAAGCCCACATGACAAATTCTTCTCATCATACCTTTAATTGATATCATCCCTAAGTTCTAAATCAATCATCAAATATATCCCAATCAAGCCTCATGCCAATTTCTCCTAAATTCATCAAAAATGCCAAAACCCATTTCTATGAAAATAATCCAACCTTTTCCCAAGCCATGAGCAAGCCAAATGAAGCCATTTACAAGCCATATGAAGCCATGAGAGCTTTGACACCTCACCAAGCCATTAATGGTAAGAAGAGGGGGCTCTTTCTTAAACCTTCATTAAGAATTTTTAACCTCATCCATGCTACACTCTATAAACTAAGATTAGCCACATCACCTTGGATAGGGACCTCACCACCTTCTCTTGGCTGACCCAACTGATTTATTTCAGCCCAAAATCAGGCCTTGGTGGGTGCACCAAACCCAAATGCATGAGTTGACCAAAATGAGCTTCCCCTCATGCCATTTAACTCAAACACTTTACACATGGCCAATACCCATTTCTTGCACCAAACTCAACCCCTGACCCCACTGAGTCAGATGGTGACCTGACCCTGGCCGGACCACCACCTGGGCTGCCGGAAAACACCAGGTCGAGAGCACCCATTTGATTTAAAAGTTCAAATTGAATTAGCTGAGCTGTCCCATGGCCAATGGTCACTGCTGCTATTCTTCCCTTGCCCTGAGCAGCTGATCCCAAGCCTTAACTCCCCCTAGGAGGCCCTCCAGCCATGTCTATCTAAAGTCCACCACCTCTCGGCCAAAAGAAGTGTTGAACCAAAGCTTACCAAAACTTTGTTGAAATTGCTCCACACTCCCCTCCATACATAAAGCACTTGATCCCCACTGAAATCCAGCCCTAATTCCCTCTAGCCGAGCTCAATTTCTCAGATCAAAATCCACCCAAAAAAAGGACACTTCACCATAGTGAGCCAATCCTCAAATTGATTGACCCTACACCTTCATCAAACTAAGAGAAGAAGTTCCCCAACAAAAGCCCCCTCTCCAAGCTTTCCATTCTCTCTATTGGCCAAGATTTGAAATCGGTCTTGGTGGAAATCACACCCAGACAATTCACCAAGGCCAGAGGCTTCATCCCTAGGCTCCTCCAGCTCCAACGAACGTGCCGAGCACATTCAGTCGAGGCCTCACCTCCTGAACCAAGGTATGGAAACTCCTCCTCCCCGAGAGCTTCTTTTGATTCTCCATTTTGTTTGAGTCAATTTCATAGCATGTTAGCCGTATATATGTGTTCGTCTCTTCAAGACGAGTTCATAGAGCATAAGAACATGAGATTCGGTGGAGAGATGAGGGAGATCTTAGGGTTTTAGTGTGGATGTCTCTCGGGACACACCAGTCAGAGACGATGACTAGGAACCGTCGGATCGCTTGTATCGGATGGACGGTCCAGATTGCATCGGACGAACAGACAGAACGGAACCGCGGGACGCGTGGCTCCTGACTCAGGTGGCGGCATCGAATAGGAGTGCACCGCGTGGACTTTCGGAGCTGCCGAGGTTGATGCGGCGTTGACTGGGTTAAGTAGATAAATAGGATTTTTTCCTATTTATTTAAATACCTGAAACTTCAAAAAAGCATATCTTTGTGTAGAAAAATCACAAAAATAAAATAAAAATACCTTCTTGCTCAGTGAACAGAGTAGAACAACGTGGAAAAATAATTAAGTTATTTTGATTAATATTTTATTTTTAATTAATTATTTACTGATTTCAGTATTTTAATTCTCCATGCATTTATACAATTCACCATGGCATGAGACCATAGGGCTTTTGTAGCCTCTATTCTTGGGAACATTCCCTGAATTTTCCAAGGTCAGAGGCCATCTCTATGGCAAGTTATTGATTTTTCAAGTTTAAGTGTCTGTTTTGGCATTTTAATTCCAATAATTAGCATGTTGATCAATAAATCCTAGAAAAATTAGGGGAGGTATCTTATGACCAGAGGACCCTAAGAAAAATATATTTTGAGTTAACTCATTAAGAATAAACCTAATTGGCCTAAACATTTAAAACTGAAATTTAATTAAATAGGGCTAACCATACATCAAAATCACTTGAAAACAGTTCTCCACTAATCTCTAAAGTCAGAGGAGTCTCACATAAAAATTTGAAATCAATTGAAAATGATTAGCCCTACTAAATGAAGTATTTAAGTGTCATGATCATTATTAAATTTGAAAAATTCATAAAACCCAAAATATATTTCAAAAATTCACTAAATTGATCTTGGGACTTCTCTGGTATCAGAGGAGTCTAAGAAAAATAAAATTTGAATTTTTCAAAAATTTCCATTTTTTTCACCATATTTTTATTATTTTAATAATTAAAAAATAATAAAAATCACAAAAATATCAAAAATCATAAAAATGTCATGTTTTGCCTCCTAATCACTTAGGAACAAACCAAATATTTTTCCTAAGTTTCTAGGTTAAGAAATTGAATTTTAAAGGCTTAAAACAATTTTTAATATTAAAAAATGAATTTTTCAACATTTTCACAAAATTAATTCTAGTAAATCAAAGAAAAATCAGAAAAATGTAAAATTTGTTTCTCTGAACTCTTTGAGGTCAGAGAGATTTATGAAAAATATAAAATTTATTTTTCAACTTCAATTTTATTTTATAATTATTTAATTCTCCAAAACTCAAAATAATTATAATAATTAAATATAATTCAAAAATTCACCAAAATTGGTCCAAATGATCCTCTGGTCAGTAGGAACATCCCATAATTTTCCTATGGACAGAAACCTTATCTTGGTCAAGTTGTTGAATTTTTATTGAAAACCCATATTTTTTATAAAAATAAATATATAAATTAAATTAAATTCAGAAAAATCACATTTTCTTCTCTAATGTCTTAATTGACATGTGAGTGAAGTGACATAAAAATTTTAAGTTCATTTGAGCTTAATTTGATGAGTTATGAAATGAACATGCTTAAACGGACATAAAGGTAATTAAAGAATTTTAACTCTAATTAATATTTAGGTTTAATCAAGGGAAGGGTAAAATATCTGATTTTAAAATTTTCATTAGATGATTGAAACCTAGGGAATTAAGGGGTAGAAACCCATTAATCATCATAAAAATATTTAAAGTAAATTTTAATTAATTAAACAATTTGAATTTTGGAAGAATAAGTTAAAATTTGGATTATTAAGATTAGGGATATGATTTAAGAAGATATCAATTCTTTAATTTAAAATCCCTAAATGAATCACTTTATTAATATTCAACTCTTAATCAAACTCAAAAATTGATAATTGAAATTAATAATTAAACAATTAAAAGGAAAGTAAACCTTAATTAAATTAAAAGCATAAAACATTAAGTGATTTGATAATCAAATTGAAATAAATTTAAAACATTAAAATTAATTTGAAATTACTTAAAAAAAAAATCTAAAACAAATTTGAAACATTAAAGAAAATCAACCTTAAAACAATTCATAATTAAAAACATAAAAAAATCAAACCAATTAAAATTGACCTAAAGTGTTACAATTAAGTGAAATTAAATTTAAATCATTAAAAGTTTAATTAAATTGAATAATCTAAATACCTCTTTCAAATCAAACAATTTTAAAAGTAAATTAACTTGAATTTTGAAACTAAATTAATTCACTTTAAATCATCAATTCAAATTTTAAATTGTTAAAATCTTTTACAAACTAATTTGCCCCCCCCCCTAAAGGCTTTCATTATTATAACACTTAAGTGCATCAAGTGAAATGTCATTTTACTCATCGGATAATCAAATGTCCAAGTTCACTAAGCAAGAGATAAAACTCAACTAAACTTTGAGATGGTTAATTCACCAGTACAATAAAATTCATTTGGACTCAAAATAATCTCAAAAGTATTGAAAAGATGCTTAAGACTCGTCCTAAGCGCTTCCTCAAGATAATGAGATGTTTTAGAAGAACAACTGAACTTAATCATTCTTTGACGAAGAAAATCATTCTTAACAAAACACAAGAACCTAGATGTCATAGGGATTGACTAGCAATAGGATTAGGACTTTGGTAGACAACCAAAACCTTCCCTTAGCTTTACCTAGGTGTTTCTTCCCTTAGCTTTTATTTTATTGCCATTTATTTACTTACCTGTACTGCACTTTACTTTTCTTGCATGTTAAACAAGACTGACACCCTGCATGAAAACTGAAACCTTTAGGATAGCCACAGAACTGAAACCCAAAACTAAATTAAAAGTCACAACAAGATAAAATTCACCGCCACAACATTTCAAAATATAAGACAACTCAAAATGTAATCACAAACAGAACAACAAAACCACAACTATAACTAAATTAAAACGTCTTGTTGGATGATCGGGAATACCTCGGATGATATAACTTACGTGTTGCTAACGGGATTTCCCACGGTCTAAATGAAAGTGTGGAACTCATTCAGTTGAGTTTAGCAAATTCATTTGGACTAAGTGAATCCGATAAAAATAACGGTGCCGGAATGATGGAACCGTGGGATATTAACTGGTGTTTTTATAATCAACTTTAAGATTCCCCTAATAAAACATTAAAAATACCTGAACCTTAAAACTCTTCTAAACCAGAACACTTCTCTCATCTCTTGATTTTCACTTTCTAAAACAAAACCTCTGCAACAACAAGGAGCTTGGAGCATAGTAGGCAGCACGACAATCGTCATCAGCAAAACTGGAATCTACAAAACCTTTCTTAGTTTAAATAACTAAGCCATAGGATTTCGAGGTAGTTTTCCTAGTGCAAAATAAATCCTTAACCTTTTCATTAGGCACTTGCAAAATCATTTTATGCAAATTAAGCCCTAACTGGTCTTAGGACTCCGAGGTAGTTGTTCGGTACGATATAAATCCTCACATCTTCGAGGCTGTTTGTATGATTTTATCATACAAATATAAGTCCTAATTAATTAAAATTGGCAGTATTACAACATTAAATAAATGCTCAAATTAAAGCTAAACAATAGGATAGTTAGGAAGTCATCAAAGTTCACTTCGGATCCGTGACATCCCCTAGTTCTCTTCCATTGGATTCCTAAAATAAACTGTTCCAAATTTGATCCATTCCCTATTGAAATTTTCAAAATTCAATCCTTTGAAAACCTTAAACTATGAAATTCTTGAGAGCAAAACCACCGATCATTATCGAGAGTTTTCTTAAATGATTCCCGTCATTTAAGATGTAATTAACTATAGGGGCTTGCCCTTATAGGGAACTTTAAGAACCCAGGTAATATAAACCCTGCTTAATTCCTCTATATTAAGAAGGGGAACTTGTCAGCTTATAAAATTGGTTCGCAGACCAAACGGATGTCACAAATCTTTTAGTTTATTTAATCGAGCCCCATCATCAAGCAGTGTGTCTATTCTTTAAGATAGATACACGGTTTGTGATGCGATGCTCGTTTATATAAACTATTTGGGATGTGAGATTGGTTTGATTTCATATCTTAAAATTTTTTAACTTAAAATTATTTTCAAAATCAAATGCTACTTTCTAAATTATATATATATTTAAATTAAATTTAAAATCTAAAATTTACCTACAATTTCTGTAGGTGACCTGTTTTCAAAAAACAACACTCAACCTAAAAATATGTCGATACCCCTCTCACAGTAGTTGAAGGTGGTAGTTTTTTTGATGATTTGAATCGTTGAAGGGTCAACTGCCATGCCATATTCAGAAATTTTATGTCCAAGAAAAATTCCTCCTCCAACCATAAATTGACATTTCTCCCAATTTAGAACTAAATTTATTTTTCACATAACTCCAAAATCTTTTCTAAATTATTTAAGCAAGAGTCAAATGAAGTTCCAATATGAACAAATCATCCATAAAAACTTCTATTCCATAATCAATCATATTCGTAAAAATTAACATCATACATCTTTGAAGTGTTGTAGGTGCGTTACATAATCCAAACGGCAATCGATGAAAAGTAAATGTTCCATAAAGACTAGTAAATGTGGTCTTTTCTTGATCCTTAGAAGCTATTGGTATTTAATGATAGCCAGTATATCCATCTAAAAAACAAAAAATATACTTATGCCAAACAAGCCTATCCAACATTTGGTCAAAAAAGGTAAAGGAAAGTAATCTTTCTTAGTGGTGGCATTTAATTTTCTATATTCAATACAGATTCGCCAACTTGTGACTTGTCTCATAGTTATTAATTCATTTCTTTCATTCATCTTAACTGTCACTCATCCTTTCTTAAAAACACAATGAATCAGACTTACCAATGCACTACCTGAATAGGATATATAATTCCAGCATCCAACCATTTTAAAATTTCTATCTTTACCATTTCCTTCATCAATGACTTTAATCTCCTTTGTGATCAGCTTTAGATTTATGATGTTCATCAAATAGATTTCTATGCATACAGCTCGAAGGATTGATTCCTTTAATATCAGCTAAATTCCAACAAAAAGCATTTTTGTATGTTTTCAGTGTATCTAGTAATTCTTGATCTTGTAAACTGTTTAAATATGAGAATACATTAATTGGTAATGTTGATAATTCTCCTTAAAACACATAATTCAAATGGTTAGGAAGTATTTTCATCTCAAGATCATGAGGTTTTATGATAGATGGAATTAGAATTTTATTATCATTTTCTGTAATATCCAACATCTCAAATCTTTACTGAACATAATCTAGTTCTTCATTATCTATCTCATCATATTTATCTTCCATTTCATTTTCATCCTCACAGTTCAAATCTTCTTGTTCCTTTTTTCTTCAAAATTTTCCCTAAAATGCTCATCTTTTAAGTAGTCACAAATTTCCATTCGAAAGCATTCATTATTTTTTTGTTTTGTAGGGTATTTCATAGCTTTTGATATATTAAATGTCACCTCTTGATAATTAACTCTCATTATTAGTTCTCCTTTTTAAACATCTATCATAACTCTTTTAGTTGCAAGGAATGGTCTTTCCAAAATGTTAAGAATTTCGTTATCTTCCACCATATCTAAAACAATAAAAACCACATAGAAGATAAATTTATCAACCTTTACTAAAACATCTTCTACAACTCCTTTAGGATAAGTAATAGAACGATCAGCTAACTGAAGAGTTACTGAAGTAGGAGAAATTTCTCCTATTCCCAACCTTTTAAAAGTTGATAGAGGCATGAGATTAATACTGGCTCCCATATCACATAAGGTTCTTCTAAAAATTTTTTCTCCAATAGCACAATGGATAGTGAAGCTACTGGGATCATTGAGGTTTTCGGGAAGCTTTTTTTGAATAATTGTGCTACACACTTCACTGAGTGCAACAGTCCCATTATCTGTAAACTTCTTTTTTTTTATTTAGTACATCCTTCTTAAACTTTACATAATTAGGCATTTGTTCAAAGGTTTCAACGAAGGAAATGTTTACTATTAATTTTTTAAGGATTTCTAAGAATTCTAAGAATTTTTTATCTCTCTTTTGTTGCTTCAATCTTTGAGGAAACAGAGATGGTGGTCTTTCTACTATATTTTTCGTTGGATTAAGCGGATATTCTAAATCTGGATATATATTATCATGTCCTTCTTCAGTTTCCACCTTCACTTTTTCAACTTCAACATCTTTTTGCACTCTTGATTCCAATTCTTTTTCACTTCTTAATTTTATAACCTTAATTTATTCTTTATTTTGATCTTTTGGGCTAATTTCAACATTACTTAGGAAAGATTTTCTGAAGCTTCATATATTGACTCCCCTTCAAACTGACAGAAAGATGTAATATCATTTTTAAGCTTAGCAGTTTTTTATATAGGAAAATATTTTGACAAAAATTTTTGTGATAGTTCTCCCTAAATTCTGATAGATCTAGGTGCTAAAAAATTTAACCACACCTTAGCTTTATCCCTTAATGAAAAAGGAAAAAGTCTAAGCCTGACAGTTTCGTTCGACGCTCCGTCATATTTAAATCTAGCACACAATTCTAGAGAACTAGCAAGATGTAAGATAGGATCATCATTCGGTGTTCCATCAAATTGATTATTTTGTACCATTTGGATAATAACAGGTTTAAGCTCAAATGAATTAGCAACTACATTAGGATTTTGAATAGTTAAGTGAATTTCATCTGTTGTAGGGTTAGCATAATCTCTTAAAGGTCTAGGTTGATGTTCATTTTCATTTCTTTTATTATCAAAACTGTTCGCTATTTTGTCCTACTTTTTAGATCTCTTAAAGGTCTAGTTTTTTGATTCCCTTAAACCTTCAGATCCAAAACTACACATAAAAAATTACAATAAGCACACTTAAATGTAAGCACACACAAATACAAATTATGAAACAAAGGTTTTTAGTTACTACTCTATTTACTATTGCCTCCCCGACAACGATGTTAAAAAATTGATCAGGGGCGGCCTTTGAATAAGTTTTTGAATAGTATTTTCAGTTCAGTCACAAAGTATAATCAGTCTAATAAACAAGCTAACAATCTATATGCAAGTATACATATCGCTCAAGTAGTGCAGGGCTCTAATGGAGTCCTGATTATCGATCCCACAGGTAGGAAGCAAACCTTAAAGCGTAGCACATAAATGCAATATTGAAATTTACAATTCACTTAAAGTAAATACTAAAGTTGCTAAATTTTAACGATGCTTGAGATTTTAAGATTAATAAAGTACTTTCTAAACTTCAAATTAAAGTTAACTACTACTACAATAAGTTTTGTATTGCAAACTTCAAATACCGAGAAAGTGTCCGCCCCCTTAAAATGATATTATGGTGAGTGAATGATATAGATTAGTAAAATTCTTGTATCGTGCCAAATAGGAGCATACCTATTCTTTACCCTTCCGAGTGTTATAAATAACATTGGTTAATCCTTGGTTACTTCCTAAATCTGTGGTTAGACCGGGAGGATACTGGCTCTCTCTCCAGAGCTCCACTTCCCTTCGTCTGAAGGCTAACTCTCGCTTTAGTTTCAAAACACTAGGGCCAAATTAGGGATTTTAGTCTGTTACCCTAAAATCTCTAATTTTACGCCTAATAAATAATATTTCCTTATTTATTTGTACTCAACCACCATGAACTGCATCACTCATTCATGGACATTGAATGTAACCCTCACTTTTTTGTAGAAAGCATAGTCCTTTTGGATCGTATGTTTCACAACATTTTTGAATAATTCATTTGGCAGATCAAAAAGTAAATAAAGTATGAAGTGAAAAATCATTACAATTTTCTTAAAATTCATACGACACATCCAATCTAAACCATCACTTCTTCATATATCATTGCAAAGATAAAGACGAAGAAATCTACTTATAATTCATGTTGAAGATATGACGAAACAAAGAATTTAAATATAAAAGCAAAGTCATACAAAAAAAAGAAGTAAATACAACTTATCCCAATTTATTCCTCAAGCAAATCCTTTAAAGTTCCTTTGAATCCCCTTCACTCTTCATAACAACACGCAATTCTCTCATAGAATAGTAGGGAAGAAGCAATCTCCCACTTTTCCTCTCCTCCTACAACTCATTTGAGAAGAATCCCTCACAAAACAACACTTTTACACCAAACCCTAGACTCTAAACACTTTACAAACCATTCCTCTCAACTCACACACTGATTTACTTCACTCACACCACTCCTTGTCTTTGAATTCTGGCGCAAAATTTGTGTTAAAATTGCCTATGGACGATTTCTCCAAAGATGCCTCAAGAATCCCTCCCAAAGTCGTCCAAATACATTGAATATGACCTTCACTGACATTGGGTGCCATCAGCGCTGATCCACGAATATTTATGCTTACGTTTTTCACTTTACATTTCTTTTAATGATAATATCTCTTTCTTTGCAACGAATGTCAAAAACTTGACTATAAAACAAATAAGAAATATATTTAAATTTTTTTATAATATGAGATTCTACGCAATTGTTATTACTTTTTAAATTGATTTTGTAAAGTATGTTTTAGGATAGAAAGTTTGAAAATTGTTATAGGTATTTTTTTAATAAAAAGTACATCAGACAATTAAAATTATCAAGACTCTAAAAACGATATGAAAGAAATGAGAATAAAATATCATTTTCCTCTTTCAATGAATCAGTAATAATTACAGAATTTCATTGTGGAAGTATCTATATGTGTTGTGCCAAATATGAGCAATTATATTCTTTACCCTTACTTGTTTCTATAAAGAACAATGGTTAATTTGAAGTTTTGAAATTTTGTAGATGTGTTATGCAGGGATGATACCAGCTCTCACTTTAGAGTTCCCATCTATTCCCTCCACCTGAGGGCTAACATCTTATAACAAAATTTAGAAACATCAAACAAATTAGGGGGCTTTAGCCTATCACTCTAAATTCCTCTAATTTTACTTCCCATTAAAAACATATCTCTCTATTTGCATGTGATTCTCTCCAATTGTTGATTGAGACAATATCACATTGGTTCTTACATGATCTTGTAAAAAATTTTAACATTTTAATTGGCCAAATGAAGAAGTAAATGAAGTGTAAGGTAGTGGAATTATCACAACTTCTTGCAACATTAAACAACTATACTTCACACAACTTCCTTCCATAATTTAATTACTTCATCATTTGAAAGGAAAAAGATAAAAAAACCTACTCATAACTCATGGAGAAAACACAAACACAAATTAATTTGAAAGTAGAAATCATAGTGAAAACACACCAAGTCTTACTTAAAAACCAAATGTAAAAACAAAGATAAACACTTATATGAAAATCATCTTCACAGGACTCTGGAAGTTTCTCTGTAACTTTTTCTTTCCACTAGATAACTCCTTAAAGGTTGGCGCCAAACTCTAAGGATTAACTTTCCTGAATTCTAATACAAACTATGTTAAGGTAAAGTGGAAAAGTAAAGAAAATATGGCAAGAAGAAGACTCTCTTTCTTCCTCTTTCCCTTGAACCAATTCAAGCTTTTCTCCAACTTCTCCCACAAAAATGTCTCTTCAAAACTTTTCTCTTTTTCTGAGCTTAAGTCTTCATTTTAATAATTCTCTAAAATGTGCTTTGGTGTCTCTTTAAATTATGTCTAGATTCAATGAATCTACCTAGAGATTCATCCATCCATTTAAATTTTAAATGATTTTTGGTGCTAATGGGAAGTTAATGAAGTTTAAACCAAAGGGTGCTTCAAAAACCCCTTCAAGTTTGCACCAAAAGTAATTTAAATTCGTCACTGTAACTGTAGCATTTATGCGTCAGCCATCTGGCACTAGGCGCCAAAGCCTAATTTTGCAATCCTTTCAATTTTTGATCTAAATTTAATCTTTCTTCCTCTTTTCATCATAATCAGTGTTTTTCATCATACATGCAAGAAAAACATAAAAATACCTTCTATTAAAGTGAAATATCATAAAAAATAAGTATAAAAATGTGCTTAAAAATAATATATTTTTTAGGTGTATCAAAAGCTTTTAGGCATTCATTATTAAAATAAAAAATCACATCTTTTTCCAGTAAACGATATAAAGGTTTTGAAATTTTTGAAAAGTCTTCAATATAATGTCTATAGAATCCAACATGTCTCAAAAAACTTCTAATTCCCTTTACATCTATTGGGCAAGGTAAATTAGAGATCACTTGAATTTTTGCAGGATCTACCTCCATACCATTTTCTGATATACAATGTCCCAAAACAATTCCTTTTGCTACCATAAATTGGCATTTTTCGCAGTTAAGGACCAAATCAGTTTTTTCACAATGTTTTTGAACTTTAGACAGATGTTCTAAACATGATTCAAATGAAATTTGAAACAATAAAAATTCTTCAATAACAACTTCAATCTCTTTTTTAATTAAATCACAAAAAATTGTCATCATACATCTTTGTAGCAGGGGCATTACATAAACCAAAGGGCATTCTTCTAAAAGAAAATGTACCATAAATACTGGTAAATGTTGCTTTCTCTTAATCCTCAGAAGCAATTTGTATTTGGTGGTAACCAGTATATCCATCCAAAAATTAAAAGGATTTATGCCCAGGTAGTATATCTAATATATGATTTATAAAGAGAAGTGGAAAATGGTATTTCCTTGTGGTAAGGTTTAATTTTCTATAATCAATGCATATTCACCACCCTCTAACTTGTCTTATTGGTACAATTTCATTCTTTTCATTAATTGTTACAGTAACTCCTCCTTTCTTAGGAACAAAGTGAAGAGGACTAACCCATGAACTATCTCAAATAGGGTAGATAATTCCAACATCCAACCGAATTAAAATTTCTTGCTTAACAACTTCTTTCATGATAGGATTTAATCTCCTTTGAGGATTAACTTGAGGTTTGAAGTTATCTTCCATAAGGATTCTATGCATACAAATTGAAGGATTGATTCCTTTAATATCAGTTTTTGTCCAACCAAAGGCTTTCTTGTATTTTTTTTAAAAATTTCAAGCAAACTCTCTTCTCCTTTTTCAGTCAATTGAGAGGAAATTATGATTGGCAAAGTTGAGGAATCGCCTAAAAAGACATATTTTAAATGAGTAGGAAGCAACTATAAATCAAGTTCAGGAGGTTTTTAATTGATGGACTAAAATATTTATCTTTTCACTCATGTATAACAATTTTAAAATTTCATGAACATAATTTAAATCTTCCGCATGAAAATCTTCAAGATGTTGTAATTCCTCTTCTTGCTCATGTTCCATTTCTTCACTTTCATGTTTCTTTTCATAAGTTGATTTGAAATGACATTCACTTAAATATCTGATAACATCCATCCTATAACATTCATCATCTTTACCTCTTGCATGATATTTCATTGATTTTGAAATATTGAATGTAATAGTTTGGTCATTGACACTCATCGTTAGTTCCTTTTTTTGCACATCTATCATCGCTCTGCCTATGGCTAGGAAAGGTATCCCTAAAATTATGGGTATCTCTTTTTCTTCCTCCAAATCAAACATAATATAATCAACATAAAAGATAAACTGATCCACTTTCATCAAAACATCTTTTATAACTCCTTTAGGATATGTGATCAAACAATCTACTAATTGCAGAGTTACAGTAGTAGGGGTTATTTCTCCTAATCCCAGTCTTTTGAATATTGATAATGAAGTAAGGTTAATGCTTGTACCCAAATCACATAAAGCTTTTCCATAAAATCTGTCTCCGATCGCACATGGAATTATGAAACTATCAGTATCTTTAAGCTTTTCAGGTGGCTTTTTCTGAGTTATTGCACTGCACTCCTCACTAAGTGCAACAGTTTCATTATCTTCAAACTTCATTTTTCTGTTGAGAATATCCTTCATAAATTTTACATAGCTTGGCATCTGTTCTAAGAGTTCAGTAAATGGAATGTTGATTGTAGGCTTCTTAAAAATTTCCAAAAACTTTGAAAATTGCTTATCTAACTTCTATTGTCGAAGTCTCTGAGGAAATGGAGGCGGTGGCTTTTCCAAATTAATCTTAGGTGAAGAAATAGGTCTTTCCAAACCTTTGGAGCGTCCTCTTTTAGTTCTTCAATCTATTCTTTCTCTACTTCAATCTCTTTTTGAACTCTACCTTCAACTCTCTTCCACTTCTCAGTTGAATAGTTTTTATTTGCTCTTTATTTTTGTCTCTTAGATTTACTTCAGTATTACTTGGAAGTGTTCCTTGGGATCTAATTTTAGCAATTTGTCTCAATTGATTCTCGATATTTCTAATTTTAGCTTTTTCGCTTTGCAATTGATTTCCCATTTGTAACACCACTTCTTCAATAGATAACTTCTTATCCTTAAATTGTGAAGTATTGTTAAAACCTGGAGGATAGGTTGATCTATAATTATTATTCCCTTTATTGTTCTAGTTCCTCAATGGGTTTACTTGGTTGCTCCCCCATTATTGATTATCACCACCCTGATTATGGGTATTCCAGTTAAAGTTTGGATGGTTTTTCCAACCTGGGTTATAATAATTGGAATATGGGTTATTAGGCTTACTTATAGCATTCAAAGTTTCTGGTGAAGTTTGAGAATCAACCATTAGGCCTAATGAATTTTCTTCAATCATGGCAATTGGCTGAGAAAAATTCATCCCAAGTTGGTCTATCTTCCTTGAAATTACAACAACTTGATTTGCTAGCATCGCAAAAGCATCATTTTCATGAATATTGACTACCTTTTTAGGATTTAACCTTTCAGAAGGCCATTGAAAATTATTAGTAACCATTTCTTCAATTAAATCATAAGCATCAGCAAACTGTTTAGACATTAATGAACCACCAGTAGTGGCATCGATAATAGATTTAAGAGATCCAACTAATCCATTGTAAAGTTTGAATTATTAAACAATCTAGTATCGAATGATGTGGACACTTTCTTAGGAGATCTTCAAATCGTTCCCATGCTTCATATATGGATTCACCTTCAAACTGAAAAAAAGATGTAATGTCATTTCTAAGCTTCACAGTCTTTGATGGTGAAAATGTTTAGCAAGGGATTTTTGTACTAAATCACCCCAAGTTCTGATAGATCCAAGTGCTAACAAATTTAACCATATCTTAGCCTTATCCCTTAGTGAGAAAGGAAAAATGTATATGTATAATAGCATCATCCGAAGCACTACCATATTTAAAAGTAGCACAAAATTCTAGAAAATTGGCAACATGTAAATTAGGATCATCAGTTGGTGCTCCCCCAAACTGATTATTAGATACCATTTGGATAATAGCAGATTTAAGTTCAAATGAATTAGCAACTAGCGCAAGCTGTTGAATACTACCACGAAGTTCATCTATTGTAGGATTAGCATAATCTCTTAAAGGTCTAAATTCATGATGGATGTTAACATTTTGATTTTCTTGATTCACCATTTCTTGAATGTTTTTATCTTTTTCAGTATTTTTATTTTTTTTCTAATAGTTCTCTCTAATTCATAATCGTAAGGCACAAGTCCTTTAGAACCTGAACTATGAATACACAAAAAAATAAAACAAAATAAAACACACTAACAAAAGTAAGGAAAAGTAAAATTTTTGATTTTTCTTAATTTTATTATATGAAACTTTAATTAATTTCTCCGGCAACGGCGAAAAAAACTTGATCCCCGAATATTTATGCTTATGCTTTTCACTTTATATTTCTTTTCAATGATAATATCACTTTCTTTGCAATGGATGCCAAAAAAATTGACTGAGAAGCAAATAAGAAATATATTTTAATTGTTTTATAATATAGAATTCTACGCAAGTATATGTATCGTTTATCAAGTAATTAAGCTTCGAGATAACGAACCCACAGGGAAACGTCTAAAATTTTAAAGAAATAAGAAAAAATAACTTTTGACTTTTTAAATTGATTTTGTAAAGTATTTTTTAAGATAGAAAGTTTGAAAATTGTTTTTGGAATTTTTTTTAAAATTATCAAGACTCTAAAAATGAAATGAAAGAAATGAGAATAAAATATATTTTTCCTCTTTGAATGAATCAGTAATAATTATGAAATATCGTTGTGGAAGTATCCAAATGTGTTGTGCCAACTAGGAGCAATTATATTCTTTATCTTTACTTGGTTCTATAAAGAGCATTGGTTAATTTCAAGTTTTGAAATTTTGTAGATGGGTTAGGCAAGGAAGATACCAGCTCTCACTTTAGAGTTCCTTCTATTCCCTCCACCTGGGGGCTAACATCTCATAATAAAATTTCGAATATCAAACCAAATTAGGGGACTTTAGTCTGTCACTCTAATGCCCTCTAGTTTTACTCCCCATTAAAAACATATCTCCCTATTTATTTGCACTCAATTATATAAACTACAATTCTCACCCATACAATTGCATGTGATTCTCTCCACTTGTTGATTGAGACAATACTGCATTGGTTCTTACATGATCTCACAATTAACTTTAACATTTTAATCGGCCAATTCAAGAAGTAAATGAAGTGCAAGGTAGTGGAATCATCACAACTTCTTCCAACACTAAACACTTATACTTCACACAACTGTCTTCCATAATTTAATTACTTCATCATTTAAAAGAAAAAAATATAAAAAAAACTATTCAGAACTCATGGACAAAACAAAAACACACAACTTGATTTGAATGTATAAATCATATTGAAAACACACCAAATCTTACTTAAAAACCAAATGTAAAAACAAAGATAAACACTTATCTGAAAATCCTCTCCACAAGACTCTGGAAGTTTCTCTGAAACGTTTGTTTTCCACTAGATAACTCCTTAGAAGTTGGCGGCTAACTCTAAGGATTGACTCTCCAAAATTATAATACAAACTATGATAAAGTGAAGTGGAAAAGTAAAGAAAATACGGTGAGAAGAAGGCTCTCTTTCTTCCTCTTTCCCTTAAACTACTTTAAGCTTTTCACCAACTTCTCCAGCCAAAATTTCTCTTCAAAACTCTTCTCTTTTTTTGATCTTAAGTCTTCATTTTAATAACTCTCCAAAAGGTGCTTTGGTGTCTCTTCAAATTATGTTTAGATTCAATGAATCTACCAAGAGATACATTCATTCATTCAAATTTTAAATGAATTTTGGTGTTAATGGGAAGTTAATAAAGTTTAAACCAAAGAGTGCATCAAGAACCCCTTCAAATTTGTGCCAAAATTAATTTAAATTTGTCACTATAATTGTGGCG
This sequence comes from Papilionanthe hookeriana x Papilionanthe teres, assembly GCA_022702705.1. NCBI lineage: Eukaryota > Viridiplantae > Streptophyta > Magnoliopsida > Asparagales > Orchidaceae > Papilionanthe > Papilionanthe hookeriana x Papilionanthe teres. The sequence goes on along the minus strand of CM040427.1, from coordinate 95,018,957 downwards.
ACTACGAGCCAGCCATCTCGCGCTTAGGCGCCAAAGGCTAACTCTGAACACCTTTCAATTTTTGCTCCAAATTTGATCTTTTTTTGTTCTTTTCATCACAGCCAGTCTTTTTCATCATACTTGCAACAAAACATAAAAATATATTCCATTAAAGTGCAATATCATCAAAAATATGTATAAAAATGTGCTTAAAAACACTATATATTTTAGGTGTATCAGGCGCCCTATGGTGCTAATATTATGAACTTCTCTGAAAAAATGCGTCATCGGCGCTAGAACTTTAAATTTCTGGTTTTTGCCCTTTTTCGCTCCAAATTTGTTCCTTTTTGCTTTTTTTGCCCCAATTTCCTAAATTCATCATACTTGCAGAAAAACATTAAAAATACCTTCTTTTAAAGTACGATATTTACCAAATATGAGTACAAAAAATATATAAATCAAATATATCCTTGGTGCATCACTAAGTCTAAAGGTGACATCAAATGGCGGAGCAACACACGGGACCTTCGGAGCTGCCCAGGTTGAGTCAGCGTAGCACTGAATTAGTAGGAATTTCTAGATTTTTTGGATTTAATTAATTCAACCACCTTAGAAAATTCATAACTTTGTGTAGAAAAATCACACAAATAAAATAAAATTACCATGTTGTTCAGTGAACATAGGAAAACATTAAGGAAATGTAATTAGTGTTATTTGACTTATAATTAGTTTTAAATTAATAAAATAGACTAAATCATCTTTAAGCCATAACTTGTCATAATCATTTCACCATAGCATGAGATTTGGAGAGCTTTTAGGCTTTGATGTTAAGGATCTTCTTTGATTTTTCCAAGATCTGGGGGTATCTCAAGAAAGAGATCCCAAATTTTCAACCTAACCACCTTAGTTTTGGTTTAAAAAATATAATAATTAAATATAAATTAGGAAAAATATAAAAATTCCATTGGTAGGTTCACTGTTGTCAGAGGACCCTAGGAAAAATATAAAATGGATTTAATCAACTAAAAATATCACTTTAAGTAATTAACTCACTAAAATGAAAGAAAAATTAAATAATTAAAATTTAAATAAGAAAATCATAAAAATTATTCCACACTGTAAATAATGGCCAAGGGAACTCCCCATAAATATTTGAAGTCAATTGGAATTAATTTAATCACTAAAATGGACTTTTTAAGTAAAAATGGCTTTTTGGAATTAAAATAATTCTAATAATTAAAATCTATGTCAAAAAATTATGAAATTGATTTTCGTAGTTCCTTCTAACCAAAGAAAGCTAAAAAAATAAAATTGAAATTAAAATAAATACTTCATTTTAAGCTTATTTTAATATTTAAAAAATTTAAAATTAATTAAGAAATCATAAAAATCACTAAAATGTAAAAAAAAACATCAAAATGTCAATTTTGGGTTTCTGATCACATTGGAGAAATTAAAATAATTTTCCTAATTTTTTAAGTGAAGATATTAATTTTAAAAGGCTAAAAATTAATTTTCCTAAAATTTACATTAAAATAATTACAATAATTAAAATATAAATAACAAAAATATGAAATTTGTTTCTCTAGGTTCCATGAGCTCAAAGGGATTTAAGAAAAATATAAAATTTAATTTTCCACTTAATAATATTTTATATTTAATTAATACTCCAAATCATTTAATAATTATAATAATTAAATTAAAACTAAAAAATCATGAAAATTGGCTTAGGTGGTCCTCTGACCTAGGTGAACCTCCAATTATTTTCTTAAGAACAGATGATTTGTTTTGGTTAAGTTAATGAATTAATATTGAAAATATCTATTTTTGCATTAAAATAATTATAAAAATTAAATAAAATTAGAAAAATCACATTTTCTCCTCTTATGTTTTAATTAACTTATAAGTGGGGTGACATAAAAATTTTAAAATCATTTGAGTTAAGTTTAATGAATTATGGAGTGATAGGACTTAAAGGGCAAAATTGTAATTTTGGAATTTAAGCCTTAATTAATATTTAGGTCTAATCAAAGGGTAAATGTGTAGATGATGATTTTAATTAATTTTTTTGATGATTGAAACATAGGGGCTAAATGATAGAAACAAATCTAACTTTTTTTTCTTACATTAAGGATAAAATTATAATTTCCTAAATTATAAAAATTTGGAAGTTAATTAACTTCAATGATTCAAAGGTGATGGGTTTGATTTTGGAAGATCATAACTCATAATTTAAAACTCCTAATCAATGATTTAAGGATATTTCAAAATTTGATAAAGATTAAAATGACAAATGTTAACTCCTCTAAAATTATAAATATACTTATAAGGTCTTAAATACCTTAGTAGTGAGCTAGGCTTGATTCAAATTTGTTTAATGAGCTTTAGGAAAGACAAAAATGACTAATTAAAAGTATTTTGAAACACTACAAGCCCAAATTTAAAATTAATTGGCTAAATTTCTTAATCAAATTAATTTTACCTCTAGGGGCCTTCACCCTTATAATTCATAAGTAAAATATCGAATGATGCTCTCCCCACTTAAAGGGATGATTAAAACATCAAGGTTCATTGAACATGAGGGTATAATGTGGATGAATTATTTAGCAACATAATAAGTTCAAGTGAACTCGAGACGATACAAGAGGTTGTGAAACGTCTCGGGTGTTACCCCGAACCTTTTCATTATCCTTTAGATATCTTGGAGGAAAACTAAGTTATTATACTTTGCTTCAGGAAATCATCCTCATATACGAATAAATAGGGATCCACTAAGTTATTACATAGGACTCGATAAGCACACCTGCAAACACATTTTTCTTGCTTTCTTTCATGCAATTTATTTCAATTCCTGCAAAATTATATATATATATATATATATATATATATATATATATATATATATATATATATATATATATATATATATATATATATATATATATATATATATATATATATTACAAAAAGCTAATCATTCAAATTGGAGTACGAGAAGATGACTGGAACGCTTTTACATTATTGCATTGCAAATTACTTTTATTTATTTAATAATATTTATTTTCTCACACTTTAATTTTCAACACTTTTCATTTTCTGAAATATATGACACCATGCATGTTAAACCAAAAACGAATCAACAACAACAACAAAATATAAAACAACTCAAAATTTAATAAAAAAACAAAACAACAATTTTAACTAAATTAAAACGTCTCTTTGGATGATCGGGAATCCCTCAAAGAAGAAAACCTACAGCTGCTAACTAGATTTTCCCGGTCTGGATGAACTTATTGAATTCAATTAGTTGAGTTTGGTAAATTCATTTGAACTAAGTGAATCTGAAAAAAAATAGTGGTGCCAGAATGCAAGAACTGTGGGATCCTAGCCGGTGTCGCTTTAATCAACTTAAAATTTCCCTTAATAAGACATTTAAATAATTATGACAACTAAACCAAAACTCTAAACCTGACACTTCACTCAATCTCCTCAAATTAACACTTAAAAACATAAAACTATTGTAATGAGGATCTTGAAGCAAACACCGTGGGTAGCACGATGAGGTATGTAGAAGAACATCTTCGAGAGAGTAAACGAAGGAGGATAGTCTACAATAGTAAATCTTTTCCTTAGTTTAAACAACAACAATAGGACTTCGTGGTAGTTTGTCTAGCACGACGAAAACCCTCACCTTATTTCTTAGGCTTTTGCATACCGTGTAATATAAGCCCTAACTCGTCTTAGGATTCCGAGGTTGTCGTTCGGTACAATGATCCAATGAAAATTTGATAGCTTTTTAATGTCCATTTCATACCTATTTTTGATGATATAGCACTTTAAAGAAATGTATTTTTCATGATTTCATGCAGGTACAATGATTTTAGGCCTTTGGAGCAAAAGGAAGAAAAAAGAAGCAAATTTGGAGCAAAATGGAGCAAAATGTATTTTATTGAACTAGCATTGAACGACACTGTCACCAGCACAGGACCGCGCCAATTTATAGAGAGTTTTGATTAGAAGGCAGAAAATAGCACCGGACGATGCCCTATCCTGCGCCGGACCACTCCCTATCCCAAATTTAAACTAGATTCAATGTATTTGGCCAAATTTTGGAGGGATGCTTCAGAAAACTCTTGGGAAATCAGTTATAGCCGAATTCAAACTGTTTTGGAGCCAAGTTTAGAGAGGGGAAGAGAGTCTTGAGTGTGTGTGTGAGGGAAGAGTGAGTGTGTCTTTTGATTATTGTAGTGTAGAGAGTCAATCTAGGGTTTGTGAGTGTTCTCTTCTAAGGAGGGTAGGAGGAGAGGAAAAGTGAGACATTTCTTATTCCTTACTTATCTAAAGAGAGAATTGTGTGTTGTTGTGAAGAAATAAGAGGAGTTAAAGGAATTTATTGAGATTCACTTGGGGAAGAGTTTGAGATAAGTTGTCTTTTATTTACTCTGTTTGTATGACGTTGCTTTTATATATATAATCCATCTTTAGTCGTCTTTTCCTCATGAGTCTTGAGTAGATTTCTTTGTCTTCCTCCTTTTCATGTGCTTTGTTGATGTTGTGATATGGAAATGATTTGCCGATTTATTATGGAAAATTTGTGATGACCTTTTCACTTCGTACTCCATTTCTTTTTGATCTGGCCAATTAAATTGTTAAAAATTGTTAGGAAACATATGTTCCAAAAGGATCATGAGTTCCACAACAAAATATGTTGAACCTAAAAAGGTTTGGTTAACTTAGGTTCAAGTTAGGTTAAACCTAAGTTAAAATTTGAGTTAGGTTCAATGTGGGTTGAACCTAGAGGTTTGGATAACTTGGTTTCAAGTTAGATCGAACCTAAGTTAAGGTTTTAGTTAGGTTCAAAGTGGGTTGAACCTAGTGGTTTGTTTAACTTGGGTTCAAGTTAGGTTGAACCTAAGTTAGAAATGTCGAGTTAATCTTGAGTTCATGTCTATATAAATTGAATCTAGAGTTAAATTAACTTGATTTCATGTCTGTTTAAACTTATGTTAAAAGTTTTGATTTAGATTCAATGTAAATTGATTCTATGATTGAGTTAGATTAAATTTTGATTGAATCTAATGTTGAGTTAACTTAAGTTAAATTTAAGTTGGACCTAAGTTAGAAATGTTGAATTAGGTTTAACGTGGGTTGACTTTAAGATTTAAGTTAACTTGGGCTCAATTTAGGTTGAACCTAAGTTCGATATGTTGAGATAAATTCAATATGGGTTGAACCTAAGGTTCGAGTTAACTTAGGTTCAGTTTTGGTTAAACCTAAGTTAGATAGGTTGAGTTAGGTTCAATATGGATTGAACCTAGAGTTTAAGTTAACTAGTGTTCAATTTAACTTGAACCTAAGTTAGATATGTTGAGTTAGGTTTAATATGGGTTGAACCTAAGGTTTGAGTTAACTTGAGTTCAATTTAGGTTGAACCTAAGGTCTAAGTTAAGTTTAGTTGAAATAGACTTTAATTAAGTTTTAATTTTTATTTAAATAATACTCAATGATTAATTAAGTCTAATTAGATTAGATTTAATTAGAATTTAAAGACAATTCAAGTCTTATTTAAGTAAAACTTAAGGCTTAACTAACTCTAATTAAAATTAGACTTAACTGAAATTTGAAGTTATTAAAGTAAGGCTTAAATGTTAATTAAGTCTAATAATTTAGACTTAATTACAGTATAAGTTTTATTGAACCGTTAATTATGGTCTAATAATTTTATTAAGTCTAATGTGTTAGACTTAATTAAGGTTCAGGATTTATTAAACCTTAGTTGGTTAGGGTTTAATAGTTTAATCAAGTATAATGAGATAGACTTAATTATGGTTTGTGATTGATTAAACCTTAATTGGTTAAGGTTTAATAGTTTAATTAAATCTAATGTGATAGACTTCATTATGGTTTAGGATTGATTAAACCTTAGTTGGTTAAGGTCTAATAGTTTAAATAAGTCTAATGTGATAGACTTAAATATGGTTTAGGATTGATTAGACCTTAGTTGGTTAAGGTTTAATAGTTTAATTAAGTCTAATGTGATAGAATTAATTATTGTTTAGGACTGGTTAAACCTTAGTTTGTGAAGGTTTAATAGTTTAATTAAGTCCAATGTGATAAACTTAATTATGGTTTAATCTAATAAGTTATGGTTTATTAAACCTGATTTGTGTAAGGTTTAATTGACTAATTAGATTTAATTAGGATTAAGTTTAATTGGTTTAAAGTAAATTAAACCTAATTTGGGAAAGGTTTAACTGATTAATTAGACTTAACTAAAGTTATGTCTAATAGGCTTAAATTCAATTAAACCTAATTTGGATAAGATTTAATTGATTAATTAGACTTTATTAAGGTTAAGTCTAATTGGTTTAGGATTAATTAAACCTAATTTGGGTAAGGTTTAATTGATTAATTAAACTTAATTAAGGATAAGTCTAATTGTTTTAGGAATAATTAAACCTAGTTTGGGTATGATTTAATTGATTAATTAGACTGAATTATGGTTAAGTCCAATTTGTTTAAAGGTTAATTAAACCTAATTTTGGAAATTTTTAATTGATTAATTAGACTTAATTAAGGTTAAGTCTAATTGGTTTAAAAGTTAATTAAACCTAATTTGGGAAAAGTTTAATTGATTAATTACACTTAATTACGGTTAAGTCTAATTGATTTAAAGTTAAGTAAACCTAATTTGGGTTAGGTTCAATTGATAAATTAGACTTAATTAAGGTTATGTCTAATTGGTTTAGGATTAATTAAACATATTTTGGGTAAGGTTTAATTGAATAATTAGACTTAATTAGGGTTAAGTCTAATTGGTTTGAAGGTTTATTAAGCCTAATATGTGTAAGGTTTAATTAATTAATTAGACTTAATTAGGGTTAAGTCTAATTGGTTTAAAGATTAATTAAACCTAATTTGGTAAAGGTTTAATGGGTTTAATTAAACCTAGTAATGTCTTAAGCTTAATTAAAGTTTGATTTTGTATTAAACCTAATTTAGTTAAGGTTTAATGGGTTTAATTAAGCCTAGTGATGTCTTAAGCTTAATTAAAGTTTGATTTTGTTTTAAACCTACTTTAGTTAAGGTTAAATTGGTTTAATTAAGCCTAGTGATATCATAAGCTTAATTAAAGTTTGATTTTGTATTAAACCTAACTTAGTTAAAGTTTAATGGGTTTAATTAAGCCTAGTGATGTCCTAAGCTTAATTAAAGTTTGATTTTATATTAAACCAGATTTAGTTAATTCTTAATGGGTTTAATTAAGCCTAATGATGTCTTAAGCATAATTAAAGTTTGATTTTGTATTAAACCTAATTTAGTTAAGGTTTAATGGGTATAATTAAGCCAAGTGATGTCTTAAGCTTAAATAAAGTTTGATATATTATTAAACTTAGTTTAGTTAAGGTTTAATGGGTTTAATTAGTTTTAGTGATGTCTTAAGCTTTAAAGTTTGATTTTGTATTAAACTTAATTTAGTTAAGGTTTTGATGGGTTTAATTAAGCCCAGCGATGTCTTAAGCTTAATTAAAGCTTTATTTTGTATTAAACCTAATTTACTTAAGGTTTAATGGGTTTAATTAAGCTTAGGGATGTTTTAAGTTTGATTTTATCCTAAGCTCAATGCAAGGAAGGATAAAGGAGAATTAATTAGGTTTAATGTGCATGGTTAAGCCTAATTAAATTTTAATTTTATGTTTAATCCTAAGGTGATTAGGGATTAATTGAGTTAATTAGGGTTAATGTTGAATTAATCCTAATCAAGTTTTGATTTGATTCCATTGAATGTTTGAACTCAATGATAACTCATGGTGGCATGAGTTAGATAAAGAGTCTCAAAACTTTCTTGAAATTTTTTTAGGGTTTTTTTAATATTATAAAATTTTAAAATTTTAACCCTAAGGAGAAAATGTCATTTTAAATTTTCTAAAGGCTAGAATCTTTCATTTTAGGGTTTAGATTTGTTCCCCTAAATTTCTAACCAGTTGCCAATTTAAATTTCCTATTTTCTGATTTTTAGAATTATTATTTAAAATAATTACTAAATCTTATGAAAATTAGGAGAAGTTACCCTAGAGAATTTCATAGCCTTGGAAAAATCAGGGATTATTCCTAAGGATCTAAAGATTAATACCACAAAATTTCATATTTTTCTGAATTATAATTAATATTTAATAATTAAAATATTCCAGAGATTATTCAATTAATTAAAAATCAAATATAAATCAAAAATTCCAAATTTCAATTCCACATTGTTCTCCTCAAGCTATTGGTATTGCTGATCTTTGTAGAGATTATAGAGATCATTGCTTATGGTAATTTTCTGCCCCTGCCTTAGCTACTTCTGCACTTTAAGATGAAATGTTGGTTGTCTTTTGGGGAATCAGAATTGTTATATTGCATAAATGCTCTCATATAAATATGGAAATCGATTCCTTGGCCTTGCTGCAAATACTGAATAAAATATCTACTGCCCCTTGGTATCTTCAAGTTTGGATCAATAAGAATATGAATCTTTCTTCTTCATTATGCATTCTTTGGATTCATATTTATATTGAAGGCAATCAACCAGCAAATTGGCTAGCGAAGGAGGCTGCTTCTTCAAAATGTAGTTCTTATTCTAGTTCTTACTCTAGTTCTCCTTCTTTTAGTTCTTTATTGCAAGGGGATTTATTTAACATCCCACATGTTAGTTGTAAAAAGTCTTCTTTTTAGTAATAATATTTGATGGTTGCTCTAAACAAAAGAAAAAAATCTAATGCTATTAAGTTAAATGTAATATGAATTAGATTTAAGAATTTAGATTCAATGTCTATTGAATCTAAAGTCTAATTAGATATTTTCACATTATATTTAATATAAATTAGATTTAAGAATTTAGATTCAATGTCTTTTGAATCTAAATATTTTGATTTAATTCTAACATAAATTAGACTTAAGATTTCAGATTTCAGATTTTGTTTCGATTGAATCTAATATGTTTTATTAAGTCCAATGTAAATTAGACTTAATTTTATATCCCAATGTTAGTTGAACTTAAATAAATTTAGTTAAGTCTAATGTTGATTAGACTTAGGGTTTTTTTGGTCCTGATGTCAGTTTGGGTCTAAAGATTTAGTTTGGTTTGATTCAGTTTGTTTAAGTGCAATGTGGACTGAACTTAAAGTTGTTGTTTAACTTAAGTAACTTTGAGGTTAAACATAAGTTAAAGGTTTGGTTTAGGTTCAATATAGATTGAATCCTAAGTTAAAGGTTTTAACTTATGTTCAATTTTTTAGTTGATCTTAAAGGTTTAGTTTAGGTTCAATGTGGTTTGAACTTAAGTTAAGGATTTTGACTTAAGTTCAACTTTTGGGTTAACCTTAAGTTAAAGGTTTAGGTTCAATACGATTTGAACCTAAGTTAAATTTTGACTTAAGTTCAACTTTTGGGTTGATCTTAAGTTAAAGGTTTAGCTTCAATATGGTTTAAATCTTGGTTAGGCTCAAGTTATGTTGAACCTAATTTTGGTTTGAGTTAGGTTTAATGTAAATCGAACCTAAGTTTATGTTATAATTAATGTAGGTTGAACATAAAAGATTTAAGTTCAAATTAAGCTGAACTTAAATATAGGTTAAAGTATATGTTGATTCTAAATGGTTTAAGTTTGACTTAGGATCAAGTTAGGTTGAACCTAAGTATAGGTTAAGTCTAAATTCAATGTATGTTGATCCTAAAAGATTTAATTTTGACAAAGGTTCAAGTTTGGTTGAAACTAAATGTTGGTTAGGGTTAGGTTCAATGTATGTTGAACCTAAAAAAGGTTTAAGTTTGACTTAGGTTCATGTTGTGTTGAACCTAAATATTGATTAAGGTTAGTTTGAATGTATGTTGAACCAAAAAAGGTTTAAGTTTGACTTAGATTCAAGTTGGATCAAACCTAAGTATTGATTAAGGTTAGGTTCAATGTACGTTGAACCAAAAATGTTTATGTTTGACTTAGGTTCAAGTTGGATTGAACATAAGTATATGTTAAGGTTATGTTCAATGTATATTGAACCTAAAATGTTTAATTTTTACTTAGTTTCAAGCTGGGTTGAATCTAAGTATAGGTTAATGTTAGGTTCAATGTATGTTGAACCTTAAAGGTTTGAGTTTGACTTAGGTTCAAGTTTGATTGAACCTAAGTATAGGTTAAGGTTAGGTTCAATGTATGTTGAACCTAAAATGTTTAAGTTTTACTTAGGTTCAAGTTAGATTGAGCCTAAGTATATGTTAAGGTTAGGTTCAATAAATGTTGCTCCTAAAAGGTTTAAGTTTGACTTAAGTTCAAGTTGGGTTGAACCTAAATATATTCTAAATGTATGTTGACCCTAAAAGGTTTAGGTTTGACTTAGGTTCAAGTAGGGTTGAACCTAAGTATAGGTTAAGGTTAGGTTCAATGTATGTTGAACCTAAAAGGTTTAAGTTTGACTTAGGTTTAAGTTTGGTTGAACCTAAGTATAGGTTAAGTTAGGTTCAGTGTATGTTGAACCTAAAAGGTTTAAGTTAATTAACCTAATTTTGGTAAATTTTAATTGATTAAGTAGACATAATTATGGTTAAGTCTAATTAGGTGAAGGTTAATTAAAGGTCTAATTGACGTCTTACACCTAATTAAGGTTTATAAAGTTAAACCTAATGTGATTAAGATCTAACTTAGTTTAATTAGGTCTAGATGTATCTTATACGTAATTGGGGTTTGTTAAGTTAAACCTAATGTGATTAACGTCTTACTCGGTTTAATTTGGTCTAAACGATGTCTTAGACCTAAGTAGGGTTTGTTAACTTAAACCTAATGTGATTAAGGTCAAACTTTGTTTAATTAGGTCTAATTGGTGTCATAAACCTAATTAGGGTTTATTAAGTAAAAAATAATGTGATTTAGGTCTAACTTGGTTTAAATAGGTCTAATTAGTGCCTTAGACCTAATTAGGTTTTCTTAAGATAAACCTAATGTGATTAAGGGGTAACTTGGTTTATTTAGATCTAATTGGTGTCTTAGACCTTCATTTAATTAGGTCTAAATGGTGTCTTAGATCTAATTAGGGTTTATTAATTTAAACCTAATGTGATTAAGGTCTAACTTGGTTTAATTAGGTCTAAATGATGTTTTAGACTTAATTAGGATTTATTATGTCAAAAAAAATGTGATGAAGTTCTAACATGGTTTAATTAGGTCTAAATGATGTCTTAGACCTAATTAGGGTTTGTTAAGTTAAACCTAATGTGATTAAGGTCGAACTTGGCTTAATTAGGTCTAATTGGTGTCTTAGACCTAATTAGGGTTTATCAAGTTAAACCTAAAGTGATTGAGGTCTAACATGGTTTAATTAGTTCTAATTAGTGTCTTAGACCTAATTAGGGTTTATTAAGTTAAACCTAATTTGATTAAGCTCTAACAGTTTAATTAGGTATAATTGGTGTCTTAGACCTAATTGGGGTTTATTAGGTTAAAGTTAATGTGATTAAGGTCTAACTTGGTTTAATTAGGTCTAATTAGTGTCGTAGACCTAATTGGGGTTTATTAAGTTAAACCTAATGTGATTAAGGTCTAACCTGGTTTAATTAGGTCTAATTGGTGTCTTAGACCTAATTAGGGTTTATTAGACCTAATTTAATTAAGGCTTAATATGGTTAATTTTAAATAGGATATTTAAACGTTTAAGTTATTTTTAAAAGTAACCTTATTATCTCTTACAGATTTATCTTAAGTTTAAAGTGGTTTTAAGCTTATGTATTAAGACTTAATTAATCCTAATTACTTCTTTTATGAGATATATATTTTAGGGTTCAATTTATAATTTTCCAATTTTACAAATTTTGCCCTAAAAATTTAAAATGTCATTTTAAATTTTCAGAGGTTAGGAAATGTCATTTTTAAGGTTTAAATTCATCACCCTAAAATTACTAACCATCTTCAAATTTTATTTTCCAACTTAATGATTTTTATAAATATTTTTGAAAATAATCATAAAAAAAGGTAAAAATTAGATATCTCACATTAAAGACTTCCCCTGGATTTAGAAAAATCAGAGAATGTTTTTAATGTTAAGAGGAATGATCCCTGAAAAATTTCATCATTTTTGAAATTATAATTAATTTTTAATAATTATAATACTCTAAAGAGTTTTTAATTAATTAAATATTAAATATAATTTTTTAATTTAAAATTTGTTTCCACATTATTCTTCACTTTCACGAGTTCGGGGATATTTTTAATGTAATTTGTGATTTCTATGCAAAGATATGGATTTTTGATTATTTTAAGGTTAATCTGGATTTACTTAAATCCACATTAACTAGAAATTTCCAGACAACGCCGCGTGTCCTCAGATTCATCGAAACATGGCTGATCCGCTACAGGATTCAGAGTAGCAGATCGATTGGGATTAATTCAGAGCCGTCCATTTCTAAAACACAGAAATGAATGGCGTCCGTTCATCTTCTTCCTCTGGACTAAACCTGCAAATCGTTCATGATTTAGGGACAATATCTCACTAAATTATTGATAGACTCGAGTGATTTTTGTTCTTATAACTTCATCTGAGGAGGACAAACCCATCCATTATGTGATGTTAGGGTTGTAAATTGGTTTCCTACATAAAGTACCAAACCTGAGCCTAAGCTAGGTCGAATAAGCCATACCTTGGCATTAATTGATTAAAGCTCGATTTGAATGGTTTGGAAGCTTCGTCTTGACCTCAGAGAATTTATCCCCAACTCAATTTGAGGTGAAATAGAGCCTAGGTATATGTTTGATCAAAGTGATTTACAGTTTAAAAAATTAAGGTGGAACTGTGGGTTAGAGTATATGGGAAGGGTTAATTTTGATTGGGCTTGTCTTCGTAGGGTTTCTAGGAAACCTTTAGAGGAGTTAATTTGAATTTTTTAGAAACTTCATTTCAATCCCAAAAATTGTTCTGTTTCGGGTAGGGAAATTAGGGTAAATCATTGGTTTTCCGGAGCTAATTCTATGAGGAATCAGTTGATGTTCAAAGTCTTAGGAATTGGGCACTGTACATGGGTCTTCTCTTGGGTGAAGCTCTCGGGTTTAGCCCTATTTATATCCATGGGGAGGCCATGGCTAAGCTTGGGCTGGCTTGGTTCTATTTGGGGAGCAATGCCATCATTACTAAGGATAAAATTTTAGCTAAGAGATAGCTATGGTTGATTCTCCCCAAGTTTTCCATGATGAGCCTTCATTAAAGCTTAATATAGATTTTCATCTTGACTCACCCCCGTTGGATGACTTAGAAGGTGGATAGAGTTGGTTAAAACTTTGTGAATTAACCTCCTCATGTATGCTCACCAATTCGTTTGATGAAGTTGAAGAGAGCATGACACATAAGCGACATACTCATCCTTTCAATGGCTTGGTCATGATGATGTTTAACCATGTTAAAAGGGTTGGTTTAAGTCATGTTCTTTTCTCATTGGATAATCCATGAGGTGTGTGAGATGGCATTTAGGTTGGTCGGCCAACTCAGTTCATGGAGAGGGGTGATTCATGCTTTAGGTTTAGAAGGGCATGACACATAATTCCTTCTTCCCTTATCCTCATGTATTTAGTCATGATGAGCTCATTCATGATGTAAAGGGTGATCCAAGCCATGAATTTCTTTCATTGGATAGATATTGAGGTGAATGATGATTCACCAAATATTTTTCCAAGGATTCATGCTGGAATAACATCTCCTTTCTCCACTCATGATGATGTCATTGATGGCAGTGTCGTCGCCATGTTGGAGATTTTCTCAATGTCGATGTCGTTTTGGAGTCGCCACTCTGATTATCTATGATATTTCCATAATCTTTGATAATTCTTATTTCTTTAGATCGTGTAAAACAAGATCCTTTGATAATAAGAGATTTGAAGATAACAAGGGCTAATAAGATAAAAAACTGTAAAAAAAGGAGATGTCGGTGATAATCTTTAAAGAAATTCCAGAATACCTTACTCTAAGAGTTCTTTATAGTTATGATATTTTGGTAACCAGAGATGTAGATAGAATATCTATTATGAGTTCTTTAAATCTCCTTTAGGGGCAAGCTCCTATAGTTAATTACATCTTAGATAATTACGATTGTCTTAGAAAACTTCTGATTAAGGTTAATTACTTGTTGCCAAAAAACTTTTAAGTAAAGAAATAATAATTTTCAATTGTATGTGTAATGTGTCATACTACCCTTAAAGTTTGGTTAATTTTGTTTTTTGTCTTATTATTTTGTCATCTTTTATTGTTTTGTTGATGTCATCATTGTTTTTTTTTATTTTTGATGTTTGTCATTTTATTGTCGTTTTAATCATTCACTTGAGGGCTATCCTAAAAGTTTTGGTTTTGTTTTGTTTTTGTGTTATCATTTAACTATTGTTTGTTTTTATTTGTTGTTGTTTTATTGTCATTTTGATTTTTTTTTATTGTCGCTTGTCCCATCTTTGAAATATCATCCTGCAAAACAGAGTTAGCACACCCTATAACATGCAAAGGAAATCTAAAATGAAATCAGTGTCATCTTTTTTGTTTTAATTGTTCTGCAAAACATAGTTAGTACACCCTATAATAAGCAAAGAAAACAAAAATTTATTTTCATCCTGCAAAGGAAAATGATATCAGATTTAAAAGAAATAATGTGAAATTTTCTTTTTAAATATTTTATTTTATTCTGTTACAGTTTGGATAACCCGGTCAAGATGTCACTGGCTCTGTCGTCCCAGGGTCATCAGGGGCCTTAATCTACTTAATCCGAGAGGTATTTAAACCTGGACCGGAAGACTTCTGTCAGCAACCAAGATTGCGTCATCTGAGAAATCTTCGTAGATCAAGAACGCAGGGGTTCAAGTTGCATTTGGTGATCTTTGTTCATTAAGGCTTCATTTAAATCATAATGTTTTTTTTCTTTGGATTTTTGGTTGAAAAATTTTAAGTTGTTTACAATTTATTAACCAATTAAAATTTTACATGTGCCATTTTGATTGATTTTTATATGTCGGTTTTGATTTGTTTATTTAAGTCTAAAGTATTTTAGACCTAGAGAAATGATTCAAGTTTATTTAGATCTAATGTCCGTAAGATCTAATTAGACATGATAATTTTAGATTCAGTGTTATTTGAATCTAATGTTTCCTTGTTAAATCTAATATAAATTGGATTTAGGAATTTAGAATTAATGTTTTTTGATTCTAAGGGTTTTAGATTAAGTCTAATACTAATTAGACTTGGGAATTTTGATTCAGTGTCATTTAAATCTAATATTTTTTAGAGTTAAATCTAATTCGAATTAGATTTATGAATTTAGATTCAATGTCTTTTGAATCTAAAGGTTTTGAATTAAGTCTAATATAAATTAGACTTGAGATTTTAGATTCAGTGTTGTTTGAATCTAATTATTTCGAGTTAAATATAATATGAATTAGATTTAGGAATTCAGATTCAAATGTCTTTTGAATCTAAAGGTTTTGGATTAATTTTAATGTAAATTAGACTTGAGAACATAGATTGAGTATCATTTGAATCTAGTTTTTTTAGTTAAATCTAATTTGAGTTAGATTTAGGAATTTAGATTCAAATGTCTTTTGAATCTAAAGGTTTTGACTAAGTCTAAATGTAAATTAGACATAATGTGTGAGTCCTAATGTTGGTTGGACCTAAGGAAATTTGGTTAAGTCTAGTACAGGTTAGACTTAGAGTTTTAGGTCCTGATATTAATTGGCCCTAAAGATTTGGTTGGCTTTGTTTCAATTTGGATTGAATGTTGAGTGTAAGTTCAATGTAGGTTAAACCTAAGGTTGGTATTTGACTTAAGTTTAACTTTGGGTTGATCCAAAGTTAAAGGTTTGATTTTAGGTTCAATGTGGATTGAATCCTAAGTTAAGGTTTTTGACTTAAGTTTAACTTTGGGTTGATCCTAAGTTAAAGGTTTGTTTTAGGTTCAATATGATTTGAACCAAAGGTTGAAGATTATTTTAAGTTCATTTAGGTAGGACCTAAAGTTGATTTAGGTTGAATATGGATTGAACTGAAGGGTTTGAAATTTTTCTAAGTCCAATATAGATAGGACTTAAAATTTGTTTAGGATTGATCGCAAGGAGTTGGAATGGTTCTAAGTCCAATGTGGGTAGGACTTAAGGTTGATTTAGATCCAATGTAAGTAGAATCTAAAATTGGTTTAGGTTTAATTTGAATCAAGTCTGAAGTTTGATATGGTCATAAGTTCAATGTATTTTGATCCAATGTAAGTAGGATCTAAATTTGGCTTAGGTTTAATATGAATTGAGCCTAAGGTTTAAAATTCTTCTTAGTCCAATGTAGGTAGAACTTAAGATTAATTTAGGTTTTAAAGGTTTGATTTAATTTGAGTTCAAGTTGGGTTAAACCTAAGATTTTGATTTGGTTTATGTTCAAGTTAGGTTGAACCTAAGAGTTTGATTTGATTTTTGTTCAAGTTGGGTGATGCGATGAGACTTTAAATATGCTTTAAAATACAAGAATTTGATACCACTTTTTAGAATATTTAATTTCCAGCAAATGGATTCAAAAACTTGATGTGCCGGGTTAACTTTTATTATTTTATATTTAGATTTTATTATTGTAAAAGTCACAATTTTAAACGCAAGTATACGTATCGTTCAAGTAATACTGGGCTCTAGTGGAGTCTTGGTTATCGATCCCACAGGGATAGGAAATAAAAAATAATAGATATAAGTAATATTATGAAATTTTCGAAAGCAATTTATATATACTCTTTTTATATATATTCAAATTTAATTAACTAATAATTTTTACTAAAAGAAAGTAAGCAATAAGCAGGAAAGTAAAGTAAGAGTAATTAAAATTCAATGCAATTATAAAAACGACTTTCTCCTTTTTCAACTAATTCAAGAATTATAGATTAATTATCTTTTGTAGGGAATTAAGATTATGGTATTGTGCCAAATAGAAGCATTCCTATTCTTTACCCTTCGATCTAAGTGCAAAGAATATTCTTTTAGTTTCTCTGTTTGACACTTTAGCCATTCTACTTGTTTGAGGATAATAAGCAGTTGCAATTCTTTGCTTAATTCTAAATTTCTCCAGCAATGATTGAATTCTTATATTTTTGAAATGACTTCCCCCATCTGTGATAATTATACTAGGCATTCCAAATCTTGTAAAAATCATTTTTTTTTAAAATTTTGAAACACTTTTGGAATCATAGTTTGGTAAAGCTACAACTTCGATCCACTTTGAAACATAATCAATTGCTAATAAAATATTAATCATTCCAGATGATGGTACGAAAGGTCCCATAAATTCTAAACCCCATACATCGAAAATTTTGATTTCTAATATAAATATTAGAGGCATTTCATCTTTTCTGGATATATTTCCCATTCTTTGACATCGATCACAAGTTTTCACATAATGCCAACATCTTTAAATAAAGTAGTCCAAAAAATCTAGAATTTAAAATTTTAAATGCAGTTTTATCCACTAAAAATTGTCCTCTAAATTCAGAATCGTGACATTTTTGAATAATTGCAAAAGTTTCTTCATAAGGTACACATCTTTGAATCACAGAATCTCTTCCTAATTTAAAAAAGGAGGATCTTCCCAAATATATGATTTACAATCATTCTTGAATTTCTTAATGTATTTACTATTCATCTCATATGGTAAAAGATTGCTAACCAAGTAGTTAACTATATTTGCATACCAAGGCATTTGTAATCTTGAATGACATATAATTGCTCATCCAGGACTTCTCAATTATATTTTATTCATAAATCTTCGCATTATTATTTTTGATTCTTGATAAATGATCAGCAATTTGGTTGTCAGTAACTTTTCTGTTCACAATCTCAAAATCAAATTCTTGCAAAAGTAAAACCTATCTGATCAATCTAGGTTTAACATCCTTTTTTGATAATAAATACTTAATAGCAGAATGATCAGTATGCACGATACATTTTGTTCCAAGAAGATATGGTCTAAATTTATCAAAGACATATACTATTGCTAAAAGCTCTTTTCCAGTAGTAGTGTAATTTACTTGAGTTTCATTAAGAGTTTTGCTAGCATAGTGTATAACATTGAAAATCTTCTCATACTTTTGTCTTAATACAGCTCCGATTGCAAAATCACTTGCATCACACATTAATTCAAAAGGTTTATTCCAATCAGGTGCAACAGTGACAGGTGCAGCGATTAACTTTTTGTTCAGAATATTGATCACATTCAGACAATCTTTATTAAATTCAAATTTAGTTTCTTTTTCCAATAAATGACAAAGAGGTTTAGCAATTTTAGAAAAATCCATTATATATCTCCTATAAAATCTAGCATGACCCAGAAAACTTCTTACATCAATAACAGTAGTCGGTAGTTGCAGTTCAATGAACAATTTTCACTTTTTCTTGATCAACTTACATCCCTATTTGTGAAACTTTATGTCCAAGTACAATGCCTTCTGTGACCATAAATTGACATTTTTCCCAGTTTAGAACTAAATTTGTTTCTTCACATCTCTTCAAAACTTTCATTATATTTTCCAAGCAAGATTTAAAAGAAGTTCCAAAAACTGAAAAATCGTCCATAAATACTTTAATTCCTTTATCAATCAAATCATAGAATATTGACATCATACATCTTTGAAAAGTTGCAGGTGCATTACATAAACCAAAAGACATTCTTCTAAAGGCAAATGTTCCATAAGGACTTGTAAATGTCATCTTTTCTTGATCCTCAGGAGCAATGGGTAATTGATGATAACCCGGATATCCATCCATAAAACAGAAATGTGAGTGTCCAGCTAGTTTATCCAGCATTTGATCCAAGAACGGTAAAGGAAAATGATCCTTTCTAGTGGCATTGTTTAATTTTTGATAGTCAATGCAAATTCTCCATCAAGTAACTTGTCTTGTTGGAATTAATTCAGTTTTTTCATTAACAATGACAGTTACTCCTCCTTTCTTCGGAACACAATGAATAGGACTTACCCATTGGCTATTCGAAATAGGATAAATAATTCCAGCATCTAACCATTTAAAAATCTTTTTCTTAACAACCTCTTTCATAATTGGCTTTAATCTTCTTCGGGGTTCAATAGTGGGTTTACAATTTTCTTCCATTAAAATCCTATGCATACAGATTGAAGGGCTTTTTCCTTTTATATCTGGAATAGTCCAACCAAAAGCATTCTTATAATTCTTCAGAACTCCTATTAATTTTTCTTCTTGATCTTTGCTTAATTCTGAAGATAAAATTACAGGTAAAGTTAATAAATCTCCAAGAAATGCGTACTTCAATTGTGCAGGTAACATTTTTAATTCCAGTTCAGGGGCTTTTTTAATTGAGGGTAAAATTATATCATTTTTAGTTGTATCTAAAATTTCCTAATTTTCATGAATATAATGAGCTTCTTCAGATAAATTTTCTTCATCTAATGACTCATCATATAACATAGATTCTTTATCTTTATCATCAAAAATGACCTTACCTTTTTCTTGGTAATGCTTTTCAATTATAAAATCAAAAATATTCATTCGATAGCCTTTTTACTTTTTCAGGATACCTCATTGATTTCAGAACATTGAATGTTATCTCTTGATCACGAACTCTCACCGTTAATTCTCCTTTTTGCACATTAATCATAGCTCGATCGGTAGCTAGAAAAGGTCTCCCTAAAACGATTGGTATTTCTTTATCTTCTTCCATATCTAGAACAATGAAATTCATAGGGAAGATAAATTTATCTACCTTAACAAGAACATCCTCTATAACTCCTTTAGGATAAGTGATCGATCGATCAGCTAATTGAAGAGTTACAGTGGTAGAAGAAATCTCTCCTAAATCTAACCTTCGAAAGATTGAAAATGGCATGAGATTAATACTAGCTCCTAAATCACATAAGGCTTTTCCACAGAATTTTTCTCCAATAGCACATGGTATAGTGAAACTTCCAAGATCTTTAAGTTTCTGAGGTAATTTCTTCTAAATTATTGCACTACATTCTTCACTTAATGCAATAGTTTCAAAAGCTTCAAATTTTCTCATCTTGCTTAAATTATCCTTCATAAATTTTGCATAGCTTGGCATTTTCTCCAAAGCTTCAGCAAAAGAAATGTTGATGGTAAGTTTCTTAAAAATTTTAAAGAACTTTGAAAATTGATGGTCAAGCTTCTGTTGTTTAAGTCTTTGAGGAAAAGGTGGTGGTGGTCTTTCAACTCCCACTTCAATAGGTACAATGATCGATCTTTACTTGGAGAAAGGGTATCTTTAGGTTTTTCAATCTCTTCAACTTCTTTCTCTTTTTCAATCTCATTCCGTGTTTTCATGTTTAATTCCTTTCCACTTCTGAGTTATACAGCTTTTGCTTGTTCATGTTCTTTTCCAAATCATTTAGGATTAATATCGACATTGCTAGGAAGTGTTCCTTGAGGTCTGTAATTAATGAATTAAGCGATTTGACCTATCTGATTCTCAATATTACGAATAGCAGTTTTTTGACTTTGTAGCTGATCGCTTAGTTGCAAGATTAATTCTTCTACAGAAAACTTTTTCTGCTGATTGTTATAACCAGGAGGATATGTTGGTCTATAGTTTGAATTTCCTTTATTGTTCCAATTTGGATTAACTTGATGTCCATTACTCCAATTAAAATTATGATGATTTTTCTAACCAGGACTATAATAATTAGAATAATGGTTATTAGTTTTACTAGCAATAGCTTGCAACATTTCCGTTGTTTGAGAATCATCAGAATTTGTAGTTACTTACATGCGATATATTAATAGTAAAATTGTCTAATTTCTTAGATATCGAAGCCACTTGTGAAGCTAAATTAGAGAAGGAATCATTATCATGATTAATGGCCATTCTTTTAGGATTAATCCTTTCAAAGGCCATTGAAAATTGTTATTAGCCATTTCTTCAATTAAGGTGTAAGCTTCTTCAAATGTCTTAGCCATTAAAGAACCACCAGCAGCAGCATCAATAATAGATCTCGGTGATCCAACAAGTCCATTATAAAATGTTTGAATAATTAACCAATCTGGTAAAGCATGATGAGGACATTTTCTTAATAGTTCTTTAAATCTTTCCTAAGCTTCATAAATTGTTTCTCCATCAAATTGCCTAAATGAAGTAATATCATTTCTCAATTTAGCAGTTTTAGAAGAAGGAAAATATTTAGCAAGGAATTTTTGTGTCATTTATGCCCATGTTTTAATAGAATAAGTTGCTAATGAATTAAGCTACATCTTTGCTTTATCTTTTAAGGAAAAAGGAAAGAGTCTAAGCCTAATAGCATCATCAGAAACATTATTATATTTAAAGGTAGCACAAAGTTCTAAAAAACTAGCAAGGTGTAAATTTGGATCATCATTAGGTGTTCCTCCAAATTTATTCTTTTTGAACCATTTGAATAATAAAAGGTTTAAGCTCAAAAGAATTAGCATCTACAGCTGGAATTTGAATACTAACATGAAATTCATCAGCTGTAGGGTTTGCATATTCCCTTAATGGTTTATAAATATTATGTTCATTAATTTCGATTAGATTTTGATTATTGTTAAGTAAGTTAGCCATTTTTTATGTTTTGAAATTTGTTTTCCTTTTTTAATTCTTTGAATTGTTCTTTCTAATTTAAAATCAAAAGGTAGTAATCCTTCAGATCCAGAACTACGCATAAAAATTTAAAGAAAATAATTTTTTTTTTGTTTTATGTTTTTGTTGTTTTTTTTACACTTTTTATTTTATCCTATTCTCTTACTTTTTATTTTATCCTCTCCTTTTACTTTTTATTATATTTTATCCTTTTACTTTTTATTTTATCTTATCCCCGGCAACGGTGCCAAAAACTTGATGCGATGCGACTTTAAATATGCTTTAAAATACAAGAATTTGATACCACTTTCTAGAATATTTAATTTCCAGTAAATGGCTTCAAAAACATGATGTGCGAGGTTTACTTTTATTATTTTATATTTAGATTTTATTATTGTAAAAGTCACAATTTTAAACGCAAGTATACGTATCTTTTAAGTAATATAGGGCTTTAGTGGAGTCCTGGTTATCGATTCCACAGGGATAGTGAAATAAAAAATAAGAGATATAAGTAATATTTTCAAATTTTCGAAAGCAATTTATATATACTCTCTTCTTTTATATAGATATTCAAATTTAATTAACTAATAATTTTTACTAAAAAAAGTAAGCAATAAGGAAGAAAGTAAAGTAAGCAGTAATTAAAATTCAATGCAATTATAAAAATGACTTTCTCCTTTTTCAACTAATTCAAAAATTATGGATTAATTATCTTTTGAATGGAATTAAGATTATGGTATTGTGCCAAATAGAAGCATTCCTATTCTTTACCCTTTGGTCCAGTACAAAGATCATTGACTAATCTATAGTTAGGCTCATGATGTTTTATTAGTATAATGGGTTAATCTAGGCTCACACTACTAGATGTCCAAGGGTGGCTATGGTCGGCCCTACCAGTGACCCGTTACCTTTCTATAAACCAAATTATTAGAATTTAGTCTGTCACTCCAAAAACTAATTAATTTTATGCCCAATAAATAATATCTTCCTATTTATTTACACTTCACCTTAAACAATCCACGTATAGCCTGCGATTACCTAAGGATTGTCGGCATATTTTTAGGTTATGTGTTGTATTTTGAAAAGGGGTCGCCTAACAGAAACTGTCGGCAAATTTTAGGTTTTAAATTTAATTTAAATATATATATAATTTAGAAAGTAGCATTTGATTTTGAAAATGATTTTATGTTTGAAAATTTTAAGATATGAAATCAAACCGATCTCACATCCCGAATAGTTTATATAAACGAGCACCGCACCACAAACCGTGTATCTATCCCGAAGAATAGACACCTGCTTGATGATGGGGCTCGATTAAATAAACTAGGAGATTTGTGACATCCGTTTGGTCCGCGAACCAATTTTATAAGCCGACAAGTTCCCACGCTTAATATAAATGAATTAAGCGAGGTTTATATTACTTGGGTTCTTAAAGTTCCCTATAAGGGCAAACCCCTATAGTTAATTACATCTTAAATGATGAGAATCATTTAAGAAAACTCTCTATAATGATCAGTGGTTTTGCTCTCAAGAATTTCAAAGTTTAAGGTTTTCAAACAATTGGATTTTGGAAATTTCAATTGGGAATGGATCAAATTTGGAACAGTTTATTTTAGGAGTCCAAAGGAAGAGAAGTAGGAGAAGCTGAGGATCCAAGAGGAATCTTGGCAACTTCCCGACTATCCTATTGTTTGGCTTCAATTTAGGGAGAATTATTTAGTATTTCAGTCCTGCCAATTAATTATAGGAATTACATTTACATAATCACCTGGTTATGCAAATAACCTGAAAGATGAGAGGGTTTATGCCGTATCGGACGGCAACCTCAGAATCCTAAGCGAGTTAGGGCTTATATCGCACAGCAAGGCTATGCAAAGGCCTAAAAGAACAGGTGAGGATTTATGTCGCACTAGGCGGACTACCTCGAATCCTATGGCTTTGTTCTTTAAATTCTAGGACAGTTTCGCTGAAGTAGACCCGAGTTTTGCTGATGACGATGGCCGTGCTGCCCACTGTGCTCCAAGCTCCTTGTTGTTGCAGAGGTTTAGTTTTAGAAGTCATAAATCAGGAGATGAGAGAAGTGTTTTGGTTTAGAGAAAATCTTAAAATCCAAGTATTTTTAATATTTTAATTAAAACAATTCTTAAAGTTGTTTAAACAGAACCGATTAAGATCCCACGGTTCCGTCATCCCAGCACCGTTATTTTCATCAGATTCACTTAGTCCAGATGAATTTGCTAAACTCAACTGAATGAGTTCCACACTTTCATTTAGACCGTGGGAAATCCCGTTAGCAACACGTGGGTTACATCATCCGAGGTATTCCCGATCATTCAACGAGACGTTTTAATTTAGTTGCAATTATAGTTTTGTGTTCTATTTGTGATTAAATTTTGAGTTGTTTTATATTTTGAAATGTTGTGGCGGTGAATTTTATCTTGCGGTGATTTTTAATTTAGTTTTGGTTTCGGCTTAGGGACTATCCTAAAGGTTTTGGTTTTCATGCAACAGTTGTCTATCATGCAAGAAAAGTAAAGTGCATTTGCAATAAAATAAAAGCGTACCTGGAGAGTCTTCCCGTCATCCCAAGCTGCACTTAAAATTCATGTTAAGGCATTTAAATATTCTAACAAGTACCTAGGTAAAGCTAAGGGAAAGGTTTTGGTTGTCTACCAAAGTCCTAATCCTATAGCTTGTCATCTCCAATGACGTCTAGGTTCTTGTGTTTTGGTTTAAGGATGATTTTCTTCATCAAAGAACAATTAAGTTCAATTGTTCTTATAAATATCCTATCATGTTGAGGAAGTGCTTTGAAATGTGTGTGTACGCGAAGGTGGTCATGTTCCTCGTGTTGACTCGCTCGCAAGTTTAGTCAACATCTTGCGGATACGGCGATTCTTATTCCTTCTTTGAGTAGCTGTGAACGTAGCTCTCCTCACTTCTTGAATTTCTGTGGGTGTGGCGCTGACGATCCTGCCCTCTGTCGTGGCAACTACTGACTTGATTTTCTTGCTTTCTTCAATGTTTGTCTTTCTTTTCTTGTTACTGGATTGGTGGCTTGGGCCACCCATCTTCATTATCGTCCGGCTATGAAGCTCTTCTCGGTCCACTCGGGACCTAGTCATTTTCTTCATATCGTAGGCTGGCGGGTGTGAAGTCGAATCAATTTCTATCACTGCTCCATCCTTCACCCTCTTTTCATCGAGTGCGAGACTCACGCCATTTCTAAAGTTTAGGACCAACCGCCCGTTCGACATTTCCCTGCAAAGAAGACAAGGAAAGGATCAGGGGCTGTACTAAGAACAAGAACATTAAGAAAATATTTACCACTGAAGATTCTTATTCTCTTATTCCAATTTTAATTTTTAAGGAAAGTAGGAAAAGATGAAGAAAGATCAGGAACAAGATTTGATTTGAAAGGAAGGGTAAAACTTTATTAATATGATTTTCACATATTTTATTTTTAGCACATATTCTACTTTATCCATTTTTTTTATGTTTTTGGGTTCAGACCCAGACACAAAGTGATTGCTTCACCCGTGTTTCTAGGGATAAGACTCTATTTCAGAGGCCACCCTTCGAAACATCAGGTTGCGTATTACTTCTTCAAATATCGTCCATTGATTGGAAGCATTTGTCGTTCTCCTTGGCAATTCACAAGTTGGTAGGAGCCTCCTGAGTAGACTGCCTCGACCACAAACGGCCCTTCCCAAGTCGGTTCAAATTTGCCTCCTATCTTGCGATGTGCAAGAATAGGTCTTCTGAGAACAAGAACTAAGTCACCCACTTTGAAAGTTCTCAGGCGGACCAGTTTATCATGGGCCTGGATCATCTTAGCTTGGTACAGTTCCAAATTTTGTTGCGCTGCCAGTCTTTTTCCTTCCAAGTTTTCCAGTTCTTCCAGTCGTAATCTGGAATTTTCTTCTGTAGTAATTCTATTTGAAACTGCAATCCTGAGTGATGGAAGCTGGACCTCCAAAGGTAAAACGGCCTCGGACCCGTACACTAAAGCGTAAGGCGTAGACTGAGTAGGAGTCCTGAAAGTCGTCCTGTAGTCCCATAAGGCTTCTAACAACTTCTCGTGCCAATTTCTCTTGTTGTCGTCCAAAGTTTTCTTTAAAATTTGAACGAGAGTTTTATTAAAAGCCTCGACCAAGCCGTTTTCTCTTGGGTAGTAGATTGTTGAGTATCGCCAATCGATTCCATGTCTTCTAACAAAATTGTTGATCTTTGTACTTCTGAATGCGGATCCATTATCTGAAATGATTCTGCGCGGTACTCCGAAACGGTAAACAACTTGATTTTTGAAAAACTGTAGCACGTGGTGTGCCTTTACTTCTCTGAGTGGGACTGCTTCTGCCCATTTAGAAAAGTAGTCTGTAGCTGCAAGGATAAAGTGATGTCCTCTTGAAGAAGGTGGTTCTATCGGACCCACTATATCTGTGCCCCAACACTCAAATGGCCACGACGCAATTGTCGGATGTAGCACGTTTGGAGGTTGGTGTAGAACCACTCCGTGCACTCGGCACCGGTGACAACTTTCGGCAATCTTCATGCAACCTGGTCATCATCGAGGGCCGATAATACCCTAGTCTTTTAATTTTCATCTTCATTTTCGGACCCGACCGATGAGCGCCACAAAGTCCAGAATGCACTTCTTTGACAATTTCACGAGCCTCGGACCCGTTCAGGCATCTTAACCACATTTGATCAAAAGACCTTCTGTATAATGTACTGTTTATTAATGCGTAAGACAGAGCTCTTTTCTTGATTTGATGTGCTAATGACTTATCGTCTGGTAATTTCCCTGTTTGTAGGTAGTCTATTAGCGGTTGACGCCAATCTTCTGTGTTTTCCGTCACTGCTGCAACTGATTCCTCTATTTTTCTCGATTTCTGTATCATATCCATGTCGAGCTATGATAGGACCCGTCGTCCTTGAACTGACACATCAACTGACTCATCTTGTGAGCGAGCAAATTCTTTTGCAAGGCGAGCTAGCGCATCCGCGAGAGCATTTTCTCTTCCGGGGATCTTGTAGATTGTTACATTCGGAATTCGTTCCAACAGCTTCATGGCATATCGAAAGTATTGCTCGAGTCTTGGCATTAAAATTCCGTATTGTCCTGCGACTCGTTGAATGATCAACCGAGAATCTCCGTAGATATTGATATCCGTTATTCCCATTCGAATGGTCGGTTCTAGTCCCGTTATGAGGGCTTCGTATTCTGCCTCGTTGTTTGTGCATGGCTCTGTTAAGTGGTAGGAGTATCTTAACATCCCCCGCTCCGGTGTTATAAAGATTAGTCCGATTCCTGCCTTACCGGGCACTATCGTTTGCAATTCTTTATCTTTCTGTGCTGAGGATGCTCCGTCGAAGTATAGTCCCCAACATCGACCATCAGTGTCTTCTAGGCTCATTATCTGCTCGTCTGGTAAATCGTCGTCGAGAGGCGAATCTGTCGGTAAAGGGTGCGCTGCAAGGTGGTCAGCTAGCACTTGTCCCTTTACGGTACGAAGAGGAACGAAAGTTATGTCGAATTGCAATAGTATCATCGACCACCTGGCAAGTCTACCAGAAAGTGTTGGGCGCGTCATTAAATATTGCAACGGATTAACTTTCGAGATGAGGTTGACCTTATGAGAGAGCATGTAATGCCTGAGTTTCTGTGCGGTGAAGATCAGGGCTAAACAATGCTTCTCAATTGGAGGATACTTTACTTCCATCGGAATCAAACGACGGCTTAAGTAGTAGAGAGCATTTTCTTTTCCCTCATCATCGACTCGAGCTAGCGGTGGCTCCAAGGAGTCGTCTAGAGCCGTGGTATAAAGTATCAACGGTCTACCTGAGACTGGGGCTGCTAAGATAGGAGGTGTCATTAAGTATTGCTTAAGGTCCTCGAAGGCCCGTTGGCATTTCTCTTCCCAAACGAATTTGGCGTCCTTTTTAACTAATGCCGAGAAGAGCTGACACCTACCTGACAAGTTCGAAATAAAGCGTCGAAGATATGCCAGCTTCCCTTGAAAGGATCGTAGTTGTTTTAAGGTTTTGGGAGGCGGCATTTCTAAGATAGCTTTAATCTTTTCCGGATCAATTTCAATTCCGCAATGTCGGACAACAAATCCTAAGAATTTCCCAGAGGTAACGCCGAAGGTGAATTTTAAGGGATTCATCTTAAGGTTGTATTGCCCTAGTCGCTCGAAGACAATTCTCAAATCATACAGGTGATCTTCCTTCAGTTTGCTTTTGATGACCACATCATCCACGTAGCATTCGACTTGGTTGTGAATGAGATCATCAAAAATCTTTGTCATTGCTCTTTGGTATGTTGCTCCTGCGTTCTTTAGTCCGAATGCATTACTGTGTAGCAATACACTCTGATTGGTGTTCTGAATGCCGTGAGCTTTTCGTCTTCCGGTGCCATCTTTATCCGGTTGTATCCCGAAGATCCATCCATGAAAGAGAATATTTCATGTGTCGAAGCGATGTCGATCATTAACTCGGAATTGGTAGTGGAAATTCATCCTTCGGACATGCTTTGTTCAAGTCTCTGAAATCCACACAGATTCTGATCTGACCATTCTTCTTCCTGACTGGTACCACATTGGCTAGCCAAGTAGGGTATTGTTCTTCACGGACAAATTTAGCGTCGATTAGCTTCTTAACTTTAGCTATTACTTGTTGTTCAATTTCCAAACGCATTCTTCTGGAAGCTTGTCCGATCGGAACGGAAGTAGGATCCACTCCTAGCCTCGCGAACTGCGACTTCGGAGCTAATCCTGGCATTTCGTCGTAACTCCAAGCAAAACAGTCCTTGAATTCCATTAATAGCTTGATCATTTCCTCGGAATCTTCTTTATCGAGTAAGGAGCTAACAAAGGTTGGTCTAGGCTTTTCATTAGTTCCTAAGTTAACTTCCATTAACTCATCTATCGTAGATTTGATTTCTTCTTCGAACTCGGTGGAGCGTCTCCAATTTGCGGATCTTCAAGCTCTTCCGTAGTTTCCAAGCAGTCTTCATTAGGTTCGCAAGTGACAACCAAACAAAATTCCATATCGTCAACTGAACCTACTATGCCGAATCCGAGACCATGTTTTTGAATTGGGAGGCCGACCGGCATTATTCCATAATTTTTTGAAGTGTTGTAATCGGCCTTTTGTCCATTGTCGAGGTAAGACACCACGCTGAATTAAATTTTGAACACAGGGAGAGTACCACTCAAAATGTAATTCCATTAATTCGGAAGAAGTGAGATCTTTAAATTGTACATTGTTTTCAGTATTGGAAGAAGAAGTGCCACGGTAAAATTTGATTGGCTTTGCACCGCTGTTATGTACTTCTTTGACCACCATACCCTCGATCTTATTAGATCGGATCGGGGTCGTGGTCATAGTGTGTACATAGTGATTAATATTCTCGTACATCGATTTGTATTCTTCGTTCTTCTCATCTTCGAGAGAAATCTTGAATTACGGTTTCTTCCGGTTTATTGTTGCTGCTTCTTTCTTGATTTCCTCTTCTTCCTCAGAGTTGTTTTCTCAATCAACGTTGATCATCGGCTTTTTCTCGTCCAATCGTCCCGATGTCTCTTCCACGACCTCGTCCCCGGCCTCGACCTCGGATGCGAGTTCTGGAGAAACCTTCACCATCTCGCCGTAAGGGAGTGGTGAGTGACTGTTGGACTAGAACTTCAAGTTCTTCATTGTCTCGAATTTCTTTTGCTTCATTTGGCACGGTGTTTCTGGAGAAGATTGTTTTCTTCGGAGGTGCGTAATAAGCTGCATCTTCATGGATTCCAATCTCATGTACGGAGAAAGGCTCGCAAATCACCTTTAATGCACTCGTTCTCCTCCTTCGTAGTATTTTATGCACCGATGCGAGACGATGGCACCATCCGGTTTTCATGGATCCACGGTCGGCCCAAGCAGAGCGTTGAACGATGTATCGCAGTCAATTATGTGGAATTTTGCGGTTGTCTTTGCTAAGTCACCGGTCTTCATCAACAGTGTTATTGATCCAAGGGCTCTTTCTCCTTTCTGGTTGAATCCTCTTAGTAACATCTTGTCCGCTTCAAGCTGGCGAGCATCAATTTCCAAGTATGCTAGCGTCCGAAGGTTCATTATGTTGATCGATGCTCCTGGATCCACCAATACTTTGGAGAGCGTAAACTTTCCGATCGTGACCGAAATGTACAACGGTCGGTTGTGATCGGCCGTCCCAAGCAGTAGATCATCGTCCGTGAAGGTAACACCTCGCTGTTCCTTTAACGAGCAAACCTCGTCTAAGGATTCTCCGCCATCCGAGCTAAACAAATCTCTCGGATCAAGTAAGGCCTCGATCGCAGCTTCCCTCATCTCTTTTGATAAGATGAGAGCGTCGTAGATGCTCGCCTGGCTCGGTAGTTTCTTAAGATGGGCTAGCACGTTATAGTCCACTTTGTTACCATGTGTCTCGGCTTCTTCCCGAATGGGCAATTCTTCCGCTGGGTTGATTCTTCCTGAACAACCACCTGCTTTCCTTTGTCTTTTGGACCCATTCTCGGAGGTAGAACCTTTCCGCTCCTTAAGTTGACTTTTGTGATTTCTTCTGAGTCTGGTACTGAGTTTATTGGTGTCTCCTTTTGAATTGGCATTACAAGTTCTTCTGGAGTGGCTTCGGAATCCGAAAGCTCTAACTCTATCGTGATTGGAGTTCCTTGGAATTCACAAATAGATTCATTGCTTGTTGAACTTTCGTAGCCTTCTTGGTGAATGTCTTCTTTGTCATC
The DNA here is from genome assembly GCA_022702705.1 of Papilionanthe hookeriana x Papilionanthe teres. NCBI lineage: Eukaryota > Viridiplantae > Streptophyta > Magnoliopsida > Asparagales > Orchidaceae > Papilionanthe > Papilionanthe hookeriana x Papilionanthe teres. The sequence goes on along the minus strand of CM040427.1, from coordinate 94,988,605 downwards.
GTGATTGTCGAGGTCGTGTATGATTTGAGAATTGTTATTGGTATCAGAATCGAGATCCGGATTAGATTGGTTGTCGTTAGTTACGTAATCGTTAGAAACAATCAAAACGTAGCCAACGCCATAACTCTTATCATTATAAGATCCCGCCGGAGCGAGCAAATAATCATACAGAGTCAGAGGTTCGAGGAATTTTTCCCCCGAATCGGAAACAACCATCCTAGGATAAGCAGCCCCTAGTCTAGCCTTAGGAGCCTCGGTCCTTTCTTCTTCTATGATCTCCTTCTTTTCTATGATCTTTTCTTCCTGGGGTGGTTCTTCAATTGCAAGCGATAACACCGACTTGATAGGTTTCAGACTTTGAATTGAAGCATGCACCGAAGCGGTTTGGATGCGATGCAAAATTTTCTTCGATGACTTCGTCCAAGCGGTACTCCATCCATCATTGGTCGTGTAAGGGTCTATCGGAACAATGGGATCCGTTGAAATAACATCGACGTGAACCTCCTTTCGGGGTTCTTTCATGTATTCCTTTGGGATCATTATGTTCCCTTTTCGGAGATTGTTGTCAAGCCAACTTTTGAAGGTGATGCAATCCTCTATCTTATGTCCAAGCATCCGGTGGTAAGGACGTAGTCGGGATGGTCTTTCTTGTTGACTTCTTCGGCTTCCGGGTTCTGGCAGTCGAAAATCAGAAGTCTTCATCAAACTGCGGAACATCTTTGGCACTGCCTCATTCTTGAATGGATACTCTCTGTTTATAAGCTCCTTTAACGTGCGCTGTGGGCGAGGCGGTTGCTCATATTGTTGAGTTGACTGATAACCGGGTTGAGGTTGTTGGTAGTTCTGCTGAGGTTGTTGATAGCTGAGGTCTCGTGCCGTATTTGCATTGGTCGCTTGCCCTTATCGACCGCCGCGACGATCCCGGATTTCTTTTCAAATTTCTTCACAGGCTTCTGTTTGTCTATTTTGTCGACGAAACTTAGTTGCTTCGCTTCCTCTTGCAAGCTTCCGACCTTGCTTAACAACTTCTCGAAAGTCTTAATCGTAAATCCCTTAAGGAGAAGTGCTATCGGGCCGTGAATGCTTTTAAGCAAGATACCGACTGCATGCTGCTCTTGTAGCCGTGGCTCACACTTCATGCTTAGATTTCTCCATCGAAGTATGTATTCCACTAAAGTTTCGTTCGGTTTCTGTTTCTCCACCACTAAGTCACCGATGGTGATATGGTGCTGAGCTCCGACAAACCGTTTCACGAAGAGGTTTTCCAATTCTGAAAATGTCTTTACCGAACCGTTCGGTAACTCTGCGTACCAATCGAAGGCGATCCCTGACAGACTGCTGACGAATTGTCAGAAGAGTAAGGCGTCACTCCCACCGGCGTTGCAACATCTAGCATGAAAATATGCAACATGCTGTCGAGGGTTTCCGGTACCATCGAAAGTCTTGAACAGAGGTGGTACGAAGCCTTTTGGGTATTGCACTGCATCAAATTCTTCGGGGTAAGGTCTACCCGTCTGAATAGATGCTCCGCTCTTGGATCGTGCTAAGGCTTCTCGCACTCGTCGTTCCACTATGTTCTTGATGTCCTTCTCTCGGAATCATATTCTCGGTAGAATCTTTCTTCGACTGATCGTCTCCGTTAACGGATGTAATCTCTTTTCCTCCGTCCGTAATATGAATAACTTCGGAGGTGTTTCTCTCGGGGTCGAGCTCGACTCGAAGAGTGGCTAGGGCTGCAGCCATCTCTTCCATCCTTTTTGCCATTTGAGAGATTGTATCATCTTTTTCTCGAATTTGTGCTCTTAATGCTTCCGGTTCATCTCTCTCCGCGGCTGCCGGGGCACCTTGCGAAGCTGACGATGCTCGTGTTTCAACCATGTTGATCTCCACATATTCGTCATCCATGAACTTCGACGAGTCAACTTCATCTCCAAACTTTTCTTCTCTTTCTCTTGCTAATCGTTGAATGTCGGTTCTTAGCTTTTCCATAGCGTCCTCCAATGGTATTTTTTGTGCGGTTTCACTGCTTATCATGCGATGGTTGTTGGGTTTCCTTCTGGGAGTCCCCTTCATCGCAGTGGCGCTCTCTTCGGACTCGAGTCTCCTAACGAGACTTTCCTTTTCGTGTCGTTGTTTTGGTCTCGATCGGCCGCAGTAGGACGCCATACCATCCTTCTAGCAGACGAAGGCCTAGGACCGGATGGTCCGTCGGCCGAATGTCGGAAGGTGGTATCCTCCCCGATCTGTAAACCTGAAACAACAACAGGTGGACTAGCCTTCATCTTCTTATTCAGCTTTTCTGTGGCGATAACGGGTTCTACTCGCGGCCTAAGACGGGACTTGGCTGGCACCCGCCCTATTCTTCTTAAAATCTCTGATACAGGACATTTCTCTTTCTTTGCCAACTTCTCTAGCACAGTCTGTAGTTGGGCAAATGGTGTAATCCTAGACCTTTTCTTTCGGCTGTCGCTATAGTATGCTGGTCGAGGTAATGTAGAAGCAATCCCGCGGACATTTTCCTCGTCGACTGCGGTGAAAGGGGATGGAATCTACTTCCTTCCAACAGCGGTGTATACTCGTGCAATGGTATGTACTCGTGTAGTGGTGTGTACTCGTGGATTTCTTCTAAGAAAGCGACTTCGACAGCCTCCGGCCTTTCTCGGCAATCTTCCTACCTCTTTTCTTCTCCGAGTCCGTGTTAGGGGTGGAACCCTTGAGCTGGACCCAATTTTAAAAATAGAAGGTCTTGCACGGAAATATGTACCCTCCACGGTAACATGCTCGTTACAAATTTGAACTTAATTCCCCTTCAGTTTGGAGGAAGCCGGGGTAGGTGCAGAGATGACTAGACCAGTGGGGGTAGAGATAACAGTCCTCCCATGGACGATAGTATTCCTCTCAGCTGGAACCCTTTGTAGGGAAGGAACTCTCGAGTTGACTTGAGGTCGAACTCGATCAAAGGTCTTTCGCTTCGAACACTTTGTCCGTAAGTGTGAAAAGGGTAACGTCGACGATCTTGACATTTGTGTTCTCGAATCCTTATCCAAACCGGATGATCCCATTGTCGGGCAGCTCATCCTTGTAAACAGTGAAGTCCAGTCCATTGGTGAAGGAGAAAATCAGCTTTGGGGCAGACATCTTCTGCAAGGTAGATTCTGATTGTCAGTCCCAAGTTATGCTTCTTCTCATCAGGACGAAAAGAAAGGAATCGAAAAGAGTCCGAACACATTTTTTTTGTTCATATATTTATATAAAGGAGTTATTTGTTAAAAGATTTATTCATTAGAGGGTTTGTTTATTAGGAACGGAATGTTCAAAGGTGTAGAGAAGGTAAGGAATCCGATTCAGAATTGGAAAGGAAGAGAAAGTCTTATGCAAGACTTCTCGACTCGAAGGATCGCTCCTAAGCTAACACCTATTGGGAGTCTACCCCACCTCAGAAAAGAGGTAAAAGGATCTCGGAACCTCTCCGTTTAGGGGTGTCTAAACAGTGGCTCCTAAATCCAAGAGGAGTTGGCTATACTCGTTCAAGACAGTAAATGAACGGGGTATTCCAACGGAAGAATGGTAGTTTGGCCCACTAGGGGCATGGGCTCACTACCGATTTATGAAAGCAAAACCATCTAATCAAAAATGGAGAGAGGAACTATTCCCCAGCGGAGTCGCCAGAAGTTGTCGGCATATTTTTAGGTTATGTGTTGTATTTTGAAAAGGGGTCGCCTAACAGAAACTGTCGGCGAATTTTAGGTTTTAAATTTAATTTAAATATATATATAATTTAGAAAGCAGCATTTGATTTTGAAAATGATTTTAAGTTGAAAATTTTAAGATATGAAATCAAACCGATCTCACATCCCGAATAGTTTATATAAACGAGCACAGCACCACAAACTGTGTATCTATCCGAAGAATAGACACACTGCTTGATGATGGGGCTCGATTAAATAAACTAGGAGATTTGTGACATCCGTTTGGTCCGCGAACCAATTTTATAAGCCGACAAGTTCCCCGCTTAATATAAATGAATTAAGCGTGGTTTATATTACCTGGGTTCTTAAAGTTCCCTATAAGGGCAAGCCCCTATAGTTAATTACATCTTAAATGATGGAAATCATTTAAGAAAACTCTCGATAATGATCAGTGGTTTTGCTCTTAAGAATTTCAAATTTTAAGGTTTTCAAACAATTGGATTTTGGAAATTTCAATTGGGAATGGATCAAATTTGGAACAGTTTATTTTAGGAGTCCAAAGGAAGAGAAGTAGGAGAAGCTGAGGATCCAAGAGGAATCTTGGCAACTTCCCGACTATCCTATTGTTTGGCTTCAATTTAGGGAGACTTATTTAGTATTTCAGTCCTGCAAATTAATTATAGGAATTACATTTACATAATCACCTGGTTATGCAAATAACCTGAAAGATGAGAGGGTTTATGCCGTATCGGACGGCAACCTCAGAATCCTAAGCAAGTTAGGGCTTATATCGCACAGCAAGGCTATGCAAAGGCCTAAAAGAACAGGTGAGGATTTATGTCGCACTAGGCGGACTACCTCGAATCATATGGCTTTGTTCTTTAAATTCTAGGACAGTTTCGCTGAAGTAGACCCGAGTTTTGCTGATGACGATGGCCGTGCTGCCCACTGTGCTCCAAGCTCCTTGTTGTTGCAGAGGTTTAGTTTTAGAAGTCATAAATTAGGAGATGAGAGAAGTGTTTTGGTTTAGAGAAAATCTTAAAATCCAAGTATTTTTAATATTTTAATTAAAACAAATCTTAAAGTTGTTTAAACAGAACCGATTAAGATCCCACGGTTCCGTCATCCCGACACCGTTATTTTCATCGAATTCACTTAGTCCAGATGAATTTGCTAAACTCAACTGAATGAGTTCCACACTTTCATTTAGACCGTGGGAAATCCCGTTAGCAACACGTGGGTTACATCATCCGAGGTATTCCCGATCATTCAACGAGACGTTTTAATTTAGTTGCAATTATAGTTTTGTGTTCTATTTGTGATTAAATTTTGAGTTGTTTTATATTTTGAAATGTTGTGGCGGTGAATTTTATCTTGCAGTGATTTTTAATTTAGTTTTGGTTTCAGTTTAGGGACTATCCTAAAGGTTTTGGTTTTCATGCAACAGTTGTCTATCATGCAAGAAAAGTAAAGTGCATTTGCAATAAAGTAAATTGCAATAAAATAAAAGCGTACCTGGAGAGTCTTCCCGTCATCCCAAGCTGCACTTAAAATTCATGTTAAGGCATTTAAATATTCTAACAAGTACCTAGGTAAAGCTAAGGGAAAGGTTTTGGTTGTCTACCAAAGTCCTAATCCTATAGCTAGTCATCTCCTATGACGTCTAGGTTCTTGTGTTTTGGTTTAAGGACGATTTTCTTCATCAAAGAACAATTAAGTTCAATTGTTCTTATAAATATCCTATCATGTTGAGGAAGTGCTTAAAACGAGTTTTAAACATCTTTTCAACACCTCTAGGATTGTTTTAAGTCCAAGAGAATTTAATTATACAAGTGAATTAATCGTCCAAGAGTTTAAGTTTTGTTATCTTGCTCAGTGAATTAGGACATTTGAATATCCTATAAGTTAAGTAACACTTCACTTAATCGTCCAAGAGTTTAAGTCCAAGAGCTTTTGAGGACAAATTGATGTTTAAGTGATTTGTGATTTAATTTAATTTTAATTAATGGGTTTAAGTTTGGAATAGTGTTCAAGTTGTTTTAGATTTATTTTGAATTCTTTATGTCTTAGGTGATGTTATATTAATTTAATTTAATTTAATTTAATTTAATTTAATTTAATTTGGTTTAGTTTTAATTTTAATTTTAATTTTTTTTATTTTAATTTAATTTAAATTTTATTTTAATTTTATTTTATTTTTTTATTTAATTTAATTTAATTTAATATGTTTTAATTTAATTTAATTTAATTTAAATTTTAATTTAATTTAAATTTTTAATTTAATTTAATTTTAATTTTAATTTAATATTTTATTTTTTATGTTTTAAAGATGATTTAATTTAGTTGTTAAAGTATTAATTTAATTGAAATTTTGGAAGGATTTAATTTAAATGTTTTAATTTTAATTTTATTTAATGATTAAGTCTTTTTGTATTTTAAATCTTGAGTTTGGATTATCATTTTAATTGGGAATTAAATATTATTGAGGTGATTAATTTAGGGATTCTTAAATTAAAGAACAAATGTCTTCTTAATAATATCCCTATTTTAATAATTTCAATTTTTATTAATCTTCCAAATTTCATTAATTAATTGATTAAGGTTTACTTTAATTAATCTTAAAAATGATTGATGGGTCTCTATCCTTTAATTATTTAAATTTCAATCATCCAAATCAGATTAGGATCAAATATTTTACTCTCTCATTTTATTAAGCCTAAAGTTTTAATTAAGGGTTGAAATTTTAATTACCATTTTGCCCTTCATGCTTAATAATTCCATAACTCACTAAATTCAGCTTAAATGAATTTGATATTTTTATATGGCTTCACTCACATGTCAATTAATACATTAGAGGAGAAAATGTGATTTTTCTGTATTTAATTTATTTATATAATTATTTTTTGTAAAAAATAGGGATTTCCAAGGAAAATTCAATAAGATGACTAAGGGAATTTTTCTGTCCTTAAGAAAATTATGGGGCACTCCTAATGACTAGAGGACCATTTAGACTAATTTTGGTGATTTTTTGAATTATATTTTATTTATTAGAATTATTTTGAGTTTTGGAGTATTAATTAATTTTAAAATTAAATTAAAGTTGAAAAATGGATTTTATATTTTTCTTAAATCTCTCTGACCTCAAGGAGTCCAAAGAAATAAATTTTATATTTTTCTGATTTTTTCTTTGATTTATTAGAATTATTTTGGTGAGAAAGTTGGAAAAATACATTTTTTTAATATTAAAAATTACATTAAGCCCTTAAAATTCAATATCTTACCCTAGGGACTTAAGAAAAATATTTGGTTTGTTCCTAAATGATTAGAATTCAAAATGTGACGTTTTGGTGATTTTTAATATTTTTATGATTTTTATTATTTTTAATTATTAAAAATATTAAAACAATGATAAAAATTAACTTTTTTTAGAAAATTACAATTTTAGTTTTCCTAAATTCTTTTGATATCAGAGAGGCTCCAAAACCATTTTTGTGAATTTTTGAAAAGTATTTTGTGAGTTATGAATTTTTAAAGTTTAATTTTACCTATTTTTGTTTAAGAGACTTAATCAACCCATTTAGTGGAGTTAATCAAGTCCAATTGGTTTCAAATTTTTATGTGGTGTTCTCCTATCCCTAGGGAACAGTGGAGAATTGTTTTTAAGTTAATTTGATGAATGGTTAACTTTAATTAATTAAAGTTCAATTTTGGGTATTTAGACCAATTAGGGTTGTTCAAAGTGAATTAACTCAAAACTTATTTTTCCTAGGTCCCTCTGATCACAAGAAACATCACCAAATTTTCCTAGAATTTATTTCTCAACATGCTAATTATTGGAATTAAAATACTCAAAATAGTAACATGAACTTGAAAAATCAATAACTTCTCATAGGGATGGCTCTCCGACCTTGGAAAATTCGGGGAATGTTCCCAAGTTCGGAGGCTTCAAAAGCCCTATGGTTTCATGCCATGGTGAATTTCCTATATGCATGGAGAATTAAAACAATGCAGAGAGTAAATAAATCATTAAAAATAAAATACTTAATGAAATTACTTGATTTCTTTTCCACATTATTCTCCTCTATTCACTGAGCAAGTGGGTATTTTTATTTTATTTTTAGGATTTTTCTACACAAAGTTATGGATTTTTGAAGTTCTGGGAATTTAATAAATAAGAAAAATCCCTATTTTCCTACTTATCCACGCGGCGCCGCGTCAACCTTGGCAGCTCCGAAGCTCCACGCGTCGTCTCCGGATTCGGCGCCGCCATCTGACTCAGCCGTCCCGGGACCCGCCTTTCACGTAACATCTTCTGGTCTGACACTATCCGAGCCGTCCATCCGATACACGCGCGATCCAACGGTTCCCAGTCATCGTCTACGACTGGTGCGAACCCGTGACCGTCAACCTTCTAACCCTAATTTCTCACTCGATTCTCAACGAATTTTTGTGTTCTTATGCTCTATGGATTCGTCTTGAAGAGGTGAACACATCCATACGGTAAACATGCGTTGAAATTGATTCAAATTAAATGGAGAATCTCTGTAAGCTCGGGAAGAAGAGTGAGTCCATACCTTTGCTCAGAGAAGTGAAACTTCGATCTGAGAGTTATGTTACCTTCGATTGGGTCCAAGCAAGCTCCAGATGAAGTCCCTTGGCCCGGTGAATTGTCTAGGTATGATTTCGACCACGCCCGATCACAAAGCTTGGAGGCCGGGAGCAATGGCCGGCTCCGGTGAGGGGGCTTTTGCCGGGAAACTTCTCCTCTTGGTCGGGTGAAGGTGTAGGACCAATCAATTTGGAGATTGGCTCATTGTGGTGAAGTGTCCCGGTTTTGAGCCCGGATTTCAACTCTAAAATTGAGCTCACAGAGAGGAAATGGCAGGGGGATTTCAGTGGGGATCAAGTTCTCTATGTGTAGAGAGTGGTCTGGGATGATTTTGGCAGGGTTTTAGTAAGGTTTGGTTTAGCACCTCTCTTGGCCGAGAGGAGGTGATGTTTAAATAGGCATGGCTGGAGGGCCTCCCAGGGGGAGTTAGGGCTTGGGATCAGCTGCTTAGGTTAAGGGAAGAACAGCCATGGTGGCCATTGGGCATGGGGCAGCTCAGCAGGTGGGAATTTCAAACTTTGGCTCCTGCCAAGGTCTCGGCTATGGGGTTTTTTGGCGACTGTGGTGGCTGGCCGGTCAGGCTCAGGTCACCATCTTGACCAGTGAGGTCAGGGCTTGGCAATGGTGAAGTCAATTGGAGTTGGCCATGTGTAAAGGGCTTGAATTGAAATGGAATGGGGGAAGGCTCATTTTGGGTTCAATTTGGTCAACCCATGTATTTGGGCTTGGTTCACCTTCCCATGGTCTTATTTTGGGCCGTGGGGATCGGTTGGGTCACCTGCCATGGAGTGGTGAAGTCTCCATCCATGGTGAGGTGGCTAAACTTGGTTTAGTGTGTGACATGGTTATGGTTAAAAAGCTTAATGAAGGATTAGGAAAGGGGGCCCTCCTTTTGCCATTAATGGCTTGGTCACATGTTAAACCTTCCATGGCTTCATATGGCTTGTAAATGGTTTGCTCATGGCTCCATGTGGCTTGGGACAAAGCTTGGTCATTTACATGAAAGAAGGTTTTGAATTTTTAGGACTTATGGGTGATTTTGGCATGAGGCCTAATTTAGGGTTATTTGATGATTGATTTAGGACTTAAGGGATGATATCAATTAATGGGGTGATGAAAAGAATGTCATATGGGCTTTAGCATGAAGTTTGGGCCTTCGAAATTTAGTGACGATGGGCTTTTAAAATGGTTTAGGGAAGTGGGCTTTTTGGATTTTAAAAATGGATTTTAGGATGAAGGTTTGGTAAAGGCTTGGGCCAAATAATTGTTGGGTTTGGTTTAGGGATGTGTCATGAGTGATTTGAAATAAATTTGAGGTGATTTGGGCTTGAATTGGGTTGGATTTGGGTTCATTTGGTACATGGGCCAATGTAGGTCAAATTGGGCTAATTTGGGCCAATGTTGGGCTAGGGTTGAAATTGATGTAAAATTAATGTTGGGAAATGTTTATGGGAGTGTTTCAAAGAGATTTCAACTTTGGTTGGGTTTTGGTTTTGGGACTTGGGCTTATTCTGGGTTAGGTTTGGGTTTAGGTAAAAATTGGGCTTTTTGGTTTTGGGTTGAATTTGAGTGGGGTTTGGGTCCAAATCTTGGGCAAATTATGTTAGTGTTTTGTTTGTGGGGATGTTAGGGAAGGTTTAGAAAAGGTTTGGGGTCAATTGGAGTTGAATTGGTTTGGTTTGGGCTAAGTTTGGGTCATGGGTCCAAATTGGGCTTTAAGGTCAAAAGTGAAATTGGATTCAAATGTCAATCAAATTGGACATTTATTTGGTCTAGATTGATATTGTGAATATTAAATTGAAGTTTAAAATTGAATTGGACCAAAACTAGGGTCAATTGGGTAGATTTGGTTTGACATTGGGTTCACTTGGGTTAAGAATGGGCTAAATTGGGGGTTTTGGTAAAATTGGGGTACATTGACAAAATTGGCCCATGGTGTAGTTGGACAAAATGAAATTGGAAATATTTTGGATTTTCTGGAATTTTCTGGGAATTTTTTGAATTTTTTGATTTTTGGCTAAGAGGGGCATTTTGGGTATTTGGAGGGTATTGGGGGGTATTTTTGGATTTTTTGGTATTTCTGGCTATGTATGATCAATTTTATTGGTGAGGAAATATTCAAGGTTAATTTTGGGGAATTTTGGGTGATTTGGCAATTTTTGAGAATTTGGGCAATTTTAGGCGGCTTTTAAGTAGGTTCGATGGTGTAGGGTCCCCTGGGGTCAAAAATTGAAATCTTGTAAAAAAGAAGATTGATCAAATATGAGTGAAATGGAAGCACTTTGGTTGAGCCATGAAGCCATGTTAAGCCTATATGAGCCATGAGAGGACTCATTTGAGGCATTCACTATGTTGTTCCTAACCCTCTTAGCCAGGGGCTTAGGGTATCCATATGAATTACCTACATGAGTCAAGGAGCCAAGTTGGGTATGTGTGTGGTTTTAGGATTTGGATTGTGTGTGTGAGAGTGTAGAGTGTGAGTGTAGTGAGTGTGTAAGTCAACCCTCACTCGACCAAGCCACCTGTGGTGGTCCTAAGTGCCAAAGAGTCCCATAGGGAACTCATCCTTTAAACCTTCACATTTGATTTCAACCCTCTAGGTGATTAGGGGTCTACAATCAAGCTTGTGGGGTTTGCAGGAAGCAAGAAGTGGTTCAAATTTCTAAGGGATGGGTCCCAATTCTAGTCCTCTAAGATAGTCAAAGGAAAAGCCTAAGGCTAGATCTTAAACACTAAAGGGAGAAGAGAAGACCTCATCAAAAATGAGGTCAACAAGGATTCATGTGATATCTACTAGTTAAGAATTTATCTCAGGGTAGGTCTAAAAATTCTTCAATAGGTTTTAACAAATTAAATGGCCAATTTAAAAAGTAAACTAAGATCAGGTATTAATATCATCACAATATTTTAAAATATTTCATATTTAATTCTCCTTCAAAATTTATATAATTTATAACCTTTTCATGGTTGAAAGGAGAAAGATAACTAACTACTCAGAACTCATTGAAATAACACAACAAAACATATTGATAAAACTTGAACCAAAGTACAAATACTTATCTGAAGAGTTCCTTCAAGAGATTTGCTGACTTCTACTAACTCCAAAGCAATGATGAAAGACTCCAACAGCAATAACACACAATAAACACTCAAAATAAACTCACTAGATACAAAATAAAGTGGTGCCCTAAGTATGGAAGAGACTAAATTAAACTAGAGATGAGAGATAAGATGCTAAATGGGTATGTGTACTAGGGGGTTTTGGTGCGATTTTCTCTATAGAATGGGCTCCTATTTATAGAGCCCTAAATTTGACTAGGGGTTGATTAAGGCACCTCTTCAAAATTCTTCCAAATTCAATGTATCTTCAAGAAGGTAACCCTCGCGTCTAGGCGCCAGGATCTGGCGGCTAGGCGCCGGACTCCGTGACCAGGTCTTTCACACCTCTTCACTTTGGGTCGCACCTCTTCGCCATCCATACCATTTCCTTGTGTTCAAATACATTGTATCACATGTCCTATATATTAGGAGTAACTTCTAATCTTCTAGAAGCTCCAATAAACTCTTAACACAGTCAAAATAACTGTCCAAAGTCATCAAAAAAACTTAACAGCGTCTGTTACGAACTGACGCTTAGGCGTCGGACTTCAGCGCACTGGCGCCGAGCCAATAATTCCAAAATTTTGCTCCATAAGCTCCATTTTTGCTCCTTTTTGCTCCTTTTTCCTTCTTTTCCTTTCTTGGACTCTTTTTATTCATCTACATCCAAAAACAAGAAAATACCTTTCATTAAAGCATAATATCCTTAAGAATTGAATCATAAATAAGGCATAAAAATTGGTATTTTTTTAGGTAGATCATTGGGTTGAACCTAAGAGTTTGATTTGATTTATGGTTTAATTAAACCTAACATGGGTAAGGTTTAATTTGCTTTATTAGGTCTTATTAGAGTTAGACCTAATTGGGGTTTAAGTTGAATTAAGCATAATGTAAGTAACGCTCGTGGTTAATTAGGTCAAATTAGGGTTAGACCTAATTGGGGATTATTTAGCTTAAGCCTAGTGTAGTTAGGGCTTAAAAGAGGTCAATTAGATCTAATTAGGGTTTAGACCAAATTAAGGTTTAATTGTCTTAAGCCTAATGTGAGTAAGGCTTAATGTGATTAATTAGGTCCAATTAGGGTTAGACCTAATTAGGGTTTAGGTTTACTTCAGGATAATGTATGTAAGGCTTAAGGAAATTAATTAGGTCTTAAGATAATAAATACTTAATAGAAGAATGATCAGTATGCACGATACATTTTGTTCCAAGAAGATATGGTATAAATTTATCAAAGACATATACTATTGCTAAAAGCTCTTTTCCAGTAGTAGTGTAATTTACTTGAGTTTCATTAAGAGTTTTGCTAACATAGTATATAACTTTGAAAATCTTCTCATACTTTTGTCCTAATACAGCTCTGATTTCATAATCACTTGCATCACACATTAATTCAAAAGGTTTATTCCAATCAGGTGCAACAATGACAGGTGCAGCGATTGACTTTTCTTTCAGAATATTGATCGCATTCAGACAATCTTTATTAAATTCAAATTTAGCTTCTTTTTCTTATAAATGGCAAAGAGGTTTAGCAATTTTAGAAAAATCCTTTATATATCTCCTATAAAATCTAGCGTGACCCAGAAAACTTCTTACATCAATAACAGTAGTCGGTAGTTGCAGTTCAGCAATAATTTTCACTTTTGCTTGATCAACTTCCATCCCTATTTGTGAAACTTCATGTCCAAGTACAATGCCTTCTGTGACCATAAATTGACATTTTTCCCAGTTTGGAACTAAATTTGTTTCTTCACATCTCTTCACAAATTTCATTATATTTTCCAAGCAAGATTCTAAAGAAGTTCCAAAAACTGAAAAATCGTCCATAAATACTTTAATTCCTTTATCAATCAAATCACAGAATATTGAAATCATACATATTTGAAAAGTTGTAGGTGCATTGCATAAACCAAAAGGTATTCTTCTAAGGGCAAATGTTCCATAAGGACTTGTAAATGTCATCTTTTCTTGATCCTCAGGAGCAATGGGTAATTGATGATAACCGGAATATCCATCTGTAAAACAAAAATGTGAGTGTCCAGCTAGTTTATCCAGCATTTGATCCAAGAAAGGTAAAGGAAAATGATCCTTTCTAGTGGCATTGTTTAATTTTTTATAGTCAATGCAAATTCGCCATCAAGTAACTTGTCTTGTTGGAATTAATTCAGTTTTTTCATTAACAATGAAAGTTACTCCTCCTTTCTTCGAAACACAATGAATAGGACTTACACATTGGCTATCCGAAATAGGATAAATAATTCCAACATCTAACCATTTCAAATTCGTTTTCTTAACAACCTCTTTCATAATTGGATTTAATCTTCTTTGGGGTTCAATAGTGGGTTTACAATTTTCTTCCATTAAAATCCTATGCATACAGATTGAAGGGCTTATTCCTTTTATATCTGCAATAGTCCAACCAAAAGCTTTCTTATAATTCTTCAGAACTTCTATTAATTTTTGTTCTTGATCTTTGCTTAATTTTGAAGATAAAATTACAGGTAAAGTTAATAAATCTCCAAGAAATGCATACTTCAAATGTGCAGGTAACATTTTTAATTCCAGTTCAGGGGCTTTTCAATTGAGGGTAAAATTATATCATTTTTAGTTGTGTCTAAAATTTCCTAATTTTCATGAATATAATGAGCTTCTTCAGATAAATTTTCTTCATCTAACGACTCATCATATAACATAGATTCTTTATCTTTATCATCAGAAATGACCTTACATTTTTCTTGATAATGTTTTTAAATTATAAAATAAAAAATATTCATTCGATAGCATTTTTTCTTTTTCAGGATACCTCATTGATTTCAGAACATTGAATGTTAGGTCTTGATCACTAACTCTCACCGTTAATTCTCCTTTTTGCACATCAATCATAGCTCGACCGGTAGCTAGAAAAGGTCTCCCTAAAATGATAGGTATTTCTTTATCTTCTTCCATATCTAGAACAATGAAATCCATAGGGAAGATAAATTTATCTACCTTAACAAGAACATCCTCTATAACTCCTTTAGGATAAGTGATCGATCGATCAGCTAACTGAAGAGTTACAGTGGTAGAAGAAATCTCTCCTAAATCTAACCTTCGAAAGATTGAAAATGGCATGAGATTAATACTAGCTCCTAAATCACATAAGGCTTTTCCACTGAATTTTTCTCCAATAGCACATGGTATAGTGAAACTTCCAGGATCTTTAAGTTTCTGAGGTAATTTCTTCTAAATTATTGCATTACATTCTTCACTTAATGCAACAGTTTCAAAAGCTTCAAATTTTCTCTTCTTGCTTAAATTATCCTTCATAAATTTTGCATAGCTTGGCATTTGCTCTAAAGCTTCAGCAAAAGAAATGTTGATGGTAATTTTCTTAAAAATTTCAAAGAACTTAGAAAATTGATGGTCAAGCTTCTGTTATTTAAGACTTTGAGGAAAAGGTGGTGGTGGTGTTTCAACTCCCACTTCAATAGGTACAACAGTCTGATCTTAACTTGGAGAAAGGGTATCTTTAAGTTTTTCAATCTCTTCAACTTCTTTCTCTTTTTCAATCTCATTCCGTGTTTTCATGTTTAATTCCTTTCCACTTCTGAGTTGTACAGCTTTTGCTTGTTCATGTTCTTTTCAAAATCATTTAGGATTAATATCGACATTACTAGGAAGTGTTCTTTGAGATCTGTAATTAATGAATTAAGCGATTTGACCCATCTGATTCTTAATATTATGAATATCAGTGTTTTGACTTTGTAGCTGATTGCTTAGTTGCAAGATCAATTCTTCTACAGAAAACTTTTTCTGCTGATTGTTATAACCAGGAGGATATGTTGGTCTATAGTTTGAATTTCCTTTATTGTTCCAATTTGGATTAACTTGATGTCCATTACTCCAATTAAAATTATGATGATTTTTCCAACCAGGACTATAATAATTAAAATAATGGTTATTAGTTTTACTAGCAATAGCTTGCAATGTTTCCATTGTTTGAGAATCATCAGAATTTGTAGAATTATCATTACTTACATGCGATATATTACAAGCAAAATTTTCTAATTTCTTAGATATTGCAGCCACTTGTGAAGCTAAATTAGAGAAGGCGTCATTATCATGAATACTGGCCATTCTTTTAGGATTAACCCTTTCAGAAGGCCATTGAAAATTGTTATTAGCTATTTCTTCAATTAAGGTGTAAGCTTCTTCAAATGTCTTAGCCATTAAAGAACCACCAATGAAGCAAGCATCAATAATAGATCTCAGTGATCCAATAAGTCCATTATAAAATGTTTGAATAATTAACCAATCTGGTAAAGCATGATGAGGACATTTTCTTAATAGTTCTTTAAATCTTTCCCAAGCTTCATAAATTGTTTCTCCATCAAATTGCCTAAATGAAGTAATATCATTTCTCAATTTAGCAGTTTTAGAAGAAGGAAAATATTTAGCAAGGAGTTTTTGTGTCATTTCTACCCATGTTTTAATAGAACAAGTTGCTAATGAATTAAGCCACATCTTAGCTTTATCTTTTAAGAAAAAAGGAAAGAGTCTAAGCCTAATAAAGATCATCAGAAACATTATTATATTTAAAGGTAGCACAAAGTTCTAAAAAACTAGCAAGGTGTAAATTTGGATCCTCATTAGGTGTTCCTCCAAATTGATTGTTTTGAACCATTTGAATAATAGAAGGTTTAAGCTCAAAAGAATTAGCATCTACAGCTGGAATTTGAATACTAACATGAAATTCATCAGCTGTAGGGTTTGCATATTCCCTTAATGGTTTATAAATATTTTGTTCATTAATTTCGATTAGATTTTGATTATTGTTATGTAAGTTAGCCATTTTTTTATGTTTTGAAATTTGTTTTCTTTTTTTAATTCTTTTAATTGTTCTTTGTAATTTAGAATCAAAAGGTAGTAATCCTTCAGATCCAGAACTACGCATAAAAATTTAAAGAAAATAATTTTGTTTTGTTTTATGTTTTTGTTGTTTCTTTTTTACTCTTTCTATTTTATTCTATCCTCTTACTTTTTATTTTATCCTCTCCTTTTACTTTTTATTATATTTGATCCTATTACTTTTTATTTTATCTTATCCCCGGCAGCGGTGACAAAAACTTGATGCGATGCGACTTTAAATATGCTTTAAAATACAAGAATTTGATACCACTTTTTAGAATATTTAATTTCCAGCAAATGCTTCAAAAACTTGATGTGCGAGGTTTACTTTTATTATTTAATAATTAGATTTTATTATTGTAAAAGTCACAATTTTAAACGCAAGTATACGTATCATTCAAGTAATATAGGGCTCTAGTGGAGTCCTAGTTATCAATTCCACAGGGATAGTGAAATAAAAAATAAGAGATATTAGTAATATTTTGAAATTTTTGAAAGCAATTTATATATACTCTCTTTTTATATATATATATATATTCAAATTTAATTAACTAATAATTTTTACTAAAATAAAGTAAACAATAAGGAAGAAAGTAAAGTAAGCAGTAATTAAAATTCATTGTAATTATAAAAACGACTTTCTCCTTTTTCAACTAATTCAAGAATTATGGATTAATTATCTTTTGTAGGGAATTAAGATTATGTTATTGTGCCAAATAGAAGCATTCCTATTCTTTACCCTTTGGTCCAGGTGCAAAGATAATTGATTAATCTATAGTTAGGCTCAGGATGTTTTATTAGTAGAATGGGTTAATCTAGGCTCACACTACTAGATGTCCAAGGGTGGCTATGGTCGGCCCTACCAGTGACCCGTTACCTTTCTATAAACCAAATTATTAGAATTTAGTCTGTCACTCTAAAAACTAATTAATTTTACGCCCAATAAATAATATCTTCCTATTTATTTACACTTCACCTTAAACAATCCGCGTATAGTTTGCGATTACGTAAGGATTCATGTGATATCTACTAGTTAAGAATTTATCTCCGGATAGGTCTCAAAATTCTTCAACGGGTTTTAACAAATTAAATGGACAATTTAAAAAGTAAACTAAGATCAGGTATTAATATCATCACAATATTTTAAAATATTTTATATTTAATTCTCCTTCAAAATTTATTTAATTTTTAACCTTTTCATAGTTGAAAGGAGAAAGATAACTAACTACTCAGAACTCATTGAATAACACAACAAAACATATTGATAAAACTTTGAACCAAAGTACAAATACTTATCTGAAGTGTTCCTTCAAGAGATCCGTTGACTTCTACTGACTCCAAAGCAATGATGAAAGACTCCAACAACAATAACACACAATAAACACTCAAAATAAACTCACTAGATACAAAATAAAGTGGCACCTTAAGTATGGAAGAGACTAAATAAAACTAGAGATGAGAGAGAAGATGCTAAATGGGTATGTGTACTAAGGGGGGGTTTTGGTGCGATTTTATCTTTATAATGGGCTCCTATTTATAGAGCTCTAAATTTGACTAGGGGTTGCTTAAGGCACCTCTTCAAAATTCTTCCAAATTTAATGTATCTTCTAGAAGGTAACCGTCGCGTCTAGGCGCCAGGATCTGACGCCTAGGTGTCGGACTCCATGACCAGGTCTTTCACACCTCTTCACTTTGGGTCACACCTCTTCGCGATCCAGATCATTTCCTTGTGTCCAAATACATTGTATCACATGTCCTATATATTAGGAATAACTTCTAATGTTCTAGAGGCTCCAATAACCTCTTAACACCGTCAAAATAACTACCCAAAGTCATCAAAAAAACTTAACAGTGTCTGTATCGAACTGGCGCTTAAGCGTCAGACTCTGGCGCCAGGCCAATAATTCCAAAATTTTGCTCCATAAGCTCCATTTTTGCTCCTTTTTTCTCCTTTTTCCTTCTTTTTCTTTCTTGGACTCTTTTTATTCATCTACATCGAAAAACCAGAAAATACCTTTCATTAAAGCATAATATCCTTAAGAATTGAATCATAAATAAGGCATAAAAATGGGTATTTTTTTAGGTAGATCATTAGGTTGAACCTAAGAGTTTGATTTGATTTAAGGTTTAAATAAACCTAACATAGGTAAGGTTTAATTTGCTTTATTAGGTCTTGTTAGAGTTAGACCTAATTGGGGTTTAAGTTAAATTAAGCCTAATGTAAGTAACGCTCGTGGTTAATTAGGTCAAATTAGGGTTAGACCTAATTGGGGTTTATTTTTCTTAAGCCTAGTGTAGTTAGAGCTTAAAAGAGGTAAATTAGATCTAATTAGGGTTTAGACCTAATTAAGGTTTAATTGTCTTAAGCCTAATGTGATTAAGGCTTAATGTTATTAATTAGGTCCAATTAGGGTTAGACCTAATTAGGGTTTAGGTTTACTTCAGGATGATGTATGTATGGCTTAAGGAAATTAATTAGGTCAAATTAGGGCTAGACTTAAGGTTTTGGTAGATTTAGGCTCAATTTGGGTGGAGCCAAGAGTTTAAGTTGAGCTAGATCCAAATTGAGTTGAATCTAAAGTTTTGTTGAGTTAGGTTCAATGTAGATTGAACTTAAGGTTAGGATAACTTGGGTTCAAGTTAGGTTGAACCTAAGTTAAAAGTTGATTTAGGTTCTTTGTAAGTTCAACCTAAAGTTTGATTGACTTGGGTTCAAGTTAGGTTGAACCTAAGTTAAGGTTTGAGTTAGGTCTAATGTATGTTAAACCTGAAAGTTTTGGGTTAACTTGGGTTCAAGTTAGGTTGAACCTAAGTTAAGGTTTGAGTTAGGTTCAATGTGGGTTGAACCTAGAGGTTTGGTTAATTTGGGTTCAAGTTAGGTTGAACCTAAGTTAAGGTTTGAGTTAGGTTCAATGTGGGTTGAACCTAGAGGTTTGGTTAACATGGGTTCAAGATAGGTTGAACCCAAATTAGAAATGTCGAGTTAATCTTGAGTTCATGCCTATGTAGATTGAATCTAAAGTTGAATTAACTCGAGTTCATATCTACTTAAACTTAAGTTAAAAGTGTTGATTTAGATTCAATGTAAATTGAATCTAAGGTTGAATTAGATTAAATTTTGATTGAATCTAATGTTGAGTTAAGTCAAGTTCAATTTAATTTAGACCTAAGTTAGAAATGTTGAATTAGGTTTAATGTAGGTTGATTTTAAGATTTAAGTTAACTTGGACACATTTTTTGTTGAACCTAAGTTAGATATGTTGAGATAGATTCAATATGGGTTAAAACTAAGGTTTGAGTTAACTTGGGTTATATTTAGGTTGATCCTAAGTTAGATATGTTGAGTTAGGCTCAATATGGGTTGAACCTAAGGTTTGAGTTAACTTGGGTTAAAATTAGGTTGAACCTAAGTTAGATATGTTGAGTTAGGTTCAATATGGGTTGAACCTAAGGTTTAAGTTAACTTGGGTTTAGTTTAGATTGAACCTAAGGTCTAAGTTAAATGTAGTTACAATAGATTTTATCTAAGTTTTAGGTTTTATTTAAATAATACTCAAAAGTTTATTAAGTCTAATTAGATTAGACTTAATTAGTATTTAAAGACCATTCAAGTCTTATTTAAGTAAAACTTAAGGTTTAACTAAGTCTAATTAAAATTAGACTTAACTGAAATTTGATGTTAATAAAGCCTAATTTATGTAAGGCTTAAATGTAATTAAATCTAATAAGTTAGACTTAATTAGAGAATAAGTTTGATTAAACCTTGTTTAATTAAGGTCTAATAATTTTATTAAGTCTAATGTGTTAGACTTAATTAAAGTTGAGGATTTATTAAACCTTAGTTGGTTAAGGTTTAATAGTTTAATTAAGTCTAATAGGATAGACTTAATTATGGTTTGGGATTTATTAAACCTTAATTGATTAAGGTTTAATAGTTTAATGAAGTCTAATGTGATAGACTTAATTATGGTTTAGGATTGATTAAACCTTAGTTGGTTAAGGTTTAATAGTTCAATTAAGTCTAATGTGATAGACTTAATTAGGGTTTAGGACTGATTAAACCTTAGTTGGTTAAAGGTTTAATAGTTTAATTAAGTCTAATGTGATAGACTTAGTTATGCTTTAGTCTAATAGGTTTAAGGTCAATTAAACCTGATTTGGGTAAGGTTTAATTGATCAATTAGACTTAATTAGAGATAAGTGTAACTAGTTTAACGTTAATTAAACCTAAGTTGGGAAAGATTTAATTGATTAATTATACTTAATTAGTGTTAAGTCTAACTGGTTTAAAGTTAATTAAACCTAATTTGGGTAATTTTTTATCGATTAATTAGACTTAATTATGGTTAAGTCTAATAGGTTGAGGATTAATTTTAATTTACTAATTAGACATATTTAATATTAAGACTAATTGGTTTAGGATTAATTAAACCTAATTTGGGTAAGGTTTAACTGTTTAATTAGAATTAATTAGGGTTAAGTCTAATTGGTTTAAAGGTTAATTAAACTTAATTTGGGTAAGGTTTAATTGATTAATTAGACTTAATTAAGGTTAAGCCTAATTGGTTTAAAAGGTTAATTAAACCTATTTTGGAAAGGTTTACTTGATTAATTAGACTTAATTAGGGTTAATTATAATTGGTTTAATGTTAATTAAACCTAATTTGGGTAAGATTTAATTGATTAATTAGACTTAATTGAGGTTAAGTCTAATTAGTTTAGGATTAATTAATGCTGATTTGCGTAAGGTTTAACTTATTAATTACACATAATTAGGATTAAGCCTAATTGGTTTAAAGGTTAATTAAACTTTATTTGGGTATGGTTTAATTGATTAATTATACTTAATTAGGGTTAGGTCTAATTGGTTTGAAGGTCAATTAAACCTAATTTGGGTAAGGTTTAATTGATTTAATTAAGCCTAGTGATGTCTTAAGCTTAATTAAAGTTCGATTTTGTATTAAATCTAATTTAGTTAAGGTTTAATGGGTTTAATTAAGCCTAGTGATGTCCTAAGCTTATTTAAAGTTTGATTTTGTATTAAACCTAATTTAGTTAAGGTGTAATGGGTTTAATTAAGCTTAATGATGTCATAAGCTTAATTAATGTTTGATTTAGTATTAAACCTAATTTAGTTAAGGTTTAATAGGTTTAGTTAAACATAGTGATCTCTTAAGCTTAATTAAAGTTTGATTTTGTATTAAACCTAATTTAGTTATGGTTAAATGGGTTTAATTAAGCCAAGTGATTTCTTAAGCTTTATTAAAATTTGATATTATATTAAACCTAATTTAGTTATGATTTAATGGGTTTAATTAAGTCTAGTGATGTCTTAAGCTTAATTAAAGTTTGATTTTGTATTAAACCTAATTTAGTTAAGGTTTAATGGGTTTAAATAAGCCTCATGATGTCTTAAGGTTAATTAAAGTTCGATTTTGTATTAAATCTAATTTAGTTAAAGTTTAACGGGTTTAATTAAGCTTAGTGATGTCTTAAGCTTAATCCTTATTTAGTTAAGGTTTAATGGGTTTAATGAAGCGTGGTGATGTTTTAAGCTTAATTAAAGTTTGATATTGTATTGAACCTAGTTTAGTTAAGTTTTAATTTGTTTAATTAAACTTGGTGACGTCTTAGGTTTGATTTTATCTTATGCTTAATGTAAGGAAACCTAAAGGAGAATTACTTTGGTTTAATGTGAATGGTTAACCCTAATTAGAATTTAATTTTATCTTTAATCTTAATGTGATTAAAGATTAATGGAGTTAATAGGGTTAATGTTGAATTAATCCTAATCAAGTTTTGATTTGAGTCCAGTGAATGTTTTAACTCAATCTTAACTCATGGTGGCATGAGTTAGATAAAGATTTCAAAACATTCTTAAAATATTTTAGTGTTTTTTTTTATATTTTAAAAATTTAAAATTTTAACCCTAATGAGAAAATGTCATTTTGAATTTTCCAAAGGTTAGAATCTGTCATTTTAGGGTTTAGATTTGTTCCCCTAAATTTATAACTAGTTGCCAATTTAAATTTACTATTTTCTAATTTTTAGAATTATTAATTAAAATAATTACCAAATCTTTTGAAAATTAGGAAAAGTTGACCTAGTGAATTTTCATAGCCTTGGAAAAATCAGAGATTGTTCCTAAGGATCTAAAGATTAATCCCTCAAAATTTCATATTTTTCTGACTTATAATTAAATTTTAATAATTATAATACTCTAGGGAGTATTTAACTAATTAAAAATTAAATATCAATCAAATTTTCAAAATTTTCATTTCCACGTTGTTCTCCTCATTACCCTGAGTTCAGAGGTATTTTTATTATATTTTTGTGATTTTTGTGTGCAAAGATATGTAATTTTGAAGATTTTAAGGTTAATGTGGATTGATTAAATACAAACTAACTTAAAATTCTCCGAGGAAGACGTGTGTCCTCGTACGCATGAAAACGCATTTAATCCCCTATTGGGATCCGAACTGCCATTCTGCGGGGATTTAATCTTGGCCGTCCATTCCCAAAATACGGGATTGGATGACATTCGTGCATCTTCCTTTGTCTGGTTTCTTCCGTAGACCATCCATGTTCTAGAGACAAGATATCACTCGATTCTTGATGGAATCGAGTGATTTTTGTTCCCAGAGTTTCTTCTGGAGGAGACGAACACATTCATATGGATTTGTATGGATTTTGAATTTGCTAACCCTACTCTAAACCCAGCCCGAGCTCGGGTTGGGTTTGAAGAACAATACCTTGGCCTTAGTCGATGAAAACTCAAATTGAATGGTTCTGAAGCTTCGTCTCGACCTCAGAAAGCTTTTAACCAAGTCAATTTGAGGTGAAATCTGGTATGTATAGGACTTTGTCCTCGAAGTGTCTCAGCTTAAATGGACTTGATCGATCAATGGCTTAGAGGCTATGAGAGTGGCCAATTTTGATTGGGCTCATCTTCGTAGGGTCCTAGGAAAATTCAGGGATATCTTATTTGAAGTTTTGGATAACTTCATTTCAAACCTAAAATTTGTTCTATTTTGGGGTTTTGGGGTTGGCAAAATTGGGAGGATTAATTGGGTTTCTTGGTTTGAATTGATGATGGATCAATTGCCTAGGCCCTAAAGAACATTTATGTTGTCGAGGGTATGAGGATTTGAGTAGTGGTTTGCTATTTCCTATCTTGGTCTTCTCAATGGGTGCTCTCGGGTTTGGCCCTATTTATAGCCATGGGAATGTCTAGGGTGAGCTTAGGCTTGCTTGGGGAGCTGGCATCTGGCTCATAATGATCTTTGGATAAGATCTTGAGCTATGGATAAGATTGGTTGAAGATTCCAAGGGTGAACCTCATGAGGTTTACCTATGGTTCACCTTGAGTTTGTGGCTTGCCCTCTCCTCATTTGCTGTCCATGGAGGTGGATAAGGCAAGCTTAACCTTACTGAATTCACCTCCCCTAGGTCATAAATTCATTTCGTGAATTCTAAGAGAAGATGACACATTACCCTCTTACTCACTTCATGCATGGTTTGGCTATGATTGCACTGAACCATGATATGGGATGGGTTTAAGCCTTGTTCTTTATCTATTGGGTGGCCTAGGAGTGTGTGATAAACTATTAGGATGACCAGCTACCTCATCTTATGGAGGAGGGAGTCATGATTTAAGTTTAAGGTAGAATGACACATAATTCCCTCTCCTTTTTATTTTCAAAATTTTGTATATATGATGTCAGCTCATCATGTGGGGATGAATTAAGCTAAGGTTTTCTTCATTGGATAGCTTGTGAGGTGAGTGATGACTCATCCATGTCATCCTTTAAGAATTGGTTTGGGAATGACACCTCCTTCATCCTTCATGTTGGTGTCATGATAGTGTTTTTAACCATGGTTAAATGGTGTGTCATGCGTCATTTAATATGTTAATTCATATGTAATGGGTCTCATGGGTTATGTGTGGCCATATGAGGTCACTCATGCTGTCATTAAAGGGTTTGAAAATTCAAAACCATTTATTATGTCATGGGTGATGTCATGTGTCAAATTTTTATTTTATGGCTTTTTAATTATAATTCCTTTTTTAATTAATTACATAATTAATCAAAAATGTTGGAAATTATACTATTAGCCAATAAATTAATCAAATTAATTTTGGATTAATTATTTATATAATTTTATCATTATTGGCCAAAATTGGGTATTTTGACCAAATTTGATACATGTTGACTAAGGTTGACCAATGTTGACCCAAGTTGACTTAGGTTAACCCATGTTTGTTCAAGGGTGACTAATGTGACTTCCCTAACCTTGTCATGGTTTGGTTGGTCATAAAGTCTAAAGATTTTGTCATTAAGGGTTTAATTTGGTCATGTTGACCAATTTTAAAGTTTAGGTTAATCCAATGGTCAATGTGGTGACAGTTGGATTATATTTTGATCATGTTGATCAATGTCAAGTTAATTATGTCAATGTCTGTCTTTAAGGTTAATTTTGTATTCAAAGGGGCATGGGTTAGCCATTTTGACAAATTTTTACTCTTTTTAGGTCAAGAGTTGACCAATGGGGCTAGGGTGATTGACTTTGTATCATACATGGATTGTTTTGATCAAATTTTGATTATTTATATCGAAGAATGATCAATAAGGTCATTGAAATAATCTTTGGGTCATGGTTTGATCATTTTGACCAAAATTGAACTTTTTGTCAAAGGCGACCAATGAGCTGAATATGGTGGTCTTTAGGTATTGGGTTGATGATTTTGGTTATTTTTTTCTTTTTGCGTCAAAAGTTAATGATTTGTTTCAATGGAGTGATCATTTGGTCTGAAATTGAACATTTTGACCAAAGTTGACTTTTTGGTCAAAAGTTGATAGGTCAATGGCGTTTTTAATGGGTATAAAGTTGACCATTTTGACCAAAGTTGACTTTTTGGTTAAAAATTGACCTAGATTAATCATGGGTGATCCGTTTAGGTTCAGGGTTGACCCAAATGACTTAATTAACCTTGTCATGGTTAATTTAATCATAGGGTTATTATTTTTGGTAACCATATCAAGATTTGAGAAGGAAAGCTATGTGACTTACATCCTTTCCCAAAGAAAAAGTTAAAGGAATGTCATGTTTCCGTGTCAGGAAGGGACTTATATCCAATAACTGAAAAGAGAGAAGATGCCATATCATCTCTAAGAAATGTTAGATGTTGATATGTCGATTTTGAGAAGGAAAGCTATACGACTTAAATCCTTTCTCAAAGAAAAAGTTAAAAGAATGTCATGTTTCCATATTAGGAAAGGACTTATATCCAATAACTGAAATGTTATGAGTGAAAAACACATAAAGAAAAGTGTACCTACTGGGGAGTTAACCTTTATGGGTCAAAAGATAAATCCCATGTTAATTATTTGTTCATCATGTCTTTTTTTATTTTCTTAAAGAATTCTTTTTGGCATTTCAGGACCTGCTGATACATTGCAGAGAACATAGGGTGTCTTTCAACATTCATTTCAATTTCAAAAGTAATGTAAATTGCAAATTAAAGTCAAAAGTTCTTATAGGTTCATTTCAATTTCAAAAGTAATGTAAATTGCAAATTAAAGTCAAAAGTTCTTATATGTACATATATCAGATAGTACGCATGCTACAGACTTTCGATAATTATCATACATCAAAAGTTTTCCTGTCGTTCTTTTGTTGTCAACATAATCTTGGATACTATCAAACCGACTACAAATATATAACACTCCAAGACATTGTCTGTAAAATATGTATCTAGTTTTTTTGACATTTATGTGGTCATGGTAGTTCCAAAGGTTTTAGTCCTTCAAATTCTGGAATGACCTGATATCCGAAGGTCATTTGTCTGGACGCATTCGTCATGAAGTGATAGAGATGCGATGTTTACTGACGCTCGGTATGCAATGTTTTGCCACGTCAGCACCATTTCCTTGCAATAAAAAGACTGATCCTCGAGTCAAAGGGATCTGATACATCCCCTGAAATTCTCCCGGTCCGAGAATCTGTATCTCTCTCCCAAAAAGGATAGAACACCTTCTCATTAAGGATAATGTGCAAAATGGTCTTTCAAAATTGTGACTATCAATATGAGGAAGGATACAGTCCCTTCATCGTAAAGATGATAATACAACTGTTATGGATGCAGTTTGCTGGCATTATTCGCCACGTGACAAGTCGTTTAATGATCAGATGATAGTAGGCATCGGATCCACCTGTTCGTGTCGGAGAATCCCCAGAGGGTTTCCTTCCTTGTCCTTTGCATAGTTATAACAAGACCCATATTGGATTGTCAACCGCCCTTTGCCACATATCCATTTACTTGGCTCAGAATAGGTTCTTTTCTTAAGGAGGAAAGGTCGACCTAAATCTCGAGCTTCCATCACATGCTCAATGATAGCAGCTTGTTCATCTTCATCGAATACATTAGTGAACAATTTAATACCCTCAAGCATGTTAATAGTTTGTACATTGGTATACTTAAATTGCTCAAAAGAGTGTTGTCTGATATTTCGAATTCGTCATAATTCTTCTTCAGAAATATCTCTTCAATTAGTCTGTCTTTCCAACACTGTCAAGTCTGGACTTGGTAAGTATGGGGTTGGGACAAAAGTAGTCCTTTCAATTCGATCTTCCTCTTCGGGCTCCAAACTTTGTATCCCTAAGACAGGATAAGTTTCATTAGGTGGACTTCTGGTGGTGGAAAATAAAAATTGGTCCATATCATCCTCAGATTTCCTTTTCTTCTATAATTTCTTTTCTTTTTGCCGCTTTAACCGCTTGTTGTGATTTTGCCTCTGAGAACGAGTAAGTCCTAGACGCTTGTTTGTTAATACCAGAAACAGATGCTTCGGCGATTCTTTGGGTTGTAGCCATTACTACTGATTTCATTTTTTTGGGTACTGAATTTTTGTTTTATGAACTACTGGACTTTGCTTGTCCATGATGTCATATTGTTCTTAAGCTTTGAACTCTATCAAGGGTGTTTTGTCTCCAACTTCATCTTGATTAACGAGGTATAACAGTGATCCTTGATATATCATTTCAAGCTGCAACAACTCAAGGTCGAAATGAATTCTTGCTCCTTGGTCGATGTGTCGGCGATCCAATGGCAAAGTCACACCATTTTGAAAAGTGAAAAGAAGTTTATTGTTAGAGATTTCCTTGTATGTGATAGGGTAATATAATATCTCAGACTGAATTTCATTTTCAAAATGTCTTTGTTAATTAAGATTTTTTTTTGAAGTATTATGCTTATAAGTACCACTTAGTAAAAACAAAAAAGATTTCGAGAGACAAAAAAAAAATTTCATAAACAAGGCAAAAGATTTTTATTAATATTCCCAGTTCGTAAACAAGTCATGGTTCATAACATTCAGGTTGCATAATACTTTTTCAAGAAATATCCATTAATCAGGCATATGATTCTTTCTCCTTGATAATTTACCAATTGGTAAGATCCTCCGGAATATGTCTTTTCAATTACATATGGGTCCTCCCATATTGGTTCAAACTTTCCACCTACCTTTCCATGAGCGAGTATAGGTCTTCGAAGAACTAAAACTAGTTCACCGATTGGAAAGGTTCTAGGGCAAACCAATTTGTCATGGACTCGTATCATTTTTGCTTGATAAAGTTCCAATTTTGTTGAGCTTAGAGATGTTTGCCTTCTAAAGTTTCAAGTTCTTCAAGTCGTAATTTGACATTTTGTTACTCAGTTATTTTGTTTCCCCTAGAAACTCTGAGGGAAGGAATTTGTACTTCAAGTGGTAAAATAGCCTCAAATCCATATACCAAAGCAAACGGAGTTGGCCGTGTTGGTGTTTGTTATGTAGTCCTATAGGCCCATAAAGCTTCTATTAAACGTTCTTGCCACTGTTTTGGACTATTGATTAATGTTTCTTTTCAGAATTTGTGCCAATGTTTTGTTGAAAGCTTCAGCTAAACCATTGGCTTTGGGATAATAGATTGTTGAATACCTCCAGTCTATTCCATGTCTTTGAATAAAATTATTCATTTTTGTATTTTTTAAATGCCAGTCCATTGTCTGATATAACTCTTCGAGGTATTCCAAATCTATAAATGATATGGGTCTTGAAGAAATGGAGAACTTGTTCTGCTTTAACTTCTCTTAGTGGTATTGCTTCCGCCAATTTGAAGAAGTAATATGTAACTGTAAGAATAAATTTATGGCCTTTAGACGATAGAGGGTCTATAAGGCCCACTATGTCAATGCCCTAACATTCAAATGGCCAAGATGCAATAGTTGAATGTAGTACATTTAGTGGTTGGAGCAAGACTAACCCATGAATTTGACATTGATGACATCTTTTTGCGACCTCGAGACAATCATTCATCATTGTTGGCCGATAATATCTCATTCTTTTTATTTTCAATTTCATTTTTGGCCCAGATTGGTGTGCACCACATTGGCCTGAATGAACTTCTTTAACAATGTCTTGAGCTTCATTTCGGTTTAAGCATCTTAACCACATTTGGTCAAAAGATTGTTTATAAAGGATATTATTCACTAGAGTATAGGATAATGTTCTTTATTTAATTTGAGTCTCAAAAAAGTTATATTCAGGTAACCCTCTGGACTGTCGATATTGAATAATTGTTTGTCGCCAATCATCCTTTTCTATGTCAATTATTGTCATTATCATGCTTTCAGTGATTTTGTGTAAATCATTCATGTTGTTTTGAGAAAGAAATTGTCGTCCTTTTACAGATATTAGTATGTCATCTTCTTCTAGACAAGCAAATTCTTTTACCAATTTTGCCAAAGCGTCTGCTAAAGAATTGTCTCATCTCGGGATTAAGAAAAATGTCACGTCAGGAATTTATTGAAGTAATTTTAGAGTGGAACAAGAATATTGTTCATGTCGGGGTTTCAATGTCTGTATTTGCCCATAATTTGATTAATGATTAGTTGAGAATCCCTGTATATGTCAATATTCTTAATTTCCATTAATATTCCAATTCAAGATCTGTTATGAGCGCTTCATATTCAGCCTCATTATTTATGCATGGCTCAGTCAAATGGTATGAAATTTGCATCATCGCTTTTTCTGGAGTTATGAAAATTAATCCTACTCCATCTTTTCCTGGTATAATTGTCTGTTTGTCTTTGTCTTTTTGAGCAAATGATGCTCCATTAAAATATAATTCCCATCATTTTGTGCTCGAGTTCTTTATTTCAAATATTTGTTCATCGGGAAAATCATCATTGAGAGGTGATTTAGTTGGAACTGGTTGTGTTGCTAAGATATCTGCCAAGATTTATCCTTTGACACACGTAATGGTACAAATGTTATGTCAAACTGAAGCAGTATCATTGCCCATCTTGCTAATCTTCCAGAAAGTGTCGATCGTGTCATCAAATATTGTAATGGGTAAAGTCTTAAAATAAAAGTTACTTTATGAGAAAGCATATAATGCCTCAATTTTTGAACTGCAAAATCAAGGCTAAGCAATGTTCCTCAATTGTTGGGTATTTTTTTCTGTTGGAACCAAACAGCGGCTCAAATAATATAATGCATTTTATTTTCCCTCGTCATTTACTTGTGCTAGTAATGCTCCAAGGGAATTATCTAATGTCACGGTGTAAAGGATTAGAGGTCTTCCTAACACAGGGGCTGCTAAAATAGGAGGTGTTGTCAAATATTGTTTGATATTTTCAAAGGAGAGTTGACATTTTTCCTCCCACACAAATTTGGTATATTTTCTGGTTAGGGCAGTAAGAGGCTGACACCTATCTGACATATTGGAAATAAAATGTCGTTTATACGCTAATTTTCCTTGAAATTATTTCAATTGGGTTAAATTTTTAGGAGGAGGTATGTTTAGTATAGCTTCAATTTTTAGTGGATCATTTTAAATTCCATGATGTCGAACAACAAATCCTTAAAATTTTCACAAAGTAACACCGAAAGTGCATTTTAAGAGATTTATTTTAAGATTTTAATGGTGTAATCGTTCAAAGACAATTCTCAAATAGTATACATAATCATCTTTTTGTTTACTAATGACAACTAAATCTTCCACATAACATTCAACATGATTGTGTATTAATTCTTCAAAAATTTGTGTCATGGCTCTTTGGTAAGTTTCACCAGTATTTTTTAGTCCAAATGGCATAACTTTATAAAAGTATATCCCTATGGGTGTCCTGAAGATTATAATTGCTTCATCTTCTAAAAATATTTTTACTTAATTATATCCTGATGATCCATCCATAAAGGAAAATATTGCATGTTTGGATGTTATGTCAACCATTAGTTCTGGTATTAGTAAAAGAAATTCTTCTTTCGGACATGCTTTGTTCAAGTCCCTAAAGTATATACAGACCCTTATTTGACCATTTTTCTTTTTAACTGGTACGAGATTGGCTAACCATGTCAGGTAACTTTCTTCTCGTATAAAGCTAGCCTCAATTAATTTCTTAACTCTGGCAATGACTTGTTGTTCTATTTTGACACGCATCCTTCTTGGAGCTTGCTTAACAGGGATTGCGATTTGATTTATCCCAAGTTTATGGACTGCAATTTCTAGAGCTAATCCAGGCATTTCATCATAAGTCCAGGCAAAACAGTCCTTATATTCTGTCAACAGTTGAATTATTTCTTTTGCTTTTATTTCATTAAGAAATGAACTAATGAAGGTTGGTTTTGGGTTTTCATCAGTCCCTAAATTTATTTCTATTAGTTCATCAATTGTTGATTTAATTTCCTCTTCCAATTCTAGAGGTGCATCTTTAACTTGTAAATCAGATGTCTGTTAAGAATTGAACTCTTCATTAATGACTTAGGCAAAATTCTGTATCATATAAGGGCTCTGGAGTATCGAATCCGATACCTTCCTTATAGTTAGGGTCTCGTTTATTATTATCCAACATTTGGTCAATGAAATGTGTTTGTTTTTAAGACCATTATTTGAGCATTAAACTATTTTAAATGAATTTTTGTGCCCAAGGAGAATACAACTCAAAAGGAATTTTCATTGATTTTGGAAGATTTTTATCTTCTAATTTTACCTCAGTTTCGGTACTAGAAGAGTAGATCCATGACTAAACCTAATTGTCTTTTTGTTATCGCTGTATACTTCTTTGACTACTAGATTCTCAACTTTAGCAGTAGAGATTGGACCTAGAGTCATAAAATGTATATAATGATTAATTTTCTCATACATAGACTCAAATTGGTTTTCTTTGTCTTCTACTTCAAGAGGTATTTTGATTTGAGGCTCTTTTAGAACCAGTGATGTTGTTACTTCTTTTGCATCTTGTTCAGAGTTCAGGTGAATTTTGAACTTCAATGGTTTCTTCATTGTGACAGTTGGGTTTTTTTTACCTCGTGCTCTTCCTCGGCCTCAGCCTCGGGAATGATTTTGCTGAGAATCACCACCCTTCGCCTTTGTTGAAGAGTATCATTTTTCATTTATTTTCTTTTCTTTATCTTTTTCTTTTATATTCACCATTGTCTCTCTGGATAATATTGTTTTTTTTATAGGAGCATAGTATGTCGCATCTTCATGTATACGAATTTCATGGATTGAAAATGGTTGCAGATCTCTTATAAT
This sequence comes from Papilionanthe hookeriana x Papilionanthe teres, assembly GCA_022702705.1. Classification (NCBI taxonomy): domain Eukaryota; kingdom Viridiplantae; phylum Streptophyta; class Magnoliopsida; order Asparagales; family Orchidaceae; genus Papilionanthe; species Papilionanthe hookeriana x Papilionanthe teres. Next base: position 94,956,742 of record CM040427.1, on the reverse strand, counting down.
ACAACATTCCTGTCCTTTTTGTAAATATTTTATGCATTGATGCAGTGAAGAAGGAACCATTTTATCCTTGTGAAGCCATGGTCTGCCAAGTAAGGCGTTAAAAGAGGTATCAGAATTGATGATATGAAATTTTGCCATTGTCACCAGCTCATATATCTTTAGGAGTAACGTTATTGATCCTAGATCTCGTTCTCCTTGTTGATTAAATCCTATTAACATCATTGTTTCTCTTGATAATTGGGATGCATCGATGTCCAAATTTGCAAGAGTTCTCAAATTCATTATGTTGATCTAGTAACCTGGGTCAATAAGCACCCTTGAAAGTGTCATGTCATTTATGTTCATTGTGATGTATAATGGATGATTAAATTCAGTCGTTCCAAGTAACAAGTCAATGTCACAAAAGTGATTTTTGTGAATTTTTGTAATGGACAAGCTTCACTTTAAGTGATGCTAGCAAGTTGAGCTAAGCAAATGTCTGGATCTAAAAGAGCTTTTATTAATGACTCTCTCATTTCTTTGGAGAAGATAAGAGCGTCATAAATACTAAATTTTGCTGGTAGCTTTCTCAAGTGAGTTAATACATTATAGTCCACCTTGTTATGAAGATTCTCCTCATTTCTTTAAAGGGCTTGTGGATGTATTGGAGGAACGATCTTTTTTTGGGTAACTATTTATTTTTCCTTTGGGAGTCATTCTTGGTGGCAGAACTTGTCCACTCCGCAAATTAACTTCAAATATTTCTTCAAGTTTTTTGTCTGACTCTTTAATCTCTGAGTTTCAAGATTCCACTTCTATGGAAATTGGGGTGTAGTTGGAATGTGACAATATCACTTTCGTCTTTATCATTTTTAGAATTATCATTAATGTTATTGTTGTTTGGGTTATCATTAGATTGATTAAGGTCATGTACGATTTGAGTATTGTCTTCAAAATTTGAATGATCATTTTCAGATATATCACTCAAAATAGATAAAACGTAAGCAGAATTGGAAGTGTTATTATTCACAGTAGTTGTAAATAAAAAGTCATTCAAAGTCAATGACCTAAGGGATTATCTCCCTTCGTCCAAGATAACTATCCTAGTAGAAGATGCAGAAACATAAGAATTAAGAGATACAAAACGAACTGTAGTCCCTATATCTTGAAGACCTTTAATCCTTTTCTGTTCTTTATTCTTCTTTTTCTTTTCTTTCTTGGAAGATTTTATGACTTGAAAGTCCGTAAAGATTTCTTCAGAAGATTTACCCTGAATAGTGTTGTCTTTGTTCTTATTGGCGAAATTAAGCTTATCTACCGAAATCATATTGACTGAAATTTTTTCAAGTTCTTTCAAAAATTCTTTCTGGATAACTATATTTCCTTCTTTAAAATTATGCTCTAACAAGTCTTTAAAGATGAAACATTCTTCAATCTTGTGTTCAAGCTCTTGTGATAAGGACAATAATTAGGATAGTCCTTCATGTCAACTTCTGCTGGCCTTTAGCCTTGGGAAGCTTGAATTTCGGTATTTTCAGTAAGCTACGGAATATTTTGCTGACGGCCTCTGTCTTAAACAAATATTCCTTATTCAATCCTTCAGCTATTTTTCTTTTTTCTGCTAATACTGGGATTGGTCATTGAAGTTATTTTTGAGAAGAAGTCTATGGTGATGATAGATTTTATCGTTGTTTCTTTTGTTCAGGTTGAACTTGCATCACTTGTTTACCCTTCTATACGGCATTTTTTGACATCTTTTCAAATGTTTTGAACATTTTTTTTTCTTTTCAATCTTTTATGTTGCACTCATCTGCTTAGCTTCTTCCTGAAGATTGGCAGCTTTGCTGAGTAATTTTTCAAATGTTTTTATTGTAAATCCTTTGAGCATAAATGCTATGGGACCATGGATATTTTTAAGAAAGATTTCAGCAGCATGTTGCTCTTGGACTTGTGATTCACATTTCATGCTGAGATTTCTCCAGCACAAAATGTAATCCACTAAACTTTCTCTTGGCTTTTTCTTTTCTACTACCAAATCTCCAACGGTTGTATGGTGTTGTGCTCTAGCGAACCGTTGAATGAAAAGACTTTCAAGTTCTATAAAAGTCTTAACCGAGTTCTTAGGAAGTTCTTCATACCAATCAAAGGCAACTCTCATAAGACTATTGACAAATTGATAAAATAGAAGAGCATCAGTTCCCCCTGCATTACAGCAACTTGCTCTGAAGTGTGCAAGATGCCGATGAGGGTTACCAGTCCCATCAAACATTTTGAAGAGAGGAGGAACAAAACCTTTAGGGTATTAGACAGAATCAAATTCCTCGGGATAGGGTCCACCCTTTGGAACTAGTGATCCACCCTTCACCTGAGTCATTGTTTCTTTTATCTTTTGCTCTACCAATTGTGTATTTTCTTTTTCTTGAACACCATTTTGGGAAGAGACCCTTTTCTTTTGATTGCTTTCTTCAATTTTTATTGGTACTCTTTTGTCCTCCATAATGTGGATGGCTTCTAGTCTAATGATTTCGATAACAGGCACTGGATTTGTCGGTGGATTTTGTATTGCTGCCATTAATTCTTCTATTTTTTGTTCAAGGTGATGAATTTTTTCATCTATTTTTCAGATAACTGCTCGTAATTCTTCCGTCGTATCTTCTTCACTTAATTCTCGAGCTAAAGAGGTAGATCGTGTTTCCACCATATTTATCTAGGAGACTTCCCCATTTGAACTATTCAAAGAATTATCGCTTTTTTGTATTGAGAATTTCTTGATGTCATTTTTTAATTTCTTCAATCTTTCTTTGAATGATTTCATAGGATACTTTTTACATCTTTGTTCCTGAGAACTGTCTGCAGCAGTACTCATGCTATCTGAGATTCTTTCAGACGCTTCTCGTCTCCATACATTATTTTTAAGTATAGGGCAAGATGTCATAGGAAGTGTGTTGACCTCAATTTTGGTGAGGTCTTCTCTTCTTCTCTTTAGTACTTAGGATCTAGCCTTAGGCTTTTCCTTTGACTATCCTAGAGAATTAGAATTGGGACCCACCACTTAGAAATTCAAACCACTTCTTAAATCCTCGCAAACTCCACAAACTTGATTGTAGACCCCTAATCACCTAGAGGGTTGAAATCAAATGTGGAAGTTTAAAGGATGAGTTCCTATAGGACTCTTTGGCCTTAGGACTGCCCTGGGTGGCCTGGTCTGGTGAGGGCTGACTTACACACACACTACACCTATACACTACACTTTCACACACCTCCTAAAAACACACCCATACCTAACTTGACCTCCTGACTCATGCAGGTGGTTCACATAGATGGTCCTTAACCCCTAAGCCCTTGGCTAAGAGGGTTAGGAACAACATAGTGGATGCCTCAAATGAGTCCCTTCATGGCTCATGTGGGCTTGATGTGGCTTCATGGCTCAACCAAAATGATTTCATTCCACTTACATTCACCCAAGCTTCAATTTTCCAAATTTTCAATTTTTGACCCCCGGGACCCTACACCCGCCTAGCCTACCCAAAACCCTTGAAATTACCCAAATCTTCCAAAATTTCCAAATCACCCAAAATTCCCCAAAACCATTCCTAAACATTTCCTCACCAATCAAATTAATCATCCATACCCAAAAATACCAAAAATTCCAAAAATACCTCCCAATACCCTCCAAATACCCAAAATACCCCTCTTAGCCAAAAATCCAAAAATTCAGAAAATTCCCAAGAAATTCTAGAAAATCCCAAATATTCCCAATTTCATTTTTTTCAACTACACTATGGGCCAATTTTGTCAATTTACCCCACTTTTATCAAAATCCCCAATTTGACCCATTTTAACCCAAAGTGAACCCAATGTCGAACCAAACCTACCCAATTGACCCAAATTCTGGTCCAATTCAATTCTAAACTTCAATTCAACATCCCCAACACCAATCTAGACCAAATCCAAGTCCAATTTGATTGACATTTGAATCCAATTTCACTTTGGGCCTTAAAAGCCCAATTTGAACCCATGACCCAAACTTAGCCCAAACTCACCCAATTCAACTCCAATTAACCCCAAATCTTTTCTAAACCTTCCTTAACATTCCCATAAACAAAACACTAACATGATTTGCCCAAAATTTAGACCCAAACCCCACTCAAATTCAACCCAAAATCAAAAAGCCCAATTTCGACCTAAACCCAAACCTAACCCAAATAGGCCCAAACCTCAAAATCAAAACCCAACCAAAGCCAAAACCTCTTTGAAACACTCCCATAAACATTTCCCAACATTTATTTTACATCAATTTCAACCCTAGCCCAACATTGGCCCAAGTTAGCCCAATTTGACCTATATTGGCCCATTCACCAAAAAAAGCCCAAATCCAACCCAATTCAAACTCAAACCACCCCAAATTTGCTCCAAATCACTCATAACCCATCCATGAGCTAAAACCAACATTTGTTTGGCCCAATCCTTCACAAATTCCCCATCCATAAATTTATTTCCAAAACCAAAAGCCCACTTTCTTAAACCTTCCTAAAGCCCATCTCCACCAAAATCCAAAAGGGGAAAATCAATCCAAGGCCCATATGACAAATTCTCTTCATCATGCATTCAATTAAAATCATCCCTAAGTCCTAATCCAATGATCAAATAATTCTAAATAAAGCTTCATCCAACTTTCCACCAAAATATCCTAAATCCTTAAAATCCATTTTTATGAAGTTGACTAAACTTTTCCCAAGCCAAATGGAGCCAAATGCAAGCCATGAACAAGCCACATGAAGCCATGGAAGGTTTGACATGTGATCAAGCCATTAATGGCAAAAGGAGGAGCCTCTTTTAAGCCCCCTTAAAAAGGTTTTAACCCTTTTAATGCTTCACCTTAATCCATGATTAATCAAAATATTCATGGATGGTGACCTCTCCACCCTTTTCTAGCTGATTCACCTGATCCTCCCTCAGCCCAAATCATCCATGGAAGGGTGCACCAAACCCAAAATGGTGGGTTGACCCATTTGGACCCAAAATGAGTCTCTCCCCATACCATTTTAATCCAAACCCTTTACACATGTCCATGGCCAATTGAATGCACAAACTTCCAACCCTGACCCACCTGGACCTGAGGGTGACCCATGCCTGCCGGCCAGCCGCCTGGGTCGCCGGAAAACACCATGGCCGAGACCTTGGGAGGAGCCAAACTTTGGAATTCCACCTTGCTGAGCTGCCCCATGCCCAATCGCCACCATGGATGTTCTTCACATGCCAAGAGCAACTGATCCCAACCCTTGGCCACCCCTGGGAGAGCCTCCAGCCATGCCTATTTAAACACCACCCCCTCTCGGCCATGAGAGGTGCTGAACCAAACCTTAAGGAAACTCTGCCAAAATCATTCCAGATCACTCTCCACACATAGAGCACTTGATCCCCACTGAATTCCAGCCCCAATTCCCTCCAGCTGAGCTCAATTTTGAGCTCAAACTTTAGCCCAAAAACCAGGACACTTCTCCACAGTGAGCCAATCCCCAAATTGATTGGTCCTACACCTTCACCAGACCAAGGGAAGAAGTCCACCAGCAAAAGCCCCCTCTCCAGGCCACCCATCTGTTCCAGACTCCAAGCTTTGTGATCGGCTGTGGTCACTTTCATAGCTAGACGATTCACTGTGCCAAGGGACTTCATCTGGAGCTTACTTAGACCCAATCGAAGGTGACACAACTCTCGGATCGAAGCTTCACTTCTCCGAGCAAAGGTATGAACTCACTCTTCTTCCCGAGCTTCCGGAGATTCTCCATTTCATTTGAATCAATTTCAATGCATGTTTACCGTATGGATGTATTCGTCTCTTCAAGACGAATCCATAGAGCATAAGAACACGAAAATCCATTGAGAATCGAGTGAGAAATTAGGGTTAGAAGGTTGACGGTCACGGGTGCACACCAGTCATAGACGATGACCAGGAGCCGTTGGATCGCGCGTGTATCGAGCGGACGGTTCAGATTGCGCCGGATCAGAGAATGTTACGTGAACCGCGGGTCCCGGGATGGCTGACTCAGATGGCGGAGCCCAATCACAGCGCGACACGTACCCCTTCAGAGCTGCCAATGTTTCGCTGGCGCCGCGTGGATAAGTAGATAAATAGGGTATTTAATGTATTTATTAAATATCAGAGACTTTGAAAATTCATAACTTTGTGTAGAAAAATCAGAAAAATAAAATAAAAATACTCTCTTGCTCAGTGAACAGAGGAGAATAATGTGGAAAAGAAATCATTTAATTTCATCCAGTATTTTATTTTTAATGATTTATTTACCCTCTGCATTATTTTAATTCTCCATGCATATAGGAAATTCACCATGGCATAAGACCATAGGGCTTTTGAAGCCTCTGAATTTGGGAACATTCCCTGAATTTTCCAAAGTCAGAGGCCATCCCTATGAGAAGTTATTGATTTTTCAAGTTCATGTTACTGTTTTGAGTATTTTAAATCCAATAATTAGCATGTTGTGAAATAAATTCTAGGAAAATTTGGTGATGTTTCTTATGACTAGAGAACCCTAGGAAAAATAGGTTTTGAATTAATCCACTTGGAATAACCCTAATTGACTTAAACACCCAAAATAGGTCCTTAATTAATTAGAGCTAATCATACATCAAATTGACTTGAAATCAATTCTCCACTGACCTTTAAGATCAGTGGAACCCACCATAAAAGTTTGAAGTCAATTGGGTTTGGTTAGCCCTATCAAATGGGTTGATTAAGCCATTTAGCCAATTTAAACTTTAAAAATTCATAACTTTCAAAATACTTTTCAAAAATTCACCAAATTGGTTTTGGAGCCTCTCTGATATCAGGGAATTTAGGAAAATTAAAATTTCAATTTTCTAAAAAAGTTGATTTTTTGTATTATTTTAATGTTTTAATAATTAAAAAATAATAAAAATCACAAAAATAATAAAATTCACCAAAATGTCACATTTTGAATTTTAATCACTTAGGAACAAATCCCATATTTTTCCTAGGTCTCTATGATAAGTTATTAAATTTTAAAGCCCTAAGGTAATTTTAAAATTAAAAAAAAATGTATTTTCTAGCATTTCCACTAAAATAATTCTAATAAATCAGAGAAAAATCAGAAAATTATAAAAATTAATTCTCTGATTTCCTTGATATTAGAGAGATTTTTGAAAAATATAAAATTCATTTTTCAACCTGTATTTTATTTTTAAATTAATTAATACTCCAAAACTCAAAATAATTATAATAAAAGAAATATAATTCAAAAAATCACCAAAATTGGTCCAAATGGTCCTCTGGTCATTAGGAATGTCCCATAATTTTCTTAAGGACAGAAACTTTCCCTTGCTTATATTATTAAATTTTCCTTGGAAATCTCTATTTTCCACCAAAAATAATTACATAAATAAATTAAATACAGAAAAATCACATTTTCTCCTCTAATGACTTCATTGACATATGAGTGAAGTCACATAAAAATTTCAAATTCATTTGAGCTCAATTTAGTGAGTTATGAAATTATTAAGCTTGAAGGGCAAAATGGTAATTAAAATTTTAACCCTTAATTAAAACTTTAGGCTTAATAAAATAAAAAGGTAAAATATTTGATCTTAATCTGATTTGGATGATTGAAATTTAAATAATTAAAGGGTAGAAACCTATTAAACAATTCAACAATAATTGAAATGAACTTTAATTAAAATAATTAATTAAATTTGGAAAAATAATAAATTTGGAATTGTTAAAATAGGGATGTTATTAGGAAGAAATTTGTTCTTTAATTTAAGAATCCCTAAATTAATCATCCCAATAATATTTAATTCCTAATTAAAATGATAATCCAAGTTTAAGATTTGAAATGTTAAAAGACTTAATCATTAAATTAAGTTAAGGTTAAATTATTTAAAGCAAATCCCTTTAAAATAAAATATTAAATTAAATTAAATTAAATTAAATTAAATTAAATTAAATTAAATTAAATTAAATTAAATTAAATTAAATTAAATTAAATTAAAACTAAATCAAATTAAATTAAATTAAATTAAGCTAAAGCATATTATATTAAATTAACTTAAATTAAACTAAATTAAATTAAACCACATTAAATTAAATTAAGTTAAATTAAATTAAATTGAATTAAATATAACATTACTTAAGACATAAAGAAATTCAAAATAAATCTAAAACAACTTGAACACTATTCCAAACTTAAATCCATTAACTAAAATTAAATCACAACTCACTTGAACATTCATTTGCCCTCGAAAGCTCGTGATGTCATAACTCTTAAAAAGGAGTGTTAAAAGAAGCGTTACTTCACTTATAGGATATTCAAATGTCCTAGTTCACTGAGCAAGATAACAAAATTTAAACTCCCGGACGATTAATTCATTTGTATAATTAAATTCATTTGGACTTAGAATAATCCTAGAAATGTTGAAAAGATGTTTAAGATTCGTCTTAAGCACTTCCTCAATATGATGGGATATTTATAAGAACAATTGAACTTAGTTGTTCTTTGATGAAGAAAATCGTCCTCAAACCGAAACACAAGAACCCAGACGTCATAGGAAATGACTAGCTATAGGATTAGGAACTTGGTAGAAAACCATGACCCTTCCCTTAGCTTTACCTAGGAGCTTACTTTAAATGCTTAAATACTCTAACTGTGTTTTAAGTGCAGCTTGGGATGACAGGAAGACCCTCCAGGTACGCTTTTATTTTATTGCAATTTACTTTACTGCAATTTATTTAATCGCATTGCACTTACTTTTCTTGCATGATAAACAACTGTTGCATGAAAACCTACACCTTTAGGATAGTCCCTAAAACCGAAACCAAAACTAAATTAAAAGTCATTACAAGATAAAATTCACCGCTACAACATTTCAAAATATAAAACAACTCAAAATTTAATCACAAACAGAACAACAAAACTACAACTAAAACTAAATTAAAACGTCTTGTTGGATGATCGGGAATACCTCGGATGATGTAACCTACGTGTTGCTAACGGGATTTCCCACGGTCTAAATGAAAGTGTGGAACTCATTCAGTTGAGTTTAGCAAATTCATCTGGACTAAGTGAATCCGATAAAAATAACGATGCCGGAAGGATGGAACCGTGGGATCTTAACCGGTGTTGTTATAATCAACTTTAAGATTTGTTTAATTAAAACATTAAAAATACCTGGATTTTAAGATTTTCTCTAAACCAAAACACTTCTCTCATCTCCTGATTTATGACTTCTAAAACTAAACCTCTGCAACAACAAGGAGCTCGGAGCATGGTGGGCAGCACGGCCATCGTCATCAGCAAAACCTGAGTCTACTCCTGCAAAACATCCTTAGAATTAAATAACCAAGCCATAGGACTCCGAGGTAGTTTGCCTAGTGCAACATAAATCCTCAACTCTTCGTTAGGCATTTACAAGATCATGTCATGTAAATTAAGCCCTAACCGGCCTTAGGATTTCCGAGGTAGTCGTCCGATACGACATAAACCCTCACATCTTCGAGGCTATTTGTATGATTTTATTATACAAATATAAGTCCTAACTAATTAAAATTGGCATGATCAAAATACTAAATAAACATTAGGACTTTCCTAAATTCAAACCAAACAATAGGATAGTCGGGAAATTACCGAAGTTCGCTTCGAATCTGTGATTTCTCCTACTTTTCTTCCTTTGAATTTCCAAAACAAAATGTTCCGAACTTGATCCATTCCCTATTGAAATTCTAAAATTCAATCCCTTGAAAATTTAAACCTTGAAATTCTTGAGAGCAGAACTACTGATTATTATCGAGAGTTTTCTTAGGTGATTCCCGTCACTTGAGATGTAATTAACTATAGGGGCTTGCCCTTATAGGGAATTTTAAGAACCCAGGTAATATAAACCCTGTTTAATGTTTTCATATTAAACAGGGGAACTTGTCGGCTTAAAAAATTAGTTCATAGACTAAACGGATGTCACAAATCTTCTAGTTTATTTAACTGAGCCCCATCATCAAGCAGTGTGTCTATTCTCCGGGATAGATATACGGTTTGTGGTGTGGTGCTCATTTATATAAACTATTTGGGATGTGAGATCGGTTTGATTTCATATCTTAAAATTTTCAAATTTAAAATTATTTTCAAAATCAAATACTACTTTTCAAATTATTTATTTAAATTAAATTAAAAATTCGCCGACAACTTCTGTAGGCGACCCCTTTTTAAAATACAACACATAACCTAAAAATAAGCCGTACAATTTCTGGCGACTCCGCTGGGGATGGTTCCTCTCTCCATTTTTAATCAAATAGTTCTGCTTTCAAAAATCGGTAGTGTATCCATGTCCCTAATGGATCAAACTACCCTTCTTTCCGTTGGAATACTATGTTCATTTCTTCCTTGAATGAGTATAGCCAACATTCTCTCGGATCTAGGAGCCACTCTTTAGACACCCCTAAATAGAGAGGTTCCAAGATCCTTTTACCTCATTTCTGAGGTGGGGTGGACCCCCAATAGGTGTTAGTTTAGGAGTGATCCTTCGAGTCGAGAAGTCTTGCATAAGACTTTCTTTTCCTTTCCAACTCCGAATCAGATTCATTACCTTCTCTACACCTTTGAACATTCCGTTCTAAATAAACAAACCCTCTAATGAATGAATCTTTTAATAAATATACATGAACAAGAATGTGTTCGGACTCTTTTCGATTCCTTTCTTTTCGTCCTGATGAGAAGAAGCATAACTTGGGACTGACAATCAGAATCTACCTTGCAAAAATGGAAGCCCCAAAACTGATTTTCTCCTTCACCAATGGACTGGACTTCGCTGTTTACAAGGATGAGCTGCCCGACAATGGGATCATCCGGTTTGGACAAGGATTCGAGAGCACAAATGTCAAGATCGCTGACGTTACCCTTTTCGCACCGATGGACAAAGTGCCGAACCGAGAAACCCATGATTGAGTTCAACCTTAAGTCAACTCAAGAATTTCCTCCCTGCAAAGGGTTCCAGCTGAGAGGAGTACCGCTGTCCATAGAAGGACCGTTATCTCTACTCCCATTGGTCTAGTCGTCTCTGCACCTACCCTGGCCCCGCCAAACTGAAGGGGAAGGAAGTTCAAATTTGCAACGAGTATGTTACCGTGGAGGGTACAGATTTCCGTGCAAGACCTTCTGTTTTTGAAATTGGGTCGAGCTCAAGGGTTCCACCCCTAACACGGACTCAGAGGAGAAACAGAGGCAGGAAGATTGCCGTGAAGGCCGGAGGCCGCCGAAGTCGCTTTCTTGAAGAAATCCCTGAGTACACACCACTACCTGAATACATACCATTGTCTGAGTATACACCCCTTTTGGAAGGAAGTAGATTCCATCCCCTTTCCGTTGCAGCTGACGAGGAAAATGTCCGCAGGATTGCCTCTACATTACCTCGGCCCGCGTACTATAGCGACAACAGAAAGAAAAGGGCTAGGGTTACACCATTTGCCCGGCTACAGACTGTGATTGAGAAATTAGCAAAGAAAGAAAGATGCCCTGTATCGGAGATTTTAAGAAGGATAGGGCGGGTGCCGGCCATATCCCGTTTTGGACCACGAGTAGAATCTGCTATCGCTGCAGAAGAGCCTAATAAGAAGATGAAGGCTAGTCCACCTGTTATTGTTTCGAGTTTACTGGATCGGGGAGGATACCACCTTCCAAGCATTCGGACCGACGGACCATCCAGGTCCTAGGCCTTCTATCGCTAGAAGGATGGTATGGCGTCCCACGACCGGCCGTTAAGACCGAAACAACGACCGTAAAAGGAAAGTCTCGTCGAGAGACTTGAGTCCGAGGAAAGTGCTACCGCGATAGAAGGGGACTCATGAAAAAGAAACTCGACAATTATCACATGACAACCGCAAGGATGTACGGAAAAGACCACCGGAAGATGCTATGGAAAAGCTAAGAACTGATATTCGGCGACTAGCAAGAGAAAGAGAAGAGAAGTTCGGAGATGAAGTTGACTCGTCAGAGTTCATGGATGATGAATATGCAGAAATTAACATGGTTGAAACACGAGTTTCGTCGGCTTCACAAGGTGCTCCTGCAGCCGCAGAAAGAGAGGAGCCGAAGTAATGAGGAGGCGACTTCAAGAGAAAGATGATACGATCGCCCAAATGGCGAAAAGGATGGAAGAGATGGTCAGTAGCCCTAGCCACTCTCCAGAGTCAGGTTCAACCCCAAAGAGAAACACCCCCGGAAGTTATTCACATTATAGACGGAGGAAAGGAGATTACATCCGTCAACGGGGATGATCAATTAAAGAAGGATGCAACACAAAGCATGATTCCAGAAAAGGATATCAAGAGCTTGGTGGAACAACGAAGTGCGAGAAGCCCGGGCACAATCAAAGAGCGGGACATCCATTCGGACGGGTAGACCTTACCCCGAAGAATTCAACGCCGTCCAATATCCGAAAGGCTTTGTACCACCTCTGTTCAAGACCTTTGATGGAACCGGAAACCCTCGGCAGCATGTTGCACATTTTCGCGCCAGTTGTTGCAATGCCAGCGGAAGTAATGCTTTACTCTTCAGACAATTTGTCAGCAGCCTGTCAAGGATCGCCTTTGATTGGTATGCGGAATTACCGAACGGTTCGGTGAAGACATTTTCAGAATTAGAAAACCTCTTCATCAAGCGATTTGTCGGAGCTCAACACCACATCACTATAGGTGATTTAGTGGTAGAGAAGCGAAGCCGAATGAAACCTTGGTGGACTACATACTTCGATGGAGGAACCTAAGTATGAAGTGTGAGCCACAGCTTACAAGAACAACATGCAGTCAGCCTTTTACTTAAAAGCATCCATGGCCCGATAGCACTTCTCCTCAAGGGATTTACTATTAAGACTTTCGAGAAGTTGTTAAGCAAGGCCGGAAGCTTGCAAGAGGAGGCAAAGCAACTAAGTTTCACCGATAAAACAGACAAACAGAAGCCCGTGAAAACTTTTGAAAAGAAGTCCGGGATCGTCGCAGCAGTCGATAAAGGCAAGCAACCGATACAAATATCGTCAGAACGGCCGCGAAGAACCTCAACGAAATACCAAGCAACCCCGACCCAACTATCAGTCATCTCAACAGGCATGAACAACCGCCTCGTCCACAACGTACGTTTAGGGAGTTCCTGAGCAGGGAGTATCCGTTCAAGAATGAGGCAGTGCCGAAAATGTTCCGCAGTCTGATGAAAACTCCAGATTTCCAACTGCTAGAGCCTAAAAGACCAGAAGAAGTCGACAAGAAAGGTGATCCCAACTTTTGCCCTTACCACAGGATGCTTGGGCACAAAATAGAAGATTGTATTACCTTCAAAAGTTGGCTCAACGACAATCTTCGGAAAGGGAATATAACGATCCCAAAAGAATACATGAAGGAACCCCAGAAAGGAGGTTCCGTCAATGTTATCTCGACGGATTTCATTGTTCCGATAGATCCCTATGTGACTGATGATGGATGGACTACCGCTTGGACAAAGTCTTCGAAGAAGGTTTTGGATCACATCCAAACCACTTCGGTGCGAGCCTCAATTCAGAGTTCAAAAACTGTCAAGTCGGCGCTATCACTTGCGATAGAAGAACAACCTCAACAAGAGACAATTGAAGAAAAGAAGAAAATTGACGAAGAAGAGAAGACCGAGGCACCTAAGGCTAGACTAGGGGCTGCTTATCCTAGGATAGTTGTTTCCGATTCTGGGGAGAAATCCCTCGAACCTCTGACTCGTATGATTATCCGCCCACTCCGTGGGATCTTATAATGATGAGGGTTATGGCGTTGGCTACGTTTTGACTGTTTCTAACGATTACGTAACTAGCGACAACCAACCTAATCCGGACGTCGATTCCGATACAAATGACGATTCTCAAATCATACACAATCTCGATGATCATAATGATGAAGAAGACATCCACCAGGGAGGCTATGAGAGTTCAACAAGCAACGAATCTATTTGCGAGTTTCGAGGAGCTCCAGTCGCAATAGAGTTAGAGCCTTCAGACTCCGAAGCCAATCCTGAAGAACTTGTCATTCCAATTCAGAAGGAGACATCAGCAAACTCAATGTTAAATTCAGAAGAAATCACAGAAGTCAACTTAAGAAGTGGAAGAGTTTTACCTCCAAGAATGGGTCCAAAGGACAAAGGAAAGCAGGTGGTTGTTCAGGAAGAACCAACCTCGGCAGAAGAAATACCCATTCGAGAAGAAAACGAGGCACATGAAAACAAAGTGGACTACAACGTGCTAGCCCATCTTAGGAAACTACCAGCCAAACTGAGCATCTACGACGCTCTCATCTTATCAAAGGAGATGAGAGAAGCTCTGATCAAGGCCTTACTTGATCCGGAAATTTGCTTAGCTCAAATGGCCGGAGATTCCCTAGATGAGGTTTGCTCGTTAAAGGAACAACGAGGTGTTACCTTCACGGACAATGACCTACTACTTGGGACGTGCAGACCACAACCGACCGTTGTACATTTCGGTTACAATCGGGAAGTTTACACTCTCCGGAGTATTGGTGGATCCAGGAGCATCAATCAATATAATGAATCTTCGAACGCTAGCATACTTGGAAATTGATGCTCGCGAGCTCGAAGCGTGACAAAATGTTATTAAGAGGATTCAACCGTAGAAGGAGAAAGAGCCCTCGGATCAATAACACCGCTAATGAAGACCGATGACTTAGCAAAGACAACCGCGAAATTTCACATAATTGATTCGAAACATCGTTCAACGCTCTATCGGGCCGACCGTGGATACATGAAAACCGGATGGTACCATCATCTCTACATCAATGCATCAAGTACTACGATGGAGGGGAACAGTGCATTAAAGGTGACTTACAACCGTTCTCCGTACACGAAATTGGAATCCATGAAGACGCAGCTTATTATGCACCTCCGAAGAAAACAATCTTCTCCAGAGATACCACAACAAATGAAGCAAAGGAAATTTGGGACAACGAAGAACCTGAAATTCTAGTCCAACAGTCACTCACCACTCCCTTACGGCGAGATGGTGAAGGTTTCTCCACAACTCGCATCCGAGGTAGAGGCCGGGATGAGGTCGTGGCAGAGACATTAGGACGATTGGACAGAGGAAACCAGCCATCAATGTTGATTGGGAAGATAGTTCTGAAGAAGAAAAAGAAATCAAACAAGAAGTAGCGACAATAAGTCGGAAGAAGCCGCAATTCAGAATCCCTCTCGAAGATGAAAGAAACGAAGAATATAAATCGATGTACGAAAAGATTAACCACTATGTACATACTATGACCCTGACCCCGATCCATTCTAATAAGATCGAGGATATGGAGGTCAAAGAGGTACGTAGCTGTGGTGCAAAGCCCATCAAATTCTACCGTGGTGCTCCTTCCTCCAAAACTGAAAATAATGTACAATTTGAAGATGCTACTTCATCAGAATTAATGGAATTGCCTTTTGAGTGGTACTCTCCCCGTGCTCAAAATTTAATTCAGCGTGGTTTCTTACCTCGACAATGGACAAAAGGTCGATCACAACATTTTAAAAAATTATGGAATAACTCCGGTCGTCCACCCAATGCAAAACATGGTCTCGGATTCGGCACCGTAGGATCAGTTGACGATACTGAATTTTGCATGGTTGTCACTTGCGAGTCTAATGAAAACTGCATGGAAACTACAGAAGAACTCAAAGATTTACAAATTGGAGATGCTCCACCAGAGTTCGAAGAAGAGATCAAATCTACAATAGATGAGTTAACCGAAGTTAACTTAGGTACTAGCGAAGAACCTAGACCTACCTTTGTTAGCTCCTTACTCAATAAAGAAGACTCCGAAGAAATAATTAAGTTATTAATGGAATTTAAAGACCGTTTTGCTTGGAGCTACGATGAGATGCCGAGTTTAGCTCCGAGAGGTCGCGATCCATAAGCTAGAGTGGACCTTGCTTCTGTTCCGCCGACAAGGTCCCGTGAAGAATGCGTCTAGAAATCAAACAACAAGTCATAGCTGAAGTTAAAAAGCTAATAGACGCCAAATTTGTCCGTGAAGAACAATACCCGACTTGGTTAGCCAATGTAGTACCAGTCAGGAAGAAGAATGGTCAGATCAGAATTTGTGTGGATTTCAGAGATTTAAACAAGGCATGTCCAAAAGATGAATTCCCTCTACCGATCCCAGAATTAATGATTGACATTGCTTCGACACATGAAATATTTTCGTTCATGGATGGATCTTCAGGATACAACCAGATAAAAATGGCTCCAGAAGATGAAAAACTTAAAGCATTCAGAACGCCGATCGGGGTATATTGCTACACAGTAATGTCATTTGGACTGAAGAATGCAGGAGCAACCTATCAGAGAGCGATGATAAGAATTTTTGATGATCTCATCCACAATCAAGTCGAATGCTACGTGGATGATGTGGTCATCAAAAGCAAAGTAAAGGAAAACCACCTGTATGATTTGAGAATTGTTTTCGAACGATTAAGACAATTTAACCTTAAGATGAATCCCTTAAAATGCACCTTCGGCGTCACCTCCGAGAAATTCTTAGGATTCGTTGTCCGACATCGCGGAATTGAAATAGACCCGGAAAAGATTAAAGCCATCTTAGAAATGCTGCCTCCCAGAACCTTAAAACAACTACGATCTTTTCAAGGGAAGCTGGCATATCTTCGACGCTTTATCTCAAACTTGTCAGGTAGGTGTCAGCCTTTCTCGGCACTAGTTAAAAAGGACACCAAATTTATTTGGGAAGAGAAATGCCAGAGGGCCTTCGAGGACATTAAGCAATATTTAATGACACCTCCTGTCTTAGCAGCCCTGGCCTCGGTGTAGACCGCTGATACTTTATACCGCGGCTTTAGACGACTCTCTGAGCCTCGTTAGCCTGAGTCAATGATGAGGGTAAAGAAAATGCTCTTTACTACCTAAGCCGTCGTTTACTTCCGACGGAAATAAGGTATCCCGCGATTGAAAAGCATTGTTTGGCCCCGATCTTCGCCGCTCAAAAGCTCGAGCATTACATGCTTTCTCATAAGGTCAACTCGATTTTGAAATTTAATCCATTGCAATACTTGATGACCCGTCCAACACTTTCCGGCAGACTTGCCAGATGGTCAATGATATTATTGCAATTCGATATAAATTTCGTGCCTCTTCGTGCCATAAAGGGACAAGTCTTAGCAGACTTCCTCGCAAAGACACCCTTTGCGGCAGAACCTCCTCTCAATGACGATTTGCCAGATGAACAAATAATGAACCTAGAAGACCCTGATGATCGACGTTGGGAATTATATTTCGACGGAGCATCTTCAGCACACAAAGACGAAGAATCGCAAGTGATAGTGCCCGGTAAGGCAGGGATCGGACTAATCTTTATAACACCGGAGCGGGGGATGTTAAGATACTCCTACCACTCGATGAGCCGTGTACAAATAACGAAGCAGAATACGAAGCCCTCATAACAGGGCTGCAATTAACTATTCAAATGGGTATAACAGACATCAACATCTACAGGGATTCGCAGTTAATCATTCAACAGATCGCCGGACAATACAGGATTTTAAAACCAAGACTCGAGCAATACTTCCAGTATGTCATACAGCTGTTGGAACAGATTCCGAATGTGACAATCTACAAAATTCCCGTGAAAATAAAATGCTTTAGCGGATGCGTTAGCACGTCTCGCAAAAGAATTTTCCTGTTTGCAAGATGAATCGATGGAAGTGTCGGTTCGCGGACGTCGAGTCCTATCACGACTCGACATAGACACAATACACAAATCGAAAAGGAAAAAGGATCAATTGCAGCAGTGACGTGAAAACACGGAAGATTGGCGACGACCATTAATCAGATTACCTGCAAACAGGAAAACTACCAGACGATAGGTCGTTAGCCCATCAGATCAAGAAAAGAACTCTGTCCTACACATTAGTAAACAATACATTATACAGAAGGTCTTTCGATCAAATGTGGCTAAGGTGCCTAAGCGGGTCCGAGGCTCATGAAATTGTTAAAGAGGAGCACTCAGGACTCTGTGGCGCTCACCAGTCGGGTCCAAAGATGAAAATGAAAATTAAAAGACTAGGGTACTGCTGGCCCTCGATGATGACCGATCGCATGAAAATCGCCAAGAGCCGTCACCGGTGCCAAGTGCACGGAGTGGTTCTACACCAACCTCCAAATGTGCTACATCCGACAATTGCGTCGTGGCCATTTGAATGTTGGGGCACGGATATAGTGGGTCCAATAGAACCACCATCTTCAAAAGGACATCGCTTCATTCTTGCGGCTACGTACTACTTTTCTAAGTGGGCGGAGGCGGCTCCACTCGGAGAAGTGAAAGCACATCACGTGCTACAATTTTTCAAGAACCAAGTTGTCTACCGTTTCGGAGTGCCGCGCGAGAATCATCTCGTATAATGGGTCAGCATTCGAAGCACACAAATCAACAATTTTGTCGGAGACACGGAATCGACCGGCGATATTCAACAATTTACTACCCGAGAGCAAACGGCCCGGTCGAGGCTTTTAATAAAACTCTCGTTCAAATTTTAAAGAAGACTTTAGACGACAATAAGAGAAATTGGCACGAGAAGTTATTAGAAGCCTTATGGGCCTACCGGACAACCTTCGTAACTCCTACTCAAGCTACACCTTACGCTCCGGTGTATGGGTCCGAGGCGATGTTACCTTTAGAAGTCCAGCTTCCTTCACTCAGGATTGCAGTTGCGAACAAAATCACGACAGAAGAAAATGCCAGATTACAACTAGAAGAATTGGAAAGCCTGGAAAGAAAAAGACTCGCAGCGCAGCAGAATTTAGAACTATAGCAAGCTAAGATGGTTCAAGCCCATGACAGTATCGGTCCGCCCAAGAACCTTCAAAGTTGGTGATTTAGTTCTCGTTCTCAAAAGACCTATTCTCGCACACCGCAAGATAGGAGGAAAATTTGAACCCACTTGGGAGGGATCGTTTGTAGTTGAGGCGATCACTCAGGAGGCTCCTACCAGCCTAGTGAACCGCCAAGGAGAATGACATATGCTTCCGATCAATGGACGATACTTGAAAAAGTATTACGCTACTCGATGTTTCGAAGGAATGAATTTTCCATCCCTAGAAGCACGGGTGAAGTAATTACTTATGACTGGGTCCGAACCCAAAATAATAAAAAATGTGCTAAAATAAATAAAATCATGATAATAAAGTTTTCCTTGTTTTCTCTCTTCCAAATCAAAATCTCTTTCCTGATCTTTTCCTACTTCATTCCTGTTGAATTTAAAAATATATTAAAAAAAAAATTTGTCTTTAATAAACATTTTCTTAATGTTCTTGTTCTTAGTACAGCCCCTGATCCTTTTCCTTGTCTTTTCGCAGGGAAATGTCGAACGGGCGGTTGGTCCTGAACTTTAGAAATGGCGTAAGCCTTGCACTCGATGAAAAGAGGGTGAAAGATGGAGCGATAATAGAGATTGACTCGGACTTCGCACCGCCGGGCCCGCAATACGAGGAAAGTGACTGGGTCCCGATTGACCGAGAGGAACTGCCTAGTCAGACAGTAATGAAAATGGGTGGCCCAAGCCACCAAATCCGGCAGCAAGAAAAGAAAGACAGACACTGAAGGAGACAAGAGGATCAAGTCTGTAGTCGCTACAGTAGAGGGCAGGCTTGTCGCCGCCGCACCCACGTAAACTCGGGAAATACGAAGAGCTACTCTCACAAAGAACTCGGCGAAGGAATAAAAATCGCCGTATCCGCAAGATGTTAACTAAATTAGCAACGGACCGGTGCGACGAGGCAATGCTGCTACCGCGTACATATACTTCAAGGATACCGGTTCGCCAGGAACTCGAAGGAAGGAAGCCGACTCCCGAGATGACGAAGAAACCGGAGAAATCTCAAGAAGAACGAAGAAAGAAGGCTACTACGCCCCGCATGAAGCCACCGGTAATGCATGACCTTGTCGCGAAGCAACCCCGGAGGATGTCCCGACGGACATCATCCCCGAGGAGCCGAGGTATGCAGGAGAACGTGAAGGGATTGAGCCATATATCCCACAGTACGTCACCAGGCCTCGCCATTTACAAATTATCCCAGAATACGAGCTAGAAAGAATATAGAATGTCCAGAAGAAAACTTTTGAATACTTCGAGAGAATCGAGGCAGGAGGATCAATATACTAGAAGGCCTCGAGTTACATACGTACGTGTTCTCGTAATACGAACAACAACAAATCGTGGACCGCATCCGGGATTTGAAAAAGATGGGCCGAGCAGCCGCCTAAGAGAAAACACTTACTCGGAACCCCGGAGATGGATGCCGTGGAAAGGAAGAATTACAATACAATGTGGATGCTGCTACAACTTCGCGAAGACAGGAAGGGAAACCCACCGGGATACTCCGTCATGGCCAGGTGGATCCAATGCCATTAGTCATTAAAAGGATGGTAAAAAGAATGATAATATGGAGGGTACCTGCCAGCGATTGCATACCCAACAGCTTGCATCATTAACATTTACAAAAAGGGTGACTCGCATACCCCCGCACATAGATCACCACGACTTTGTCGGACCTTTTGCACGGTTTCTTTTCCGAATGAGTGTAATATCATGTTCGGATCCGACCTCCGGATAACGAGCCCGTGTGAGTTCCGAGGGCCAGAAAGATACCATTACCGGTAGGTTCCGTCATGATACTGAAGGGCAATGGAGCAGATGTCGCTAAACATTGCATACCGGGAGTACCAGTGAAGCGGATCTCAGTTACTTTCAGAAGGATGGACGACAGGAAAGCACCTTACCACTTCCAGCCAGACCCGGAGTTAGAGAGCCTCCGACCTTACGAGCCGTGAGTTACATGGAAAATATCACACCTCCAACGTACATCCATACGACATCCTTGCCAAGGATGGCTTGGAAGGTGATGTTATCGACCATGCACCTCACTATTCGTACATGGATTTTTGACGTATACCTTTTTGGATGGATCGACAAAGATCATACATAGTCCGTTTTGAGTCTATATGGATTGTATGAGATGTATTCCAGATCAAGTTGTATGATGTATCTTCAGCATGATTGGAATGAAAGTGATGATGTCACATTTTTTTTGGCTTTCACCTCTTTTGTGCAAATTGACTGGGAAACGCCGTTAAAGTCAAACGAACTTCGAACAAAGAACAGAAAAGAATAAAAAAAAAGATAATAATAATAAATAAAAATAAAATAAAAAAAAGAGAGAAAATAAAAATATAAATAATAAATGAGAATTACTTTTCCATTAAAAAAAAAAACCAATCATAAAAATAACCTCAAAATCCACGCGAACGCTAAATAAAATTCACATGAACATTAAATACGTAGGTAAAAAAAAAAAATTTTTGAAAAGTTAAAGGACAAACAGAATGAAAATGAATCTCAAATCGGATCCCACTCTAAATTCATCTTTTCAAACATTTCAAATCAACTCCAAATCGAAATTTATTTCAAGAAGCTGTGAATTTCTCTGTCGGGACAACTCTTCCTCACAAGAAACCCACACTTCAATTTCAGAACCCTAAACCTTTTTTTCGTCACATCGAAATCATTTCGACTCTTGTGGCCTACCTTTCTTCCTGTATGGAGATCGACCGGGTCTATTGACACGGAGCCATGAGCTTCCTCTGATTTGGTTCTGATGCCATGAGACTGGGTCCCTCTTCACACAAATAAATTTCCGAGATTGGAATCTCGTTCCAATTCTCATTAAACTTTCGAGATTGGAACCTCGTTCCAATTCTCATTAAACTTTCGAGATTGGAATCCATTTCCAATTCACATTAAACTTTCGAGATTGGAATCCATTTCCAGTTCTCATTAAACTTTCGAGATTGGAATCCATTTCCAATTCTCATTAAACTTTCGAGATTGGAACCTCGTTCCAATTCTCATTAGACTTTCGAGATTGGAATCCATTTCCAGTTCTCATTAAACTTTCGAGATTGGAATCCATTTCCAATTCTCATTAAACTTTCGAGATTGGAACCTCGTTCCAATTCTCATTAAACTTTCGAGATTGGAATCCATTTCCAATTCTCATTAAACTTTCGAGATTGGAATCCATTTCCAATTCTCATTAAACTTCCGAGATTGGAATCTCGTTCCAATTCTCATTAAACTTTCGAGATTGGAACCTCTTTCCAATTCTCATTAAACTTTCGAGATTGGAATCCATTTCCAATTCTCATTAAACTTTCGAGATTGGAATCCATTTCCAATTCTCATTAAAATTTCGAGATTGGAATCCATTTCCAATTCTCATTAAACCTTCGAGATTGGAACCGCTTCCAATTCTCATTAAACCTTCGAGATCGGGAACCAGCTTCCATTTCTCTTTAGACCTTTGAGATTGGAACCGCTTTCCATTTCTCTTTAAACCTTTGAGATTGGAACCGGTTTCCATTTCTCTTTAGACCTTCGAGATTGGAACCGGCTTCCGGTTCTCTTTAGACCTTCGAGATCGGAACCGCTTCCGGTTCTCTTTAGACCTTCGAGATTGGAACCAGCTTCCATTTCTCTTTAAACCTTCGAGACTGGAACCAGATTCCAGTTCTCTTTAAACCTTCGAGACTGGAACCAGATTCCAGTTCTCTTTAAACCTTCGAGACTAGAACCCGATTCCAGTTCTCTTTAAACTTTCGAGATCAGTACCTAAATTCTGATTCTCATCCCCTTCAATCAACATTTAAACTCCGATTCTCATTCTGCGGTTGGTATCCCGATTCCAGTTTTCTCCACAATCCCGGGATTGGAACTTAGGTTTCAATTCTCATTTCAAATCCAAATTTTCTCAAATTGATTTTAAACCAAACTTCAATCTAAATTAAAACTCAAAATCTAAACTTACACATCATGAATTGAACATGAAATGAAACAAAATCTAAATCGAAATTCCCTCAAATCATGTGATTTGGGACTCACCTCCTTTTCCCTTCCCCAGCGAGAGTTCAGGAATCTTCGGTCTCAGAGATATACTTGACACTCCCCAGCGGAAACTCTTCTACTTCGTCCTAAGTTTGTCACTTGGACATCTATGTTGGTTTTGTTGATCTTTCCGGTCAACGCCAATACGGGCGGTGTGCTTGGTTAGCACACCACACCTATTGGGGGTCCATTTGTTGACCTCAATTTTGGTGAGGTCTTCTCTTCTTCTCTTTAGTACTTAAGATCTAGCCTTAGGCTTTTCCTTTGACTATCCTAGAGAATTAGAATTGGGACCCACCACTTAGAAATTCAAACCACTTCTTAACTCCCTACAAACTCCACAAACTTGATTGTAGACCCCTAATCACCTAGAGGGTTGAAATCAAATGTGGAAGTTTAATGGATGAGTTCCTATAGGACTCTTTGGCCTTAGGACTGCCCTGGGTGGCCTGGTCTGGTGAGGGCTGACTTACACACACACTACACCTATACACTACACTTTCACACACCTCCTAAAAACACACCCATACTTAACTTGACCTCCTGACTCATGCAGGTGGTTCACATGGATGGTCCTTAACCCCTAAGCCCTCGGCAAGAGGGTTAGGAACAACATAGTGGATGCCTCAAATGAGTCCCTTCATGGCTCATGTGGGCTTGATGTGGCTTCATGGCTCAACCAAAATGATTTCATTCCACTTACATTCACCCAAGCTTCAATTTTCCAAATTTTCAATTTTTGACCCCCGGACCCTACACCCGCCTAACTTTACCCAAAACCCTTGAAATTACCCAAATCTTCCAAAATTTCCAAATCACCCAAAATTCCCCAAAAACATTCCTAAACATTTCCTCACCAATCAAATTAATCATCCATACTCAAAAATACAAAAAATTCCAAAAATACCTCCCAATACCCTCCAAATACCCAAAATACCCCTCTTAGCCAAAAAATCCAAAAATTCAGAAAATTCCCAGGAAATTCCAGAAAATCCCAAATATTCCCAATTTCATTTTGTTCAACTACACCATGGGCCAATTTTGTCAATTTACCCAACGTTTATCAAAATCCCTAATTTGACCCATTTTAACCCAAAGTGAACCCAATGTCAAACCAAACCTACCCAATTGACCCAAATTCTGGTCCAATTCAATTCTAAACTTCAATTCAACATCCCCAACACCAATCTAGACCAAATCCAAGTCCAATTTGATTGACATTTGAATCCAATTTCACTTTGGGCCTTAAAAGCCCAATTTGAACCCATGACCCAAACTTAGCCCAAACTCACCCAATTCAACTCCAATTAACCCCAAATCTTTTCTAAACCTTCCTTAACATTCCCATAAACAAAAAACTAACATGATTTGCCCAAAATTTAGACCCAAACCCCACTCAAATTCAACCCAAAATCAAAAAGCCCAATTTTGACCTAAACCCAAACCTAACCCAAATAGGCCCAAACCTCAA
Organism: Papilionanthe hookeriana x Papilionanthe teres; assembly: GCA_022702705.1. Classification (NCBI taxonomy): domain Eukaryota; kingdom Viridiplantae; phylum Streptophyta; class Magnoliopsida; order Asparagales; family Orchidaceae; genus Papilionanthe; species Papilionanthe hookeriana x Papilionanthe teres. Next base: position 94,932,313 of record CM040427.1, on the reverse strand, counting down.
AATCAAAACCCAACCAAAGCCAAAACCTCTTTGAAACACTCCCATAAACATTTCCCAACATTTATTTTACATCAATTTCAACCCTAGCCCAACATTGGCCCAAGTTAGCCCAGTTTGACCTATATTGGCCCATTCACCAAAAAAAAAGCCCAAATCCAACCCAATTCAAACTCAAACCACCCCAAATTTGTTCCAAATCACTCATAACCCATCCATGAGCTAAAACCAACATTTTATTGGCCCAATCCTTCACAAATTCCCCATCCATAAATTTATTTCCAAAACCAAAAGCCCACTTTCTTAAACCTTCCTAAAGCCCATCTCCACCAAAATCCAAAAGGGGAAAATCAATCCAAGGCCCATATGACAAATTCTCTTCATCATGCATTCAATTAAAATCATCCCTAAGTCCTAATCCAATGATCAAATAATTCTAAATAAAGCTTCATCCAAATTTCCACCAAAATATCCTAAATCCTTAAAATCCATTTTTATGAAGTTGACTAAACTTTTCCCAAGCCAAATGGAGTCAAATGCAAGCCATGAACAAGCCACATGAAGCCATGGAAGGTTTGACATGTGATCAAGCCATTAATGGCAAAAGGAGGAGCCTCTTTTAAGCCCCCTTAAAAAGGTTTTAACCCTTTTAATGCTTCACCTTAATCCATGATTAATCAAAATATTCATGGATGGTGACCTCTCCACCCTTTTCTAGCTGATTCACTCGATCCTCCCTCAGCCCAAATCATCCATGGAAGGGTGCACCAAACCCAAAATGGTGGGTTGACCCATTTGGACCCAAAATGAGTCTCTCCCCATACCATTTTAATCCAAACCCTTTACACATGTCCATGGCCAATCGATTGCACAAACCTCCAACCCCGACCCACCCGGACCCGAGGGTGACCCATGCCCGCCGGCCAGCCGCCCGGGTCGCCGGAAAACACCATGGCCAAGACCTCGGGAGGAGCCAAACTTTGGAATTCCACCTTCGTCGAGCCGCCCCATGCCCGATGGCCACCATGGCCGTTCTTCACATGCCAAGAGCAAGCTGATCCCAACCCTCGTCACCCCGGGAGAGCCTCCGACCATGCCTATTTAAACACCACCCCCTCTCGGCCATGAGAGGTGCTGAACCAAACCTTAAGGAAACTCCGCCAAAATCATTCCGCATCACTCTCCACACATAGAGCACTTGATCCCCACCGAATTCCACTTCAATCCCTCCAATCGAGCTCAATTTCGAGCTCAAACTTTAGCCCAAAAACCAGGACACTTCTCCACAGTGAGCCAATCCCCAAATTGATTGGTCCTACACCTTCACCGGACCGAGGGAAGAGGTCCACCAAGCAAAGCCCCCTCTCCGAGCCACCCATCCGTTCCGGACTCCAAGCTTTGTGATCGGCTGTGGTCACTTTCATAGCTAGACATTCACCAGGCCAAGGGACTTCATCTGGAGCTTACTTGGACCCAATCGAAGGTGACACAACTCTCAGATCGAAGCTTCACTTCTCTGAGCAAAGGTATGAACTCACTCTTCTTCCCGAGCTTCCAGAGATTCTCCATTTCATTTGAATCAATTTCAATGCATGTTTACCGTATGGATGTATTCGTCTCTTCAAGACGAATCCATAGAGCATAAGAACACGAAAATCCATTGAGAATCGAGTGAGAAATTAGGGTTAGAAGGTTGACGGTCACGGGTGCACACCAGTCGTAGACGATGACAAGGAGCCGTTGGATCGCGCGTGTATCGAGCGGACGGTTCAGATTGCGCCGGATCAGAGAATGTTACGTGAACCGCGGGTCCCGGGACGGCTGACTCAGATGGCGGCGCCCAATCACAGCGCGACACGTACCCCTTCGGAGCTGCCGATGTTTCGCTGGCGCCGCGTGGATAAGTAGATAAATAGGGTATTTAATGTATTTATTAAATATCAGAGACTTTGAAAATTCATAACTTTGTGTAGAAAAATCAGAAAAATAAAATAAAAATACCCTCTTGCTCAGTGAACAGAGGAGAATAATGTGGAAAAGAAATCATTTAATTTCATCCAATATTTTATTTTTAATGATTTATTTACCCTCTCGCATTGTTTTAATTCTCCATGCATATAGGAAATTCACCATGGCATAAGACCATGAGGCTTTTGAAGCCTCTGAATTTGGGAACATTCCCCGAATTTTCCAAAGTCGAGGCCATCCCTATGAGAAGTTATTGATTTTTCAAGTTCATGTTACTGTTTTGAGTATTTTAAATCCAATAATTAGCATGTTGTGAAATAAATTCTAGGAAAATTTGGTGATGTTTCTTATGACTAGAGAACCCTAGGAAAAATAGATTTTGAATTAATCCACTTGGAATAACCCTAATTGACTTAAACACCCAAAATAGGTCCTTAATTAATTAGAGCTAATCATACATCAAATTGACTTGAAATCAATTCTCTACTGACCTTTAGGATTAGAGGAACCCACCATAAAAGTTTGATGTCAATTGGGTTTGGTTAGCCCTATCAAATGGGTTGATTAAGCCATTTAGCCAATCTAAACTTTAAAAATTCATAACTTTCAAAATACTTTTCAAAAATTCACCAAATTGGTTTTGGAGCCTCTCCGATATTAGGGAATTTAAGAAAATTAAAATTTCAATTTTCTAAAAAGTTGATTTTTTGTATTATTTTAATGTTTTAATAATTAAAAAATAATAAAAATCACAAAAATAATAAAATTCACCAAAATGTCACATTTTGAATTTTAATCACTTAGGAACAAATCCCATATTTTTCCTAGGTTCTATGATAAGTTATTAAATTTTAAAGCCCTAAGGTAATTTTAAAATTAAAAAAAATGTATTTTCTAGCATTTCCACTAAAATAATTCTAATAAATCAGAGAAAAATCAGAAAATTATAAAAATTGATTCTCTTATTTCCTTGATATTAGAGAGATTTTTAAAAAATATAAAATTCATTTTTCAACCTGTATTTTATTTTTAAATTAATTAATACTCCAAAACTCAAAATAATTATAATAAAAGAAATATAATTCAAAAAATCACCAAAATTGGTCCAAATGGTCCTCTGGTCATTAGGAATGTCCCATAATTTTCTAAAGGACAGAAACTTTCCCTTGCTCATATGATTAAATTTTCCTTGGAAATCTCTATTTTCCACCAAAAATAATTACATAAATAAATTAAATACAGAAAAATCACATTTTCTCCTCTAATGTCTTCATTGATATATGAGTGAAGTCACATAAAAATTTCAAATTCATTTGAGCTCAATTTAGTGAGTTATGAAATTATTAAGCTTGAAGGGCAAAATGGTAATTAAAATTTTAACCCTTAATTAAAACTTTAGGCTTAATAAAATAAAAAGGTAAAATATTTGATCTTAATCTGATTTGGATGATTGAAATTTAAATAATTAAAGGGTAGAAACCTATTAAACAATTCAACAATAATTGAAATGAACTTTAATTAAAATAATTAATTAAATTTGGAAAAATAATAAATTTGGAATTGTTAAAATAGGGATGTTATTAGGAAGAAATTTGTTCTTTAATTTAAGAATCCCTAAATTAATCATCCCAATAATATTTAATTCCTAATTAAAATGATAATCCAAGTTTAAGATTTGAAATGTTAAAAGACTTAATCATTAAATTAAGTTAAGGTTAAATTATTTAAAGCAAATCCCTTTAAAATAAAATATTAAATTAAATTAAATTAAATTAAATTAAATTAAATTAAATTAAATTAAATTAAATTAAATAAAATAAAATAAAATTAAATTAAATTAAATTAAATTAAAACTAAATCAAATTAAATTAAATTAAATTAAATTAAATTAAGCTAAAGCATATTATATTAAATTAACTTAAATTAAACTAAATTAAATTAAACCACATTAAATTAAATTAAGTTAAATTAAATTAAATTGAATTAAATATAACATTACTTAAGACATAAAGAAATTCAAAATAAATCTAAAACAACTTGAACACTATTCCAAACTTAAATCCATTAACTAAAATTAAATCACAACTCACTTGAACATCCATCCGCCCTCGAAAGCTCGTGATGTCATAACTCTTAAAAAGGAGTGTTAAAAGAAGCGTTACTTCACTTATAGGATATTCAAATGTCCTAGTTCACTGAGCAAGATAACAAAATTTAAACTCCCGGACGATTAATTCATTTGTATAATTAAATTCATTTGGACTTAGAATAATTCTAGAAATGTTGAAAAGATGTTTAAGATTCGTCTTAAGCACGTCCTCAATATTTTGGGATATTTATAAGAACAATTGAACTTAGTTGTTCTTTGATGAAGAAAATCGTCCTCAAACCGAAACACAAGAACCCAGACGTCATAGGAAATGACTAGCTATAGGATTAGGAACTTGGTAGAAAACCATGACCCTTCCCTTAGCTTTACCTAGGAGCTTACTTTAAATGCTTAAATATTTTAACTGTGTTTTAAGTGCAGCTTGGGATGACAGGAAGACCCTCCAGGTACGCTTTTATTTTATTGCAATTTACTTTACTGCAATTTATTTAATCGCATTGCACTTACTTTTCTTGCATGATAAACAACTGTTGCATGAAAACCTACACCTTTAGGATAGTCCCTAAAACTGAAACCAAAACTAAATTAAAAGTCATTACAAGATAAAATTCACCGCTACAACATTTCAAAATATAAAACAACTCAAAATTTAATCACAACCAGAACAACAAAACTACAACTACAACTAAATTAAAACGTCTTGTTGGATGATCGGGAATACCTCGGATGATGTAACCTACGTGTTGCTAACGGGATTTCCCACGGTCTAAATGAAAGTGTGGAACTCATTCAGTTGAGTTTAGCAAATTCATCCGGACTAAGTGAATCCGATAAAAATAATGATGCCGAAGGATGGAACCGTGGGATCTTAACCGGTGTTGTTATAATCAACTTTAAGATTTGTTTAATTAAAACATTAAAAATACTCGGATTTTAAGATTTTCTCTAAACCAAAACACTTCTCTCATCTCCTGATTTATGACTTCTAAAACTAAACCTCTGCAACAACAAGGAGCTCGGAGCATGGTGGGCAGCACGGCCATCGTCATCAGCAAAACCTGAGTCTACTCCAGCAAAACTTCCTTAGAATTAAATAACCAAGCCATAGGACTTCGAGGTAGTTTGCCTAGTGCAACATAAATCCTCAACTCTTCGTTAGGCATTTACAAGATCATGTCATGTAAATTAAGCCCTAACCGGCCTTAGGATTTTCGAGGTAGTCGTCCGATACGACATAAACCCTCACATCTTCGAGGCTATTTGTATGATTTTATTATACAAATATAAGTCCTAACTAATTAAAATTGGCAATATCAAAATACTAAATAAACATTAGGACTTTCCTAAATTCAAACCAAACAATAGGATAGTCGGGAAATTACCGAAGTTCGCTTCGAATCTGTGATTTCTCCTACTTTTCTTCCTTTGAATTTCCAAAACAAAATGTTCCGAACTTGATCCATTCCCTATTGAAATTCTAAAATTCAATCCCTTGAAAATTTAAACCTTGAAATTCTTGAGAGCAGAACTACTGATTATTATCGAGAGTTTTCTTAGGTGATTCCCGTCACTTGAGATGTAATTAACTATAGGGGCTTGCCCTTATAGGGAATTTTAAGAACCCAGGTAATATAAACCCTGTTTAATGTTTTCATATTAAACAGGAGAACTTGTCGGCTTATAAAATTTGTTCGTAGACCAAACGGATGTCACAAATCTTCTAGTTTATTTAACCGAGCCCCATCATCAAGCAGTGTGTCTATTCTCCGGGATAGATATACGGTTTGTGGTGTGGTGCTCATTTATATAAACTATTTGGGATGTGAGATCGGTTTGATTTCATATCTTAAAATTTTCAAATTTAAAATTATTTTCAAAATCAAATACTACTTTTCAAATTATTTATTTAAATTAAATTAAAAATTCGCCGACAACTTCTGTAGGCGACCCCTTTTTAAAATACAACACATAACCTAAAAATAAGTCGTACAAAGTGTATCATCATTTTTTGAATAAGAAGGGTCGCCTCATTGTAACATTTGAAATAAAGAAGTCATTTTAGCAGATGTGTCTTCTACTTCTGATATCAATTTACTATTCTTCATTCTAACCTTTGTGACGACCACGTCTTTTATCCTTGGGCCCAGATGAAATTTCAATGGTACCCGTGTACAATGACTGTCCATTGGAAATTGTTAATCCTCTTTTAAGTAAGTAGGGTCTTCGAATGAAAGGAATTTTCTTTTCATGGTAGTGGAGACCGCACATCCCATCTTGTCTGACAGTCGGGATATTCAACACCTGTCTTTTCCATGCTACTCTTTTGAACACAAAGTATACAACAAGAATTGACGGAGAATTTCTTGGTTGGAAAGTATTCTCCTCATATTCAACAGGTATTGGAATATATCTGTTTTCCTTTGAGAAGGAAGGTTTCCAAATTGTTCAAATTCAGATGTTTCAAAATTATCATTTTCGTTTCACCTTTTCTTTCTTTTGAGAGAATGAATTTTATTCCTTCGTTGAGTTGTTGAATAAGATTCAATTTAATTAGGGTTAAGTCTAATTGGTTTAAAGTTAATTAAACCTAATTTGGGTAAGGTTTAATTGATTAATTAGACTTAATTAAAGTTAAGTCTAATTGGTATAGGATTATTTAAACCTAATTTGGGTAAGGTTTAATTGATTAATTAAACATAATTAGGGTTAAGTCTAATTAGTTTGAAGGTTAATTAAACCTAATTTGGGTAAGTTTTAATTGATTAATTAGACTTAATTAAGGTTAAGTCTAATTGGTTTAAAGCTTAATTAAACCTAATTTGGGAAAGGTTTAATGGGTTTAGTTAAGCCTAGTGATGTCTTAAGCTTAATTAAAGTTTGATCTTGTATTAAACCTAGTTTAGTTAAGGTTTAATGGGTTTAATTAAGCCTAGTGATGTCTTAAGCTTAATTAATGTTTGAATTTATATTAAACCTAATTTAGTTAAGGCTTAATGGGTTTAATTAAGCCTATTGACGTCTTAAGCTTAATTAAAATTTCATTTTATGTTAAACCTAATTTTGTTAAGGTTTAATGGGTTTAAGCCAAGTGATGTCTTAAGCTTAGTTAAAGTTTGATTTTGTATTAAACCTAATTTAGTTAAGGTTTAATGGATTTAATTAAGCTTAGTGATGTCTTAGGCTTAATTAAAGTTTAATTTTGTATTAAATGTAATTTAGTTAATTTTAGTGGGTTTAATTAAGCCTAGTGATGTCTTAAGCTTAATTAAAGTTTTGTTTTGTATTAAACCTTATTTACTTATGGTTTAATGGGTTTAATTAACCTTACTGATGTCTTAAGTTTGATTTTATTTTAAGCCCAATGTAAGGAAGGCTAAAGGAGAATTAATTAGGTTTAATGTGCATGGTTAAGCCTAATTAAATTTTAATTTTATCTTTAATCCTAATGTGGTTAAAGATTAATTGAGTTAATTATGGTTAATGCTGAATTAATCCTAACCAAGTTTTGATTTGAGTCCATTGAATGATTGAACTCAATCTTAACTCATGGTGGCATGAGTTAGAAAAAGAGTTTCAAAACTTTCTTAAAATATCTTAGTGTTTTTTTTTATGTTTTAAAATTTTAAAATTTTAACCGTAAAGAAAAAAATGTCATTTTGAATTTTCCAAAGGTTAGAATCTATCACTTTAGGGTTTAGATTTGTGCCCTTAAATTTTTAACCAGTTGCCAATTTAAATTTCCCATTTTCTGATTTTTAGAATTATTATTTAAAATAATTACCAAATCTCATGAAAATTAGGAAAAGGTACCCTAGAGAATTTTCATAGTCTTGGAAAAATCAGAGATTGTTCCAAAGGATATAAAGATTAATCCCTCAAAGTTTGATATTGTTCTGACTTATAATTAGTTTTTAATAATTAAAATACTCCATAGATGATTTAATTAATTAAAAATCAAATATAAATCAAAAATTCAAATTTTGAATTCCATATTGTTCTTCTCATTACCATGAGTTCAAAGGTGTTCTTATTATATTTTTGTGTGCAAAGATATGTAGTTTTGAAGATTTTAAGGTTAATATGGATTTATTAAATCCAAACTAACTTAAAATTTTAGGGAGAAGACGCGTGTCCTCGTGTTGACCTCACTTTTGGTTGAGGTCTAGTTTCTCTACAGATTGCCTAGGGTCTAACCATAGGAACTTGATATACCTAAAATATATAGTATTTTTTATGCACATTTTTGTACCTATTTTTGATGATATTGCACTATAATGTAAGGTATTTTGTGTTTTTCTTGCAGGTATGATGAATATGAGTGATTATGATTAAAGGAGCAAAATTGGATCAAATTTGTAGCAAAAAAAATGAAAAATGAAAATTTGGGCACTAGCAGCTAAGCGCCGCTGGGTCGGCGCTTAGCCGCCGCAGTTAAAAATTGAGATTAACTTGGATTTAGCTTCATTTTCAAAGGGGATGGGATGCAACTCTTGGTGGATACTTCCATAACTTCCTTTGGGCGGCAAGTTTGAATGAAGGGGTGCATTCTTTGGTGGATACATCGAATCTGGACACATTTTGAAGAGACACCAAAGCACCTTTTGGTTTAATTTTTAAAGAGAGTCTTAGGAAAGATTAGGGGCTCTTCCATTGCATTCTGAAGAGAGTTTTTACATAGTTTTTATTGTATTTTATAAGAGTTTTCATTAGGATTAGGAGTAGAGAGTAGAAAAGAGAAAAGGGTAGGATTGAAGCCTTCTTCTTCCCACTTCTTTTCTTTCCTTTAGTTTAGTTTTTATTGAAGTCTGAAGTCTGTTTCTGAGTCATCGGAGTTGGGAGACCTGCTTTGAGGAGTAGTTTAGTGAAGAGCCAAATTTCAGAGGTACTTCCTGAGTCTTGTGGAGAGGATTTTCAGATAAGTGTTTACTTTTGTTCTTACATTTAGATTTTAATTAATACTTGTTGTGTTTGTTGTTTTTCTTATGGTTTTTAATTTTAAATCAATGTGTTTTTGTATTTTCTCAATGCATTATGAGTAGTTTACTTTATCTTTTTCTTTCTTAAATGAAGAAGTAAGTAATTCATGAAGAAATTGTTGTGGAATGTATATGTGTTTAATGTTGGAAGAAGTTGTGAAGATTGATTCTATAAACTTTATTTACTTTTTAATTTGGCCTGTTAAGATGTAAAATATGTGGTGAGATTATGTAAGATCCAATGCGATATTGTCTCATAAAAGTTAGTAAGAATCACATGCAATTATATAGGTGAAAATTGTGGTTCATATAATTGAATGCAATATATTAGAAGATTTTTTAAAGGGGAGTAAAATTAGAGGATTTTTAGTGTGACAGGCTAAAAGCCCTTAATTTGGTTTGAAGTTTTGAATTTTTTTATGAGAAGTTAGTCTCCAGGTGGAGGGAAATGAGGGAACTCTAGAATGAGAACTGGTATCTTCCTTGCCTAACCATGATCAAAATGATAAAATTTCAAATTAACCAATGTTCTTTATAGAACCAAGTAAGGGTAAAGAATACATTTGCTTTTATTTATCACAACAAATTTAAATACTTCCACAACAATACTTTCATAATTATTACTACTTTATAAAGGAAAGAAAAAGATATTCTAGTTAATAGTGTTTTTCATACCGTGTTTACAGTTATTATCATTTTAATTTCTTGTTTAATTTTTATAAGAAATTTTAAAGAGTGAAATCATTTATCAAACTTTTCAAAAATAAAAACATAGTTTCAAAAGCCAATTAAAAAAATAAAAAAGATAATTTTCTTATTTCTTTAAAGATTTTTCACTTTCCCTGTGGGTTTGATATCTCGGGGCTTAATCCAAAAGTCCTATATTACTGAATAAATGATACATATACTTGCGTAGTATCCACATTATAAATCATAATTTTCATATCAAAATCATAAGCATAAATATATCCGGCGTAGAAAAGTTTTTGTATCATAATTGGAAGTATAAATATCAGGTGGATCAAGTTTTTAGCGTCGTTGCTGAGGAAATAAATTAATTACAATTACATTTTAAAGAAAATTAAGAAATTTTAAATTTTTACTTTTCTTTGTTTTTGTTAGTATATTGTGTTTTGTTTTGTTTTATTATTATATGTGTAGTTCAGGTTCTGAGGGAATTATGCCTTATGATTCTGAATTAGAAAGAACTATCAGAAAAATAAAAAAAAAATTAAAGATGCAGAAAAAGATAAAAATATTCAAGAAATGGCAAATCATCAAGATCAAAATGTTGGCATCCATTAAGAATTAAGAACTTTAAGAGATTATGTTAACCCAACAGTGGATGAACTTCGTGGAAGTATTCAAAACCCTACTGTAGCTGCTAATTTTTTTGAGCTTAAACCTGATATTATCCAAATGGTGTCTTATAATCAGTTTGGGGGGGGAGCAGCAAAGAATCGAAGATCCTAATTTGCATCTTGCTAATTTTCTAGAGTTGTGTGTTACTTTTAAATATGATGGTGTTTCAGATGATGCTATTAGACTTAGACTTTTTCCTTTCTCATTAAGGGATAAAGCTAAAATAGGGTTACATTCGTTAGCACCTGGATCAATTAGAACTTGGGGTGAACTGTCACAAAAATTCCTTACTAAATATTTTCTACCATCTAAGATCGCTAAGTTGAGAAATGATATTACATCTTTTTGTCAGTTTGAAGGGGAATAAATATATGAAGCATGGGAAAGATTTAAAGATCTCCTTAGGAACATTCGATGCCAGATTGGCTAATAATTCAAACTTCTATAATGGACTAGTTGGATCTCTTAGATAGATCATCGATTGTGCTGCTGGTGGATCATTAATGTCTAAACCATTTTCTGATGCTTATGCTTTAATTGAATAAATGGATATTAATAATTTTCAATGGCCTTCTTAAAGGTTAAATCCTAAAAAGGTAGCTAGCGTATTTGAAAATGGTGTTTTTACAATGTTAACAAATCAAGTTGTTGTTGTTTCAAGGAAGATAGGCCAATTTAGGATGAATTTTTCTCAGCCACATTCCATGAAGGATATTCTTAACAAGAAAATGAAGTTTGAAGATAACGAGACTGTTGCACTTAGTGAGGAGTGCAGTGCAATAATTCAGAAAAAGCTTCTTGTAAAGCTTAAAGATTTAGGTAGTTTCACAATCCATGTGCAATCGGAGACAGATTCTATGGAAAAGCTTTATGTGATTTGGGTGCAAGCACAAAAGACTGGGACTAGGAGAAATAACCCCAACTACTGTAACTCTGCAATTAGCAGATCGTTCGATCACATATCCTAAAGGAGTTATAGAAGATGTTTTGGTTTAAGTGGATCAATTTATTTTTCTTGTTGATTTCATTGTGTTAGATACGGAGGAAGATAAAGAGATTCCTATAATTTTGGGAAGACCTTTCCTAGCTACAGGCTAAGTCATGATAGATGTGCAAAAAGGGGAATTAACGATGAGGGTTAATGATCAGACTGTTACATTTAATATTTCAAAATTGATAAAATATCCTGCTAGAGGTAAAGAAGATGAATGTTATAGGATGGATGTTTCAAATATTTAAGTAAATGTCATTTCAAATCAACTTATGAAGAGAAATTTGAAAGAGAAGAATTGGAACATAAGTAAGGAGAGGAGTTACTTGATTCTGAAGATTTTCAAGAGGAAGATTTAAAGTATGTTCGTCAAAGTTTTGATTTGTTGGATTTGACTGAAAAAGATGAATCTTATGGTCCATCGATTGAAAAACCTCCTAAACTTGAGTTAAAAATGCTTCCTGATAATTTGAAGTATGTTTTTCTAGGTGAATCCTCAGCCTTGCCAGTTTAAATTTCCTCTCAATTAACTGAAAAATAATAAGAGAGTTTGCTTGAAATTTTGTAGAAGCACAAGAAAGCCTTTGGATGGACAATTGCTGATATTAAAGAAATCAGTCCTTCAATTTGTATGCATAGAATTCTTATTGAAGATAATTGCAAACCGCGGGCTGATCCCTAAAGGAGATTAAATCCTATCATGAAAGACGTTGTTAAGAAAAAAAATTTTAAAATGGTTGGATGCTGGAATTATCTACCTTATTTCAGATAGTGTATGGGTTAGTCCTATTCACTGTGTTCCTAAGAAAGTAGGAGTGACTATGAATGTTAATTAAAAGAATGAAATAATACAAACACGATAAGTTATAGGGTGGCGAATATGCATTGATTCTAGAAAATTAAATCTTGCCACAAGGAAAGATCACATTCCACTCCCATTTCTGGATCAAATGTTGGATAGACTGGTTGGGCATAAATACTTTTGTTTTCACGGATGGATATACTCGGTTACCACCAAATTCAAATTGCTCCCGAGGATCAAGAGAAAACTACGTTTACCGAGTCCTTATGGTATGTTTGCTTTTAGAAGAATGCCCTTTGGTTTATGTAATGCCTTGCTACATTTCAGAGATGTATGATGGCTATTTTTTGTGATTTAATTGAAAAGGGGATTGATGTTTTTATGGATGACTTTTCAGTGTTTGGAATTTTGTTTGAATCATGTTTAGAACATTTATCTAAGGTTCTAAAATGTTGTGAAGAAACTAATTTGGTCCTTAACTGGGAAAAATGCCTATTTATGGTAGCAGGAGGAATTGTTTTGGGACATCAGATTTCAAAAAAAGGTTTGGAGGTAGATCCTGAAAAAATTCAAGTTATATCTAATTTACCTTGCCCAACCAATGTAAGGGGAATTAGAAGTTTTTTAGGACATGCTGAATTCTACAGGTGTTACATCAAAGACTTTTCAAAGATTACAAAACCTTTATGACATTTACTGGAAAAGGATGCAATTTTTAATTTTAATGATGATTGCCTCAATGCCTTTGAAACATTAAAAAAAAATTAATCACTGCACCTGTAATAATTTCACCAAAATGGGAAAAACCTTTTGAATTAATGTGTGATGCTGGTGATTATGCTATTGGTGCTGTTTTAGGTCAGAAATATGATAAGTTTTTTTAAAGTTATTTATTGTGCTAGTAAAACTCTTAATGAAGCTCAAATTAATTATACCACTACTGAGAAAGAGTTATTAGTTATAGTATTTGCCTTTCAAAAATTTCTATCATATTTAATTGGAACTAAATGTGTTGTGCATACTGATCATTCTGCTATCAAATACTTAATGAAGAAAAAAGATGCAAAATCGAGACTGATAAGATGAATTCTTCTTTGCAAGAATTTGACTTTGAGATAGTAAATAGAAAGGGTACTGAAAATCAAATTGTTGATCACTTGTCCAGGCTTGAAATTGAAAATCTCTCTGTGATGTTGAAGAAATTAATGAACATTTTCCTGATGAAAAATTGTTCACTGTTAATGAGTGGCGTGTTCTGTGGTATGCAGACATAGTAAATTTTATTTTTAGTAATATTATACCCTATGGTTTAACATATCAGGAAAAGAAGAAATTTCTGTCTGATGCTAAGACTTATTTTTTGGGATGACCCATTTTTATATAAACAAGCAAAGGATCTTATAATTCGAAGATGTGTACCTTTGAAAAAGACTTATGAAATTATTCAAAAATGTCATGATTCTGATTATGGGGGACATTTTTGAAGTGATAAAACAACATATAAAACCTTACAATCTGGATTTTAATAGCCTACAATTTTTAAGGATGTGAATGCTTATATTAAAAATTGTGATAGATGTGAGCGTGTAGGCAAAATTTCTAGGAGAAATGAGATGCCCCTCAATTATATGTTGGAAGTTGAATTATTTGATGTTTGGGGATTAGATTTTTATGGGACCATTTACACCATCTTTTAGAAATGTTTATATTTTGATGGCAGTAGACTATGTTTCCAAATGGATTGAAGCTATTGCTTTACTTCGATGTGATGCTCAAACTGTTGCAAAGTTTTTAAGAAAGAATATATTTTGTAGATTTGGAATACCAAGAGTAATCATAACTGATGGGGGAAGTCATTTTAGAAATGCGATTATTGGAAAGTTAGGAAAGAAATATCATATTAATCATCGCATTACTACTACTTATCATCCGCAGACAAGTGGTTTGGTTGAATTATCCAATTATGAAATTAAAAGACCATTTGAAAAGATTGTTAATCCAAATAGAAAGGATTGGTCAATCAAACTAGATTATGCTTTGTGGGTCTATAGGACTGCTTACAGAACCCCTATAGGAATGTCCCCATATAGGCTGATTTTTGGAAAAGCTCGTCTTTTACCTATTGAACTTGAGCATAAAGCATTTTGGGATATTAAAGAGTTCAATTATAATTTGAAAGATGTTACTGAGAAGAAATTATGGCAATTAAATGAGCTTGAAGAGATAAGGAATGAATCTTATGAAAGTGCTAAGATTTATAAGGAAAAGATGAAGTTATGGCATGATTGGAAGATTATTACTAAAAATCTTGTACCAGGACAGAAAGTTTTGCTATATAATGCCAGATTAAGAATTTTTTTTGCAAAACTTAAGTCCAGGTGGTTGGGTCCTTTTATTGTGATGAAAATTTATTCCTATGAAGCTGTGGATATTCAAGATCCTAAGTCTGGAAAATATTTAAAGTTAATGGAAATAGACTTAAACCATATTTTTCAGTTGAGCAATCTATGTCTGATGAGAATCTGATGTTGGGTCACTCAAAATGAGTTATGGGTTTGTCAGGCTGAAGACGTTAAACCAAGCGCTTTGTGGGAGGCAACCCATATTTATCAGTGTGCTTTGCTTTATGTTTGTTTTGTGTGCTTTCTTTACTTTGTTTGGTTTGTTTTTATGTTTTTAGTGTTAGTAATTTGGAGTTTTTAAACTAAATAGTGTTTATTTGACCTTATTTAATGACTTAGAGGAGTCAGAATGAAAATTTGGACATATGGCAGACCTGTGCTAAATTGAGCAATGGCGGCTAAGCGCCGCCTAGTTGGCGCTTAGGCGCCGGAGTTACAAAAAATGTGAAAAATGAGATTCTAGAAGCCTAGATCATGAGGAAGAGGTTTTTGAAGTTATTATGGTGTTTTAAAACTTCTTGGGGTAGTTTTAGCACTTTTCAAGTCTATAAAAAGAACCTGATTTAAGAGAAACACTTGCCCCAAGTTTTATTTTCATTACTAGATCTTAAGAAGAGTATTTTGAAGAATTTAAGTTTGGCTTCAAGTCATACTTGTGAAGTGATGAGGGAAAGAACTATTTTGAAACATTGCATTCAGCAAGGGAAGCCTATAGATATTGGAGCGATCATTTATGATTATATTGTGAATTGTGCCAGATCTACCACTACTGTAGGTATGGGATTTCCTTCCATGATTCATTCATTATGTGAACGGTCTGAAGTGAAATTTAAAACCTAGGAAGAGGTACTTCAGCCTTTAAGATATATCACCAGTGTAAACATTGGAGCTTACAGTGTACAATCAGAATTTGGCTGGAGAGGAGGATTTGGTAGGACTTCTACTGCTTTTTCTTCTGCTTCTGCTGCATCTACTTCTCGTGCTACTACTTTACGTGCTTAATCATCTACTAATTACAGACTGGTTTATTAAGAAAAATTTTGAAGAAACTGAGTCTTACTCGAGAGCATATGAAAGATATGGATGGTAAGATGGATAATGTTGAGAGATATATTATAAAACAGGATGAGTATGAGGAGAATTATCAGCATTATTTGGATAGACTGATTAGAGGTGATCAGAGTGCTGAGATGACCCCTCATCCGTTCTACATACCTTATGTGCCATCCAGGGATTGGAATGAGCAGGATGATGCTAATGATGAGGATGAAGAGTAGATGTATGTTGTTTGTTTTAGTTGTTGTGTTGTTGTGTTGTGTTATTGTGTAATTTTTCTAGTATTTTGTTTGATGATTGTGTTGTGATGTGAACTCTGATAGTATGCATACTATAGTTGTACTATTTATCTATTATGCATATTCAGATGTATTGTTGTTGGATTGATGTTTTATATGTTGCTTTGAGTGTAGTGTGTGTGGTAGTAAATGTTTTAATGCATATTTTGTACTAGAGTTTTTTTAGGGTGTACTTTAATTCTAAAACTGTTAGGAGATTAGAGAACACTATAGAAACTACTATTTAGGAAACTGCATGCTTAAAAACTTTAAAAAAATCTACCACTAACATTTGTTATCTACTATCAGTGTGATTTCAGTTAGTGTGTATTTGCTTTGAAAACCTCCACTACTGTAGAAGTCTTTTGAAATTTTTACTTTTCTTATTATAAAAAGAAAATGTTTTGAAAAACTGAATTTGAATTCACTTGACTCCCGTTGTTTAAATTGTTATACTTGCATATTTAGGATATTTAAATTCCTGCAAGCATGTTATGTTAGTCTTTAATTCTCGCCTATGTATCATTTCTTATGCTTAAATGTTTTATCCTAACTAAAAATTAAAGTTTGGGGGGGGGAATTTAAAAACAAAAATTTTTAAAAAACCTCAAATTTTATTTGTTCTCAAGAATACTTAAAATAAATCTTACTTCTTGGTTGATAATAATTATGTATATGAAGTTATACTAGGGGAACAAAAATTTTGAGTATAGAAATGAATAAAAGAATTTAGTTGAAAATTTATAGTAATCATGAAAAAATTAAAGTTAAAATTTTCTTTGTGACGAGATGTTAAATATAGCTATCTATCTTTAGTAAGAAATTTTATATTTTTGGACAAATAAAAGATTTGACTTTTATTCTTCAAAGCTTAAATTTCTTTTATTGAAGAATAATTTTAAAATCTATTATTTTGATTTTTAAGTGAAAGATATATATCTGACATTTATTTTAAATGGAAGGGTGAAATTCAAAATCATTAAAGACCTATCCAGATACAACAATCCTTGCCTTAGAAAAATAAAAAATAGAAAAAAAATAGAAAAAAAGAAAAAGAAAAAGAAAAGAAAAAGTGAAAATATTATGTTAAAAGGGTGGAGAAGTTTGAGGATTTAAGGGCCTAATCAAAAACTGGTTCCACACCTAAAAGTTTAACATATAAGTTCAGAGAAAATCTAAAGCTTAAGGTTATAATATAATGAGTAAAATTATTTTCAAATAAAGATTTTTAAGTGAGAAAAATAAGATGTTTGAATCCTTTATTTTGAAGAATCTACAAATATTTCTGAATTAGATAGAGACTTATATTTGTCATTTTTCTTTCCTTAAGAACTTTCTAAACTTTAAGTTGATCTTAATTACTGAAATTTTTTCTAAATTAGACTATTCCATTTCTAGAACAAAATTTTATTATCTTCCTAAGAAACTCATTACATAATTTGCATGTTAAAATTTTTCCTATGAGATTAACTGTCACTTGAGGACAAGTAACATTTTAAGTTTGGGGGATTTTGATACACCTGAAATATATAATATTTTTATGCACATTTTTATATTTATTTTTGATGATATTGCACTTTAATGGAAGGTATTTTGTGTTTTTCTTGCAGGTATGATGAAAATGATTGATTATGATGAAAGGAGCAAAATTGGATCAAATTTTGATCAAAAAAAATGAAAAATGAAAATGTGGGCACTGGCGACTAAGCGCCGCTGGTGTCGGCATATTTTTAGGTTGAGTGTTGTATTTTTGAAAAGGGGTCGCCTACAGAAATTGTCGGTGAATTTTAAATTTTAAATTTAATTTAAATAAACATATAATATAGAAAGTAGTATTTGATTTTGAAAATAATTTTAAATTTGAAAGTTTTAAGATATGAAATCAAACCGATCTCACATCCCAAATAGTTTATATAAACGAGCACCACACCACAAATCGTGTATCTATCCCGAAGAATAGACACATTGCTTGATGATGGGCTCGATTAATTAAACTAGGAGATTTGTGACATCCGTTTGGTCTGCGAAACAATTTTATAAGCTGACAAGTTCCCCTGCTTAATATAAATGAATTAAGCAGGGTTTATATTACCTGGGTTCTTAAAGTTTCCTATAAGGGCAAGACCCTATAGTTAATTACATCTTAAATGACGGGAATCATTTAAGAAAACTCTCGATAATGATAAGTGATTTTGCTCTCAAGAATTTCAAAGTTTAAGGTTTTCAAAGGATTAAATTTTGGAATTTCAAAAGGGGGTGGATCAAATTTGGAACAGCTATATTCCGGAGTCCAAAGGAAGAGAAGTAGGAGAAGCTGAGGATCCAAGAAGAAATCTTGGCAACTTCCCAAACTATCCTATTGTTTGGCTTCAATTTGGGAATTTACTTAATGTTTACAGCCTTCCAATTTTAATTAATAAGGACTTATGTTTGCATGACATGATCATACAAATAGCCTTGAAGATGTGAGGGTTTATGCCGTATTAAACGAATACCTCAAAATCCTAAGACCGGTTAGGGCTTAATTTACATAACATGATTATGCAAATGCCTAAACAAAGGGTTGAGGATTTATGTTGCACTAGGCAAACTACCTCGAAATCCTACGGTTTGGTTGTTTAATTCTAGGAATGTTTAGCTGATGTAGAGTTGTTTTGCTGACGAAGATGGCCGTGCTGCCCATCGTGCTCCAAGCTCCTTGTTGTTGCAGAGGTTTGGTTTTAGTAGTCATAAATCAGGATATGAGAGAAGTGTTTTGGTTTAGAGAAAATCTTAAAATCCAAGTGTTTTTTAATATTTTAATTAAAACAAATCTTAAAGTTATTTAAACAGAACCGATTAAGATCCCACGGTTTCGTCATCCCGACACCGTTATTTTCATCGAATTCACTTAGTCCAGACGAATTTACTAAACTCAACTGAATGAGTTCCACACTTTCATTTGGATCGTGGGAAATCCCGTTAGCTACACGTGGGTTACATCATCCGAGGTATTCCCGATCATTCAATGAGACGTTTTAATTTAGTTGTGATTGTAGTTTTATTGTTCTGTTTGTGATTAAATTTTGAGTTGTTTTATATTTTGGAATGTTGTGGCGGTGAATTTTATCTTGCAATGACTTTTAATTTAGTTTTAGTTTCAGTTTAGGGACTATCCTAAAGGTTTTGGTTTTCATGCAACAGTTTTATTTATCATGCAATAAAAGTAAAGTACAGTGCATGTAAGTGAATTGCAGTAAAGTAAATTACAATTAAATAAAAGCGTACCTGGAGGGTCTTCCCGTCATCCCAAGCTGCACTTAAAACACATGTTAAGGCATTTAAACATATTTTTGCAAGAAATACCTAGGTAAAACTAAGGGAAAGGGTTTTGGTTATCTATCAGAATCCTAATCCTATAACTAGTCATTTCCTATGACGTCTAGGTTCTTGGTTTGGTTTAAGGATGATTTTCTTCATCAAAGAACAATTAAATTTAGTCGTTCTTCTAAAACATCCCGTCGTATTGAGGAAGTGCTTAGGACGAGTCCTAAACATCTTTTCAATATTTCTGGGATTTTTTTTGAGTCCATGTAAATTTAGTTGCACGGGTGAATTAATCTTCTAGGAGTTTAGTTAGACTTTCTCTCTTGCTCAGTGAACTTAGGTACTTGATTACCTGATGAATGAAGTGACATCTCACTTAATACTCTATTTAAGAGTTATAATAATTAAAGCCTTTAAGGGCAAGTTGGTTTATCGAGAATTTTAATCAAATTAATTGAAAGTTTGAGTTAATGGTTTAAAGTGTTTTAATTTAATTATGAGGTTTTAATTAATAATTTTAAGTTTGGAATAGTGTTCAAATTATTTTAGATTTAATTCTTAATGATTTGATTTAGGTTTGTTGTTAAATGATTTTAATTTAATTTAATTCAATTTGATTTTAATTTAATTTAATTTTAATTAATTTTATTTAATTTTAATTTAATTTTAAATTTAATTTACTTTAATTTTAATTTAAATTTTTAATTTAATTTAATTTTAATTTAATTTAATTTTCATTTAATTTAATTTAATTTAATTTAATTTAATTTTATTTAATTTAATTTAATTTTTTATTTAATTTAATTTAATTTTAATTGAATTTAATTTTAATTTAATTGGATTTAATTTAATTTAAATTTTGATTTTAATTGTTAGTTTTAGTTTAACTTTAATTTTAATTTGATTTTAAATTTTATTTTATTTTAATTTTAGTTTTAATCATTAATTTAGATTATTATTTTTATTTTTTTTAATTAAGAATTAAATATTGTTAAAGTGACTCATTTAGGGATTTTTTAAATTAAAGAATAAATGTCCTCTTAATAATATCCCTATTTTAATGATCCAAATTTAAATATATTCTTTCCAAAATTTAATTTATTTAATTAATTAAAGTTTCATTTTTGATATCTTCAAAGTGTTTAATGGGTTCCCCCACTTACTTTCACTAAGTTTCAATCATCCAACAGAAAATTAAAATCAAATATTTTACCCCCCATTTTGATTAAACCTAAAGTTTTAATTAAGGGGTTCAAATTTTTAATTACATTTATTCCCTTTTAAGCTCATTTATCTCATAACTCACTAAATTGAGCTCAAATAAATTTTAAATTTTTATGTCACCTCACTCACATGTCAATTAAGACATTAGAGGAGAAAATGTGATTTATCTGAATTTAATTTATTTATATAATTATTTTTAGTAAAAAATAAAGGTTTTCAAAGAAAATTCAACAACATGACCAAGGCAAAGTTTTTGTCCTTAAGAAAATTATGGGATGTTCCTAATGACCAGAGGACCACTTGGACCAATTTTAGTGATTTTTTTAATTATATTTTGTTTATTATAATTATTTTGAATTTTAGAGTATTAATTAACTTTAAAATAAAATGAAATTTGAAAAATAGATTTTATATTTTTCTTAAATCTCTCTGACCTCAAGGAGTCCAGAGAAATAAATTTTATAATTTTCTAATTTTTCTTTGATTTATTAGAATTATTTTAGTGAAGAGGGTTGAAAATTCATTTTTAATATTAAAAATTACATTAAGCCTTTAAAATTCAATATCTTATCCTAGGGACTTGGGAAAAATATTTGATTTATTTCTAAATGATTAGGAGTCAAAATGTGACATTTTCATGATTTTTAATATTTTTGTGATTTTTATTATTTTTTAATTATTAAATATTAAAATATGGTGGAAAATCAACTTTTTTAGAAAATTCCAATTTTAATTTTCCCGAACTCCCCTGATATCAGAGAAGCTCCAAAACCATTTTTGTGAATTTTTGAAATGTATTTTTGGAGTTATGAATTTTTAAAGTTCCATTTTACATATGAGGCTCAATCAACCCATTTGGTAGGGTTAATCAAGTCCAATTGATTTCAAATTTTTATGTGAGCTCTCTTTGATCCTAAAGATTAGTGGAGAATTATTTTCAAGTCAATTTGATGTGTGGTTAACCCTAATTAATTCAAATTCAATTTTAGGGGTATAGGCCAATTAAGGTTATTATGAATGAGTTAATTCAAAATATATTTTTCATAGAGTTCTCTGGTCCTAAGAAACATCACCAAATTTTCCTAGAATTTATCTCACAACATACTAATTATTGGAATTAAAATACCTAAAACAGTGACATGAACTTGAAAATTCAATAACATTTCACAGAGATGGCCTATGACCTTGAAAAATTCAGGGAATATTTCCAAGATCAGAAGCTTCAAAAGCCCTATGGTCTCATGCCATGGTGAATTGTCTATGCAAATGAAGAATCAAAATACAGAAAATAGTAAATAAATTATTAAAAATAAAATACTCATCCAATTAACTTGATTTCTTTTCCACATTATTCTCCTCTGTTCACTGAGCAAGAGAGTATTTTTATTTTATTTTTGTCATTTTTCTATGCAAAGATATGAATTTTTGAAGTTCTGGG
Source organism: Papilionanthe hookeriana x Papilionanthe teres (assembly GCA_022702705.1). Taxonomy (NCBI): domain Eukaryota; kingdom Viridiplantae; phylum Streptophyta; class Magnoliopsida; order Asparagales; family Orchidaceae; genus Papilionanthe; species Papilionanthe hookeriana x Papilionanthe teres. The sequence goes on along the minus strand of CM040427.1, from coordinate 94,910,403 downwards.
CATTTAAATAATTCAAAAATACCCTATTTATCTACTTATCCACGCGGCGCCAGCGCAACATCGCCAGCCTCCAAAAGCCCACGCGGCGCATTCCTATTCGACGCCGCCATCCGACTCAGCACTCCGGGGGCCTGCGGTTTACGTAACATTCCCTGGTCCGGCCCAATCTGAACCGTCTGCTCGATACACGCGCGATCCAATGGCTCCCGGTCATCGTCTACAACTGGTGTGCACCCGTGACCGTCCACACTAAAACCCTATGATCTCACTCGATTCTCAATGGATTTTCGTGTTCTTATGCTCTATGGATTCGTCTTGAAGAGACGAACGCATCCATATGGTTTATAGGCTATGAAATTAACTTAAACAAAATGGAGAATCACTGGAAGCTCGGGAGGAAGAGTGAGTTCATACCTTTGTTCAGAGAAGTGAAGCTTCGATCTGAGAGTTGTGTCACCTTCGATTGGGTCTAGGCAAGCTCCAGATGAAGTCTCTGGCTCTGGGGAATTGTCTAGGTATGAAAGTGACCAAGCCCGATCACAAAGCTTGGAGGCTAGAAGCAATGGCTGGCCTGGTGAGGGGGCTTTTGCTGGGGAACTTCTCCTCTTAGTCTCGTGAAGGTGTAGGACCAATCAATTTGGAGATTGGCTCACTGTGGTGAAGTGTCCTGCTTTTTGGGTGGATTTTCAACTCGAAATCGAGCTCACGGAGGGGGTTTGTAGGCCGGATTTCAGTGGGGATCAAGTTCTCTATGTCTGGGGAGGAGTCTGGAATAATTTTGGCAGAGTTTCCTTAAGGTTTGGTTCAACTCTCTTCATTTGGCTGAGAGGGTGGTGGGTTTAAATAGAGGTGGCTGGAGGGCCTCCTAGGGGGAATTAGGGCTTGGGATTAGCTGCCTTGGTCAAGGGAAGAACAGCCATGGAGTCCAATTGAGTTGGGACAGCTCAGCTAGTGAGAATTCAAAAGTTTGGCTCACATGGAGCTTTCGGCCATGGCATTTTCCGGCGACTGTGGTGGCTGGCCGGCCAGGCATGGGTCACCATCGGACTCAGTGGGGTCAAGGGTTGAATTCGGTGAAGTCAATTGGAGTTTGACATGTGTAAAAAGCTTGATTAAAATGGAATGGGGGAGTGTGTATTTTGGGCTTGGTTTGGTCAATCCATGGAAATAGGCTTGGTGTACCTCCCCAAGACCTGATTTTGAGCTGAGGGAATCATTTAGGTCAGCTTGGAAGGGGTGGTGAAGTCTCTATCCATGGTGAGGTGGCTAAGCATGGTTTAGAGTCTAACATGAGTATGGTTAAAAATGCTTAATGAAAGATTAGGAAAGGGTCCCCTCTTCTTGCCATTAATGGCTTGATGAGGTGGAAAGTGGCTTCCATGGCTTCCATGTGGCTTGTACATGGCTCAATGGCTCACATTTGGCTTAGAAAAAGCTTGGTCAATTTCATAAAAGGGGAATTTATGAATTTTGGCATTTTTGGTGGAAATTTGGATGAAGCTTTATTTGGAATTATTTGATCATTGGTTTAGGACTTAGGGATGATTTTAATTGAATGGATGATGTAGAGAAATGTCATGTGGGCTTTGGATGAATTTTGGGCTTTTAGATTTGGTGGAAGTGGGCTTTTAGAATGGTTTAAGAAAGTGGGCCTTTAGGTTTGAAAATAAATTGGTGGATGGAAATTTTGTGAGGGATCATGCCAAATAAATGTTGCAATTGGTTTAGGTATGTGTCATGAGTGGTTTGGAACAAGTGTGAAGTGATTTTGAATTGAATTGGATTTAATGTGGGGTCTTTATTTAAAGAGACCAAAGTGGGCCAAATTGGGCTAACTTGGGTCAAGATTGGGCTAAAGTTGGATTTGATGTAAAATTAATGTTGAGAAATGTTTATGGGAGTGTTACAAAGAGTTTTCAACTTTGGTTGGGCTTTGATTTTGGGATTTGGGCCCATTTGGGTTAGGTTTGGGCTTAGGTCAATTTAAGGGATTTTGGTTTTGGGTTAGGTTTGGGTGGAGTTAGGTTCAAATTTTGGGCAAATCAAGTTAGTTTTTTGTTCATTGGGGTTTTAGGAAGGCTTTAGAAAAGATTTGGGGCCAATTGGAGTTGAATTGGACTAGGTTGGGCTAGGTTTAGGTCATGGGCCAAAATTGGGCCTTATGCCTCAAATTGAAATTGGGCTCAAATGTCAATCAAATTGGACTTTGATTTGGCCTAAATTGATATTGGGGATATTGAATTGAAGTTTAGAATTGAATTGGACCAGAATTGAGATCAATTGGAGTGGTTTGGTTTGACATTGGGTTCACTTGGGTTTAAAATGTGTCAAATTGGGGGTTTTGGTAAAAGTGGGGTAAATTAGCAAAATTGGTCTATGGTGTAGTTGAACAAAATGAAATTGGGAATATTTGGGATTTTTTGCAATTTTTTGGGAATTTTCTGAATTTTTGGATTTTTGGGCTAAGAAGGGCATTTTTGGTATTTGGAGGGTATTAGGGGGTACTTTTGGAATTTTTGGTATTTTAGGATATGGATGATCACTTTGAGTTGGGGGAAATGTTTAGGACTGATTTTGAGGAATTTTGGGTAATTTAGGAAATTTTGCAAATTTTCGGGCAAACTTCCAGCGGCATTTGGTAGGTTTAAGCGGTCCTGGTCCCGGGGTCAAAAATTGAAATTTTGAAAAAAATGAAGATTGATAAAATTTGAGTGAAATGAGATCACTTTGGTTGAGCCATGAAGCCATATTAAGCCCATATGAGCCATGAAGCCATATCATGAGAGGACTCATTTGAGGCATTCATTATGTTGTTCCTAACCCTCTTAGCCAAAGGCTTAGGGGTTAAGGACCATCCATATGAATTACCTATATGAGTCAGGAAGTCAAGTTGGATGAGAGTGTGGTTTTAGGACTTGGAATGTGTGTGAGAGTGTAGTGTATGTGTAAGTCAACCCTCACTGCACTGTGCCACCTGTGGTATTCCTGTGGCCAAAAAGTCCTATAGGGAACTCATCCTTTAAACCTCCACATTCGATTTCAACCCTCTAGGTGATTAGGGGTCTATAATCAAGCTTGTGGGGTTTGCAGGGAGTCAAGAGGTGTTTGAATTTCTAAAGGGTGGGTTCCACTTCTAGTCCTCTAAGATTAGTCAAAGGAAAAGCCTATGGCTAGATCTTAAGCACTAAGGAGTGAGAAAAGAAGAGACCTCATCAAAAATGAGGTCAACAGCTGGGTCGGCGCTTAGCTGCCAAAGTTAAAAATCGGGATTAACTTGAATTTGGCACCATTTTCAAAGGGGATGGGATGCAACTCTTGGTGGATACTTCCATAACTTTCCTTGGGCGGCAAGTTTGAATGAAGGGGTGCATTCTTTGGTGGATACATCGAATCTGGACACATTTTGAAAAGACACCAAGGCACCTTTTGGTTTAATTTTTAAAGAGAGTCTTAGAAAAGATTAGGGCTCTTCCATTAAATTTTGAAGAGAGTTCTTATATATTTTTTATTGTATTTTATAAGAGTTTTCATTAGGAGTTGGAGTAGAGAGTAGAAAAGAGAAAAGGGTAGGATTGAATCATTATTCTTCCCACTTCTTTTCTTTCCTTTAGTTTAGTTTTTATTGAAGTTTGAAGTCTGTTTCTGAGTCATCGGAGTTGGGAGACCTGCTCCGAGGAGTAGTTTAGTGAAGAGCAAAAGTTTCAGAGGAACTTCCTGAGTCTTGTGGAGAGGATTTTTAGATAAGTGTTTACCTTTGTTCTTACATTTAGATTTTAATTAATACTTGTTATGTTTGTTGTTTTTCTTAAGGTTTTTAATTTCAAATCATTGTGTTTTTGTATTTTCTCAATGCATTCTGAGTAGTTTACTTTATCTTTTTCTTTCTTAAATAAAGAAGTAAGTAATTCATGAAGAATTTTTCTGGAATGAATATGTGTTTAAAGTTGGAAGAAGTTGTGAAGATTGATTCTATAAACTTTATTTACTTCTTAATTTGGCCTGTTAAGATGTAAAATTTATTGTGAGATTATGTAAGATCCAATGCAATTTTGTCTCATAAAAGTTAGTAAGAATCACATGGAATTATATGGGTGAAAATTGTCGTTCATATAATTGAATGCAATATATTAGAAGATTTTTCAAAAGGGAGTAAAATTAGAGGATTTTTAGTTTGACTGGCTAAAAACCCCTAATTTGGTTTAAAGTTTTGAATTTTTTTATGAGAAGTTAGCCCCCAGATGGAGGGAAATGAGGGAACTCTAGAGTGAGAGCTGGTATCTTCCTTGCCTAATCATGTTCAAAACGATAAAATTTCAAATTAACCAATGTTCTTTATAGAACCAAGGGTAAAGAATACATTTTCTTCTATTTATCACAACAAATTTAAATACTTCCACAACAATACTTTCATAATTATTACTACTTTATAAAGGAAAGAAAAAGATATTCTAGTTAATAGTGTTTTTCATACCGTGTTTACAGTTATTATCATTTTAATTTCTTGTTTGATTTTTATAAGAAAATTTAAAGAGTGAAATCAACTATCAAACTTTTCAAAAATTAAAACATACTTTCAAAAGCCAATTAAAAAAGTAAAAAGATAATTTTCTTATTTCTTTAAAAACTTTTCACTTTCCCTGTGGGTTCGATATCTCGGGGCTTAATCAGAAAGTCTTATATTACTTGATAAAAGATGTGTATGCTTGCATAGTATCTACATTATAAATCATAATTTTCATATCAAAATCATAAGCATATATATCCGGTGGAGAAAAGTTTTTGTCGACATTGCCAATTTTCATAGCATAATTGTAATTATAAATATCAGGTGGATCAGACCTCTTAGTGACTTTTCTTAGAAGACTAGCAATGGAACCTGTCACATAGAAAATCCACGTGCTTGCTTATTTCAACTTGAAATTTCTTATGTTAAGGCTTAACCTCCAGCTTTTTGGTGGAAGAGACCGAGCTAAGAAAGTCTGAGTGAAATCCCTATAGGTGACTAAGCCTTAGGATTAACCCCAGGGAGCCTGTGTCACACACTGATATTCACATTTATTCATTACATTCTACACTCACATCCTAAATCAAATACGTTTCACTTTGATCTTCGGACCCTTTGGAAACTCATGTGAGTGGTCCCACTAGCCTTAAGCCTATGGCTAAAAGAGCTAAAATCACCACATAGAGGACCAAAGGAGACTTTCGTTAGCCAGTAAACCATCCAAAAAGATTCCATTCCTCATGGTCTGATAATACCTCACTTTTGCCAAAATTTCAATTTTTACCCTAAAATTACCCCAGAAAAGGGGCCCAAAACCCAAAATTCCTTAGAGTCACCCGTTGTTCCCAAAAATTGTTTCAGAGTGTTCCTCTCATTGAACAGAGAAGTTTGACTGTAAACATGCCATACTTTTGAGCTTCTGGCTGTCCCCTCGCAGCTTAAATAGTTACTACTTGAACGATATTCCGGGCCCCACAAAACCCTCCACAGTGGTCAGAAACGCTCTCGGACATTGTCATTCAATTCCAATTTTCATTTTACACTACGCCGTGCCGCTAATTTGGCATTTTGGACATTTTCCCAAAATTTCCCCGAAATGACCAAAATACCCCTGCAGGCCAAAAATTCCCAAAATTTTAGTAAATATCTTGACATTCCACATCCATTTCCACAACGTCGACATTTAAATTTTAAAATTACCGACGGCGAGCCAAAATTTCAAGAAGGATCAAATTTGACACTTTTTTGACCTACTCGACGACAAAACTTGCTCGGATGGCCCCGGATCATAAAATGTTCATTGCCAATGTGTTCCGGACGTCGAAATTAGTAGAAATTCACATATAATTTACTATATTTTTGTAGACGTGAAAAAGTCGCTAAAATCTGTGTGTTTTTATTTAAATTCTCGTTTCAGCACTTGAAATTAAATTTTGGCTCCACCCAACTCAAATCCATGCCTAACCTAGGTTCGGCAGAACCCTAGCCGGCCTCCTCTCTCTCTAATTAGTGAAAACCATGTGGCCGAGCTCCCTCTCTCATGATTTCTTCTCTTTGGACGAACCCTAGGTCGCGACCCCCTCCTCATTGTGTTATTCCCTATGGCTAATCTTCTTCCTTGCGCTTAGGAGAGGCGTGGCCTCCTCCTCTCCTTGCAAATGCTTCTATGGGAGCATCTTCTAGCTCCAAATCACATCTATGGTAGCCCCCTATCACTTATCTTGTGCTTTGTCACTTCTCCATGGCTTTCTTTCACCTCCATCATCTCAAAGATGGGTAAAGGGCTGCATCTTCTTCCTACCAATGGGTATTACCCATGGGTAAGTGCTAGGTACCTTCTTCCCCTCTCCTTTGGCTATAAAATAGCCTTCTTTCTCCATTTTTTGAGGTTGGCCGAATTTTGCAAAAAGAGGGGAAGTGCTGCCATTTTCTTGCCTTAATCAAGCGCTTAGGTAAGAATTTATGATTTTGGGCTATGTATCTTCATCTACTTTCATTTTCGTAGAGCTTGCATGGATTGCTTTAGGCATTTGGGTGAAGTTTCCCCTCCCATGGTTTGATTTTTGATTGCTTTAGGGTACGAAATTTCATGGTGAAATTTGGAAATCATGCTTGAATCTTATGGATGTTTCGCATGTCAAAGTTCCAAATAGTTCTACATGTGAAAACATTGAGTTCATGGTTTTATGGCCGCTTTCTACATCCAAAGTTTGAAATTTTATGTTTGGTATTAAAGTCTCTTTTGCATACCACAAAATTTTGAAATTTGTGAGTCTTTTACATACAAAATTTTGGAGTTTTATGTAGGATTTCATGGCTAAATTTACATGCTTAAGATTGGGTTTTTATGCTTATGTTTAAAGCTTATCTTCTCATGCAAAAATTAAAAATCTCGGCTTGGTTTTTTAGATTATTCCCACATGCAATAATCTTTGGATTCATGTTAGGCTTTGAAGTCCTTCTCACATGGCAAATTGTTGGCTTTATGTTTGAGCCTTGAAGTTATTTTTACATGGTAGAACTTCAAATTCTTGATTATGTTGGAAGCCTTCCTTTACATGCTAAAGTTTAAAAATTTTACTTATGATGGAAGCCTCTCTTTACATGCCAAAGTGTGGAAATTATGCTCATGTTGGGAGTCATTTTCATATGCTTAAAGTTTAGGCTTCATGCTTAATTTTGAAAGCTCTTTCAAGTGTAAAAATTTAGGCTTTATGCTTGGCTTGAAAACCACTTTACATGCCACCAAAATATGGGTTTTTGCCTATGTTTTCAAGTGCTTTCACATGGTAAGAATTTGGATTTCATGCTTATTCTGAGGTGAATTTTACATGTTGAAGATTTAGGATTTATGCCTATCTTTTGAGGCCATCTTTTCATGCTAAAAATTTGGATTTATGCCCATGTTTAAAGCTATTTTTGCACACTAAATTTTAGATTTGTCTATGTTTAAAGCCACTTTCATATGGCTAAAGCTTGGAGCTTCATGCTTGGTTTTTTTTTTTTTTTTTGGGTTATTGTTATGTGTTGAAAATCTGAAATTTAGGCTTGGCTTTAAAGCCATTTCATGTGCCAAACTTTGAAGTTTATGTTACATTTTAAGTCCCCTTTCACATGGGAAAAGGTTGGAATTTTTATGCTTGATTTTGAAATAATTTCTTTGCATCTCAAAATCTAAAATTTATCTTTAGTTTTGGAACACTTTCACATGCTAAAACCTCATGCTTCTCCTTGGATTTGAAGTCCCCTTACATGCTAAAAGTTTTAAGCTTGTAACCGATTTTGAGAGCACTTTTCTATGGTAAAATTTCAAGCTTAGGTTTCAATCTTCAAAGTTCTTTTATGGCAATATTTTGAATTAAAGCTTGGACTTTATTGTTGGGAACCACATTCACATGCTTTAGCCTTTGGTCTTTACATTTTGAAGTATGAAAAGATTGGTGCACTTTTGTGAAATTTTCGGATTTACAGAGGTTCACACATAGAACTCTCAAGTTTGAGCACATGAGCACTTGTTCATCACTCATTTCAACATGTACTCACTTGCATAACATCAAGGCTATGTTTTCCTACATGTTTTACCTCATTCCATGCATAGGAATAGTATTCTACTTATGGGATTTGGGATTCTCTTTTCCATACAAGCTATCTTATGTTTCATTGAGATTTTTACATGCTACATGCATGGAAACTCATATCTACATTCCCTTCACCTAATTTTAAAACACCTACATGCTACATACATGAGAACTCACATGCACTCTACATATTCATCTACATTTCGCTCACTTTCACAAAACACCTACATGCTACATACATGAGAACTCACATGCACTCTACATATTCATTTTCATTTCACTCACTTTCACAAAACACCTACATGCTACATACATATGGCACTTTTTGATTATGTGCACCACATATTTGAAGGAATGCCATCACATATACACACCCCAAATTGCAAAATCTGCACTTATACATTACTTTGGGATGGATACACATCAAGTATGCACTTGCTTAAGTGCAAAATCTGCACCCCTACACTTACGTTGGATGTATTTGGAGCATCCCTATGCTATCCCCATGTACAAATCTGTATAGTTGCATTTATTTTGGGTTGTTATAAATCACGTACTTGTTGCCCCTACACAAAATATTCATGGCTTGGCTTGACATAGATTGGTTGTAAGTTTTCCTATGCTCATCCCATGTTGCGAATTGCATGAATAGTTATGTTGCAAGTTTATTTTAATTATCCTCTTGCTGTCCTTACTTGAAATATGCATTGGTAAGCATGATTTGAGTTGCCTTCAAGTGGAAAAAAGAGAGGGGAAGAGGTGACATGCTTACCACTTCAAAAAGAGAGAGTTTGGAGATGTAATTTATGCTTGTCTTGTCTTAGATTTACATGCTTATGCTTGGGTGCTTTAAATCTTATATGTTAATGAGAGAAGCCTTTCTCTTTACACTCTTCTACTTGCTTAATATGCTTGGATTCTTGTAAGTCTCACATGTTAATGAGGGATGCCTCTCTCTTTACACTCTTCTACTCATACTTTCAATTGCTTAAAATGCTTGGAATGTTGCCAAATTTTTATGTTGCTCTAGTATCATGTTGTTGTGATCATGGGAAATTCAGAATTTAAGCAAGTGTTGGATGTTGCTACATATATAAGCTTGTGTACTTCTTAGATTGCAAATTGCTGGTGTGAAAAATTGAATTTTTATGTCGTTATGCTGCCAGATTTTTCTTGTAAGGGTTCAATTTTTCTATTCCTTTTTGGGAATGTTGCCCCTTGCTTTCCTAGCTTTTGGTTTTGATTCACATATCTCAACCTTTTTGGTCTACATACTTTATAGTTATCCCCCACACCATGATGAGGGAATTTGTTTTCACTTCCTACATTTCCCACACCACATCACGCCACATCTTACACATTACATCACCTTACACACTACATCACCACATGTCCTACATAATCACTTTATACACTACATTACCCTACATCTTACACATAACATTACCTTACTTCCTCACATCACCACACGTCCTACATTATTACTATACACACTATGTTACCTGATGTCTTACACCCTACATTACCTCAGATACTACATTACCTCCAACCTTATATACTACATTACCTCCTACCACACATGTCACACTACTTCATTACATCACTACATTACCCTACACATGTCACACTACCTCACATGGTTACACTATTTTGCCACACCACTACACCCTTCACATTTCCTCACTCTACTTTGCTACTTTACTTCTTTACATCCATTACATGATAATCCTTAGCACCTTGTTTGCAAGGATTTGACACTTTTTACATCACACACATTACATGATAATCCTTAGCATTACGATTGCAAGGATTTGACACTTTTTTACATCACATACATACATGATAATCCTTAGCACCACGATTGCAAGGATTTGACACCTTTTTACATTACACACTTTACATGATAATCCTTAGTAACACAATTGAAAGGGTTTGACCTTATTACTCTACATGCTTTACATGATAACTTCTTACACAATGTTGGAAAGGTTTAACTATTTGCAGCTACCCCTTGCACCACGTTGGAGGGTTTTAACTTATTTTTTTCTTCACATGTTTCACCATCACCTCTCTGCACCATGTTGGGAGAGGTTTAACTATTTTGACATGTTTTCTGTTTACTTTAATTTTGAGAAAATAACTAACCTCATTTCTGATATTATGTTAGGTGGATTATTTTCTCCTCTCTTTTTTCCTTGACATCTTGTCCTTTGTTTTCTCACCTTGTTTCTTGGATCAATTTGCGTGCTTATATAGGACACATAAGTGTGCCTGTATATCTTTCCACTATATCTAGGGCCATCAAGCAAGGCTGTAGGTGCGGTGGTTGAGAGGGGACAATGATAGAATTGCAATAGAGAACCGACCTGAGAGAATCACAGAATGGTATCTCCTGAATCAGAGACCCTGGAGAGGGTAGAGAAAGAAAATTACCAATAGTATTCACCCACACTTGGGGTTTCTACAACTGGCAGTCTAAAGATGTTATCAGTCCTAGTTTGATTAGGGTAAACAAACTGCGGAACGAATTACTTTACAAAAAATACACATACATGTTTTCAAAAAAATACAAAATTACCTCCACCACAAAATAACCTACTTACCTATAGCTTTTTACCTTCATGCAAATCCAAACTGAAATGCATGAAAATTTACAATGGTTCACGATTGGCTACTCGAGTCAGGTTAGAGCTGCCTTCTGCAGAAAGTCATTCTAGTAGTCAGTACCTAAGCCGGGACATACAGCACAGCTTTGAGTCCTCTGCACCATCGTGCTTACGGTCCTCTTGGACTTGTAGTACTTTATTTCCTGTGGTTTTTCCTACGTTTCCTTCTTTAGATCTACTTTGGTTGTTCTTAAAATATTTGTTTTCCACGGATTTCCAATGAATTTTGTTTATGCATTTGTTTTCTTGGATTTCCTACGAGACGTTACCTCTTTCGAACTTTTGGTTTCCCTTGCGATTCCCTTTTGGTCTACTGCCTGTGTTTTACACTTGGCCTCTTTTGACATACACTGTGTCACATACACACACTTATTTGTTAGGCTTTCGTGCTCTACTTTTAGTACGTTTTCTTGGCTTTCTTATTTTCCTTTTTAGTACATACATACTTGCTTGTTTCAGTTTGCCTACCTTACATTACTGCACATATACCTGCTTGTTTCAGTTTACCCACTTTACTTTTCAGTACACATACCTGCTTGGGACAGTTTCCTGCTTTACTTTTCAGTACTTTACATTACTGCGAATATAACTGCTTGGGATGAAATAAATCACTTCACAACATTTCAAAATATAAGAAAACTCAAAATTTAATCACAAACAAAATAAAACTGCACCTTCAACTAAATTAAATCACTCCTTTAGATGAACCGGAGTTCCTTGGACGACGCAACCTATGTGTTCCTGATAAGGTCTCCTATGGTCTAAATGAAAGTACGAAATTCATTAAGTTGGATTTAGTAAATTCATTTAGATTAAGGGAATCCGATGAAATAATGTAACCGGAACAAGGGAGTCGTGGGGTCCTAACCGGTGGTGTTATAATCAACTTTAACATTTGTTTAAATAAAACCTTAAGCCACCTCAATTTTCAAAACTCTAAAACACACTACTTCTCTCTCCCCCTACATTGGTCACCTCTACAACTGAAACTTCTGCAACAACAACAAGGAGCTCGAGGCAACACACTGAGGGCAACATGGTCGAGGATGTGGAAGGACATGTTCGAGAGAGCAAACAACAATTCTACAACATCAACCATCTTTCCTTAGTAATAACAAAAAGCCATGGGACATCGAGGTATTTTCCCAGTGCAATATAAACCCTCACCTCATCTTTTAGGCCTTTGCACCTGGTGCACTATAAGCCCTAACTCACCTAGGTTTCAGAGGTTTTCATTCTGATACGAGATAAATCCTCACATCTTCTAGGCTATTCACATGATCGACATCAAGTAAATGTAAGTCCAAATTAATTAAAATTTATAGGATAAAACATAAATTAAATATTTCCCTAAATTGAGCAAAACAATAGGATAGCTTGGAAAGTCACCGAAAATCTTCTCGGATCCGTGCCTTCTCCTAGTCCTTCCTCCTTTGGATTCTACAACAACTCTTTCTCAAAACATAACACCACTCACCTATTGAATTCTGACAATCAAATTTTGTTGAAGAGAACCTTAGCCTTTTGAAGTCGTAAGAATATATTTTCTGATTTGTATCGAAAGTTTTCTTAGGTAATCTCAGTTATATAAGATGCAATTAACTTTAGGGGCTTACCCTTATAAGAAGCTTTTCTGAACCCAACTTAATATAAATCCTATTTAATTCTTTGTATTAAATAGGGGAACTTGTCGGAAAATAAAATGGTTTCGCAGACCAAATGGATGTCATTTTCTTCTTTAATTTATTTGATCGAGCCTCATCCTCAAATTTTTTATTTATCCTTCGAAATAGATACAAGGTTTGAGGTATAGTGCTCTTTCATTTGAACTTCATAAAATATGAGATCAGTTTGACTTCATCTTTTTCTAAACTAAATTTATAATTAAATTAAAACTATCCTTTCGAAGCGGGCGACGGGATTTCGATTCTAGCGGTTGACAGCTTCTAGTGGGCAACACTAACCAAAACTCACATAAACTTTTTTATACGCCGACACCTCATACGTGTGAAAACACGTTTAATCCTCAGTAGGGATCTGAACAGCGGATCTGAGGGGAGTTATTCTTGACTGTCCATTCCTAAAACACGGGAATGGATGACATCCATGCATCTTGCTCGGTCTGGTTTCTCCCGCAGACCGTCCATGTTCTAGAGACAAAATCTAACTCGATTCCTGATGGAATCTGGTAATTTTGTTCCTAGAGTTTCATCTGGAGGAGACTAACATAGCCATATAGATTTGTATGGGTTTTGAATTGGCTAACCCTACTCTAGACCAAGCTCGAGCTCGGGTTGGATGTGAAGAAGCACACTATGGCCTTAGTCGCAAGCTCAAATTGAATGGTTCTGAAGCTTCATTTTGACCTTAGAAAGCTTTTTCCTAAGTCAATTTGAGGTGAATTTGGGTCTGCATATGACTTTGTCCTCGAAGTGTCTCAACTTAAATTGGCTTGATTAATCAATGGATTAGAGGCTATGGGGATGGCCAATTTTGATTGGGCTCGTATTCGTAGGGTCCTAGGAAGCTTCAGGGATAATTAATTTAATGTTTTGGATAACTTCATTTCAAACCCAAAATTTGTCCAGTTTTGAGGTTTTCGGGTTAGCCAAATTTGGAGGATTGAGTGGGTTTCATGGCTCTAATTGATGAGGGATCAATTGCCTAGGCCCTAAAGAACATTTTTGGTGTTGAGGGTCTGAGGATTTGAGCAGTGGTGTTGACCTCATTTTTGATGAGGTCTCTTTTTTTCTCACTCCTTAGTACTTAGGATCTAGCCATGGGCTTTTCCTTTGACTAATCTTAGAGGACTAGAAATGGAACCCACCCTTTAGAAATTCAAACACCTCTTAACTCCCTGCAAACCCCACAAGCTTGATTGTAGACCCCTAATCACCGAGAGGGTTGAAATCAAATGTGGAGGTTTAAAGGATGAGTTCCCTATAGGACCTTTTTGGCCATAGGACTACCCTGGGTGGCCTGGTCTAGTGAGGGTTGACTTGCACATACACTACACTATCACACACATTCCAAATCCTAAAACCACACTCTCACCCAACTTGACTTTCTGACTAATGTAGGTAATTCATATGGATGGTCCTTAACCCCTAAGCCCCTGGCTAAGAGGGTTAGGAACAACATAGTGAATGCCTCAAATGAGTCCTCTCATGGCTCATATGGGATTAATACGGCTTCATGGCTCAACCAAAGTGATTCCATTTTACTCAAATATGATCAATCTTCATTTTCCCAAAAATTCAATTTTTGACTCCCCAGGCCCTACACCCACTAAACCTACCAAATGTCCTTGGAACTACCCAAAATTTACAAAATCACCTAAATTACCCAAAATTCCTCAAAATCAATCCTAAACATTTCCCCCCACTCAAATTGATCATCCATAGCCAAAAATACCAAAAAATCCAAAAGTAACCCCCAATACCCTCCAAATACCCAAAATACCCTCTTACCCCAAAAATCCAAAAATTCAGAAAATTCCTAAAAAATTCCAGAAAATCCCAAATATTCCCAATTTTATTTTGTTGAACTACACCATGGGCCAATTTTGATAATTTCCCCCACTTTTACCAAAACCCCCAATTTGACCCTTTTTTAACCCAAGTGAACCCAATGTCAAACCAAGCAACCCCAATTGACCTCAATTCTGGTCTAATTCAATTCTAAACTTCAATTCAACACCCCCAACATCAATTTAGACCAAATCAAAGTCCAATTTGATTGACATTTGAGCCCAATTTCAATTTGAAGCCTAAGGCCCAATTTTGGCCCATGACCTAAACCTAGCTCAAACCAATCCAATTCAACTCCAATTGGTCCCAAATCTTTTCCAAAGCCTTCCTAACTCCCCCATAAACTAAACACTAACTTGATTTGCCCATAATTTGAACCTAAACTCCACCCAAACCTAACCCAAAACCAAAATCTCTTAAATTGACCTAAGCCCAAACCTTACCCAAATGGGCCCATATCCCAAAATCAAAGCCCAACCAAAGTTGAAAACTCTTTGTGACACTCCCATGAATATTTCTCAACATTAATTTTACATCAAATCCAACTTTAGCCCAACCTTAGCCCAAGTTAGCCCAATTTGGCCCACCTTGGCCCCTTTACCAAAAGACCCCACATTCAACCCAATATAATTCAAAATCACTTCAAACTTGTTCCAAACCACTCATGACACATGCATAAACCAATTGCAATATTTATTTGACATGGTCCTTCACAAAATTTTCATCCAAAAGCCCATTTTAAAATTCAAAAGACCACTTCCTTAAACCACTTTAAAAGCCCATCCAAAACCATTTCAAAAGCCCAAGTTTTCAGTCCAAAGCCCACATGACATTTCTTTCCATCATCCATTTAATCAAAATCACCCCTAAGTTTCAAAACCATCATTAAACCATTCCAAATCAAGCTTCATGAAAATTTTCCACCAAAATGCCAAAATTTCTAAAACCCACTTCCCTGAAACTAAGCCAAGCCATCCCTAAGCCAAATGGAGCCACGGAACCATGCATGAGCCACATGCAAGCCTTGGGAGCCCCATTACACATCACCATGCCATTAATTGCAAAAGGAGGAGCCTCTTTTAAACCCCCTTAAAAAGGTTTTAACCCTTTTAATGATACACCCTAACCCATGATTGTTGACCTCATTTTTGATGAGGTCTTCTCTTCTTCTCTTTAGTACTTAGGATCTAGCCTTAGGCTTCTCCTTTGACTATCCTAGAGGATTAGAATTGGGACCCACCACTTAGAAATTCAAACCACTTCTTAACTCCCTGCAAACTCCACAAACTTGATTGTAGACCCCTAATCACCTAGAGGGTTGAAATCAAATGTGGAAGTTTAAAGGATGAGTTCCTATAGGATTCTTTGGCCTTAGGACTGCCCTGGATGGCCTGGTCTGGTGAGGGGCTGACTTACACACACACTACACCTATACACTACACTTTCACACACCTCCTAAAAACACACCCATACCCAACTTGACCTCCTGACTCATACAGGTGATTCACATGGATGATCTTTAACCCCTAAGCTTTTGGCTAAGAGGGTTAGGAACAACATAATGAATGCCTCAAATGAGTCCCTTCATGGCTCATGTGGGCTTGATATGGCTTCATGGCTCAACCAAAATGATTTTATTTCACTTATATTCACCCAATCTTCAATTTCCCAAATTTTCAATTTTTGACCCCAGGACCCTACACCCGCCTAACCTACCAAAATGCCCTCGAACTACCCAAAATTTCCAAAATCACCTAAAATACCCAAAACTCCCCAAAATCAATCCCAAACATTTCCACATTACTCAAATTGATCATCCATACCCAAAATACCAAAAATTCCAAAAATACCTCCCAATACCCTCCAAATACCCAAAATACCCCTCTTAGCCAAAAATCCAAAAATTTAGAAAATTCCCAGAAAATTCCAAAAAATCCCAAATATTCCCAATTTCATTTTGTCTAACTACACTATGGGCCAATTTTGTCAATTTACCCCACTTTTATCAAAACCCCCAATTTGACCCATTTTAACCCAAAGTAAACCCAATGTCAAACTAAACCTACCCAATTGACCCAAATTCTGGTCCAATTCAATTCTAAACTTCAATTCAACATCCCCAACACCAATCTAGACCAAATCCAAGTTCAATTGGATTGACATTGGGATCCAATTTCACTTTTGGCCTTAAAGCCCAATTTGGACCCATGACCCAAACTTAGCCCAAACTCACCCAAGTCAACTCCAATTAACCCCAAATCTTTTCTAAACCTTCCTTAACATCCCCATAAACAAAACACTAACATGATTTGACCAAAATTTAGACCCAAACCCCACTCAAAATTCAACCCAAAATCAAAAGGCCCAATTTTGACCTAAACCTAAACCTAGCCCAAATAGACCCAAACCCCAAAATCAAAACTCAACCAAAGCCAAAACCCCTTTGAAACACTCCCATAAACATTTCACAACATTAATTTTACATCAATTTCAACCCTAGCCCAACATTGGCCCAAGTTAGCCCAATTTGACCTACATTGGCCCACTTATCAAATAAACCCAAATTCAACCCAATTCAAACCCAAACCACCTTAAATCTATTTCAAATTACTCATGAAACATCCCTAAATCAAAACCAACAATTATTTGGCCCAACCTTTTACAAAAAATTCTCATCCATGAACACATTCTTAAACTTAAAAGCCCACTTCCCTTAAACCTTCCTAAAAGCCCATTTCCTTCAAAATTCAAAAGCCCAAATCACCCTAAAGCCCACATGACACTTCCCCTCATCATCCATTTGATCAAAATCACCCCTAAGTTTCAAAATAATCAATTAAACCATTCCAAATCAAGCCACATGTCAAATTACCCCCTAAATGCCAAATATTTCTAAAACCCTTTTTCATGAAACAAGTCAACCTTTTTTCAAGCCAAATGCAAGCCACATGCAAGCCATAGACAAGCCACATGAAGCCATGGGGGGTTTGACTTGTCACCAAGACATTAATGGCAAGTGGAGGGAGTCCTTTCCTAAGCCTTCCTTAAGCCATTTTAACCTCTTTAATGCAACACTATAACCCAAAATTAACTTAAACTATTTGGATAGAGACCACACCATCCTCTCTTGGCTGACCTAACCGATCCTCTCGACCCAAAATCGGACCATGGGGAGGTGCACCCAACCCAAACCAATGGGTTGACCAAATTGAAGCCAAAATGACCCCTTCCCCATTCCATTTTAATTCAGCCACTTTACACATGGCAACTGCCAATTGCTTGCACCAAGCCCAGCCCCGACCCACCCGACCTTGAGGGTGACCCGTGCTCGGCCGGCCGGCCACCCGATCGCCGGAAAACACCATGCCCGAAACCTCAGGAGAGGCCAAGCTTTGGAATTCTACCTTGTTGAGCCGCCTCACTCCAAATGGCCACCATGGCTGTTCTTCACATGCCAAGAGCAGCTGATCCCAGCCCTCAACTCCCCCTGGGAGAGCCTCCGACCATGCCTATTTAAACCCCTCACCCTCTCGGCCAAAGGAGGTGCTCGAACCTAACCTTAAGGAAACTCGCGCAAAATCATTCCAGATCACTCTCCACACATAGAGCACTTGATCCCCACTGAATTCCAGCCCCAATTCCCTCCAAGCGAGCTCAATTTTGAGCTCAAACTTTAGCCCAAAAACCAGGACACTTCTTCACAGTGAGCCAATCCCCAAATTGATTGGTCCTACACCTTCACTGGACCAAGAGGAGAAGTTTCCCACTGAAAGCCCCATCTCCAGGCCACCCAATTGCTCCAGCCTCCAAGCTTTGTGATCGGCTAGGGTCACTTTCATAGCTAGACAATTCACCATGCCAAGGGACTTCATCTGGAGCTTACTTGGACCCAATCGAAGGTGACACAACTCTCAGATCGAAGCTTCACTTCTCTGAGCAAAGGTATGAACTCATTCTTCTTCCCGAGCTTACAGAGATTCTCCATTTAATTTGAATCAATTTCAATGCATGTTTACCATATGGATGTGTTCGTCTCTTCAAGACGAATCCATAGAGCATAAGAACACGAAAATCCGTTGAGAATCGAGTGAGAAATTAGGGTTAGAAGGTTGACGGTCACGGGTGCACACCAGTCGTAGACGATGACCAGGAGCCGTTGGATCGCGCGTGTATCGAGCGGACGGTTCGGATTGCGCCGGACCGGGGAATGATACGTGAACCGCGGGTCCCGGGACGGCTGACTCAGATGGCGGCGCCCAATCACAGCGCGACACGTACCCCTTCGGAGCTGCCGAGGTTGACACGGCGCCGCGTGGATAAGTAGAAAATTAGGGATTTTTCTGATTTATTTAAATACCAGAACTTCAAAAATCCATATCTTTGTGTAGAAAAATCACAAAAATAAAATAAAAATACCCTCTTGCTCAGTGAACAGAGGAGAATAATGTGGAAAAGAAATCAATTAATTTTGCCCAGTACTTTATTTTTAATTAATTATTTACTCCCTGCATTGTTTTAATTCTCCATGCATTCATAAAATTCACCATGGCATGAGACCATAGGGCTTTTGAAGCCTCTGAACTTGGGAACATTCCCCGAATTTTCCAAGGTCAGAGGCCATCTCTGTGAAAAGTTATTGATTTTTTCAAATGCATGTGGCTGTTTTGAGTATTCTAATTCCAAAAATTAGCATGTTGTGAAATAAATTCTAGGAAAATTTGGTGATGTTCCTTATGATCAGAGAACCCTAGGAAAAATAGAACTTGAGTTAATTCACACAAAATAACCCTAATTAGCTTAAACACCCAAAATAGACCCCTAATTAATTAGAGCTAACTATACATCAAATTGACTTGAAATCAATTCTCCACTGACCTTTAGGATCAGAGGAAATCACCATAAAAGTTTGAAGTCAATTGGACTTGGTTAGCCTTACTAAATGGGTTGATTAAGCCATTTAGTCATTTTAAATTTTAAAAATTCATAACTTTCAAAATACCTTTCAAAAATTCTCCAAATTGGTTTTGGAGCCTCTCTGATATCAGGGGAATTTAAGAAAATTAAAGTTTCAATTTTCTAAAAAAGTTAATTTTTTAGTATTATTTTAATATTTTAATAATTAAAAAATAATAAAAATCACAAAAATAATAAAATTCACCAAAATGTCATATTTTGAAATTTAATCACTTAGGAACAACCCCATGTTTTTCTTAGGTCTATTTAATGAGATATTAAATTTTAAAGCCCTAGGGTAATTTTAAAATTAAAAAATGTATTTTCTAGCATTTTCACTAAAATAATTATAATAAATCAAAGAAAAATCAAAAAATTGTAAAATTTGATTCTCTGGAATCCTTGATATCAGGGAGAATTTTAAAAATTATAAAATTCATTTTTCAACTTATATTCTATTTTTAAATTAATTAATACTCCAGAACTTAAAATAATTCTAATAAATAAAATATAATTCAAAAAATCACAAAAATTGGTCCAAGTGGTCCTCTGGTCATTAGGAATGTCCCATAATTTTCTTAAGGACAGAAACTTTCCCTTGGTCATATTATTAAATTTTCCTTGGAAATCCTTATTTTCCACCAAAAATAATTATATAAATAAATTAAACACAGAAAAATCACATTTTCTCCTCCAACGTCTTTATTGACATATGAGTGAAGCCACATAAAAATTTCAAATTCATTTGAGCTCAATTTAGTGAGTTATGAAATTATTAGGCTTGAAGGGCAAAATGGTAATTAAAATTTTAACCCTTAAATTAAAACTTTAGGCTTAATAAAATTAATAAGTAAAATATTTGATCCTAATTTGATTTGGATGATTGAAATTTAAATAATTAAAGGGTAGAAACCTATTAAACAATTCAACAATAATTGAAATGAATTTTAATTAAAATAATTGATTAAATTTGGAAGAATAATAAAATTGGAATTATTAAAATAGGGATATTATTAGGAAGAGATTTATTCTTTAATCTAAGTATCCCTAAATTAATCATCTCAATAATATTTAATTCTTAATTAAAAAGGTAATTCAAATTTAAGTTTTAAAATGACTCAATCAATTAAATTGAATTAAAGTTAAATTATTAAACTCTTTTTTAAATTTTCAATTAAAATTAAAATTAAAAATAAAATTAAATTAAAAATTAAATTAAATTAAATTAAATCAAAAAAAATATATAATAATAATAAAACTAAATTAAATTAAATTGAATAAATAAATTAAATTAAATTAAATAATTAAATTAAATTAAGTTAAGTTAAATAAATAAATTAAATTAAATTAAATTAAATTAAATTAAAAAAAAATATTAAATTAAATTGAATTAAATTAAAACAAATTAAATTAAATCAAATTAAAACAAATTAAATTAAATTAAATAAATTAAATTAAATCAAGTTAAATTAAATTAAATTAATTCACATCAAGTTAAACTAAATTGGATTAAATCGAATTAAATTAAAATTAAAACTAAACTAAATTAAATCAAATTAAATTAAATCAAATTTAAATTAAATTGAATTAAAAGACATCACCTAAGACATGAAGAATTCAGAATAAATCTAAAACAACTTGAACACTATTCCAAACTTAAATCCATTAACTAAAATTAAATCATAAACCACTTGAACATCCATTTGCCCTCAAAAGCTCGTGATCTCATAACTCTTAAAAGGAGTGTTAAATGAAGTGTTACTTCATTCATAGGATATTCAAATGTCCTAGTTCACTGAGCAAGACAACAAAACTTAAACTCTCGGACGATTAATTCATTTGTATAATTAAATTCATTTGGACTTAAAACAATCCTAGAAATATTGAAAAGATGTTTAAGATTCGTCTTAAGCACTTCCTCAATATGATAGGATATTTATAAGGACAATCGGACTCTACCGTTCTTTGATGAAGAAAATCGTCCTCAAACTAAAACACAAGAACCTAGACGTCATAGGAAATGACTAGCTATAGGATTAGGAACTTGGTAGAAAACCATAACCCTTCCCTTAGCTTTACCTAGGAACTTACTTTAAATGCTTAAATATTCTAACCGTGTTTTAAGTGCGGCTTGGGATGACGGGAAGACCCTCCAGGTACGCTTTTATTTTATTGCAATTTACTTTATTGCAATTTATTTAATCGCATCGCACTTACTTTTCTTGCATGATAAACAACTCTTGCATGAAAACCTACACCTTTAGGACAGAAACCAAAACTGAAACCCATAACTAAATTAAAAGACACTACAAGATAAAATTCACCTCCACAACATTTCAAAATATAAGACAACTCCAAATTTAATCACAAACAGAACGACAAAACTACAACTACAACTAAATTAAAACGTCTCATTGAATGATCGGGAATACCTCGGATGATGTAACCCACGTGTTGCTAACGGGATTTCCCACGGTCTAAATGAAAGTGCGGAACTCATTTAGTCGAGTTTAGCAAATTCATCTGGACTAAGTGAATTCGATGAAAATAACGGTGCCGGGATGACGGAACCGTGGGATCTTAATCGGTTCTGTTTAATCAACCCTAAGACCTGTTTTAATTAAAATATTAAAGATAAATGGAAATTAAAACTTTCTCTAAACCAGAACACTTTTCTCATCTCCTGATTTATGACTTCTAAAACTAAACCACTACAATAACAAGGAGCTCGGAGCATGGTGGGCAGCACGGCCATCGTCATCAGCAAAACCTGAGTCTACTTCAGCAAAACTTTCTTAGAATTAAATAACCAAGCTATAAGACTTCGAGGTAGTTTGCCTAGTGCAACATAAATCCTCAACTCTTCGTTAGGCATTTGCATGATCATGTCATGTGAATTAAGCCCTATTCGGTCTTAGGACTCCGAGGTAGTTGTCCGATACGACATAAACCCTCACATCTTCGAGGCTATTTGTATGATTTTATCATACAAATATAAGTCATAATCAATTAAAATTGGCAAGATCAAAACATTAAATAAACATTAGGACTTTCCTAAATTCAAGCCAAACAATAGGATAGTTGGGAAATTACCGAAGTTCGCTTCGAATCTGTGATTTCTCCTACCTTTCTTCCTTTGGATTCCCAAAATAAAATGTTCCAAATTTGATCCATTCCCTATTGAAATTCCAAAATTCAATCCTTTGAAAACTTAAACCTTGAAATTCTTGAGAGCGTGAACTACCGATTATTATCGAGAGTTTTCTTAGGTGATTCTCATCACTTAAGATGTAATTAACTATAGGGGCTTGCCCTTATAGGGAATTTTAAGAACCTGAGTAATATAAACCCTGTTTAATGTTTTCATATTAAACAGGGGAATTTGTCGGCTTATAAAATTGGTTCGCAGACTAAACGGATGTCACAAATCTTCTAGTTTATTTAATCGAGCCCCATCATCAAGCAATGTGTCTATTCTTCGGGATAGATACATGGTTTGTGATGCGGTGCTCGTTTATATAAACTATTCGGGATGTGAGATCAGTTTGATTTCATATCTTAAATTTTTCAAATTTAAAATTATTTTCAAAATCAAATATTACTTTTCAAATTATTTATTTAAATTAAATTAAAAATTCGCCGACAATTTCTGTAGGCGACCCCCTTTTCCAAATAAAACACCAAAACCTAAAAATAAGCCGCACAATTTCTGGCGACTCCGCTGGAGACTAGTTCCTCTCTTCATTTTAATCAAATAGTTCTGCTTTCAAAAATCGGTAGTGTATCCATGTCCCTAATGGATCAAACTGCCCTTCTTTTCGTTGGAATATTATGTTCATTTCTACCTTGAACAAGTATGGCCAACATTCTCTCGGATTTAGGAGCCATTTGTTTAGACACCCCTAAACGAGAGAGGTTCTGAGATCCTTTTACCTCATTTCTGAGGTGGGGTGGACCCCCAATAGGTGTTAGTTTAGGAGTGATCCTTCGAGTCGAGAAGTCCTGCATAAGACTTTCTTTTCCTTTCTAACTCTGAATCAGATTCATTACCTTCTCTACACTTTGAACATTCCGTTCTAAATAAACAAACCCTCTAATGAATGACTCTTTTAACAAATATACATGAACAAGAATGTGTTCGGACTCTTTTCGTTTCCTTTCTTTTCGTCCTGATGAGAAGAAGCATAACTTGGGATCGACAATCAGAATCTACCTTGCAGAAATGGAAGCCCCAAAACTGATTTTCTCCTTCACCAATGGACTGGACTTCGCTGTTTACAAGGATGAGCTGCCCGACAATGGGATCATCCGGTTTGGACAAGGATTTGAGAACACAAATGTCAAAATCGCTGACGTTACTCTCTTCGCACTGATGGACAAAGTGCCAGAAACTGAGAAACCCATGATTGAGTTCAACCTTAAGTCAACTCAAGAGTTTCCTCCTCTGCAAAGGGTTCCAGCTGAGAGGAATACCGCCGTCCATGAAGGACCGTTATCTCTACCCCCACCGGTCTAGTTGTCTCCGCACCTACCCGGGCTCCCGCCAAGCCGAAGGGGAAGGAAGTCCAAATTTGTAACGAGCATGTTACCGTGGAGGGTACGGATTTCCGTGCAAGACCTTCGTTTTTGAAATTGGGTCCGGCTCGAGGGTTCCACCCCTAACACGGACTCGGAGGAGAAACGAGGCGGGGAAGATTGCCAGGAAGGCCAGAGCTGCTGAAGTCGCTTTCCTAGAAGAAATCCCTGAGTACACACCACTACCTGAATACATACCATTGTCTGAGTATACACCCCTTTTGGAAGTAAGTAGATTCCATCCCCTTTCCGCCGCAGCTGACGAGGAAAATGTCCGCAGGATTGCTTCTGCATTACCACGACCCACATACTATAACGACAACAGAAGAAAGAGGGCTAGGGTTACACCACTTGCCCGACTACAGACTGTGATTGAAAAGTTAGCGAAGAAGGAAAAATGCCCCGTATCAGAAATTTTAAGAAGGATAGGGCGGGTGCCGACCAAATCCCGTCTTGGGCCGCGAGTAGAATCTCGCTATCGCTGCGGAAGAGCCTAATAAGAAGATGAAGGCTAGTCCACTTCGTTGTTGTTTCGGGTTTACGGATCGGGGAGGATACCATCTTCCAGCATTCAGCCGACAGACCATCCGGTCCTAGGCCTTCTGCTGCTAGAAGGATGGTATGGCGTCCCACTACCGGCCAATTAAGACCGAAACAACGACCAGAAAAGGAAAGTCTCATCAGGAGACTTGAGTCCGAGGAAAGTGCTACTGCGGTAAAGGGGACTCATGAGAAAGAAACTCGGCAATTATCGCATGACAACTGCAAGGATGTGCAGAAAAGACCTCTAGAAGACGCTATGGAAAAGTTAAGGACTGATATTCGGCGACTAGCAAGGGAAAGAGAAGAGAAGTTCGGAGATGAAGTTGACTCGTCAGAGTTCATGGATGATGAGTATGCAGAAATTAACATGGTAGAAACACGAGCTTCGTCAGCTTCACAAGGTGCTCCTGCAGCCGCAGAAAAGAGGAGCCGAAGTAATGAGGAGGCGGCTTCAAGAGAAAGATGATACGATTGCCCAAATGGCAAAAAGGATGGAAGAGATGGGCTGTAGCCCTAGCCACTCTCCGGAGTCGAGTTCAACCCCAAAGGGAAACACCCCGGAAGTCATTCACATTGTAGACGGAGGAAAGGAGATTACATCCGTCAACGGGGATGATCAATTAAAGAAGGATGCAACACAAAGCATGATTCCGGAGAAGGATATTAAGAGCTTGGTGGAACAGCAGGTGCGAGAAGCCTTAGCACAATCAAAGAGCGGAACATCTATTCGGACGGGTAGACCTTACCCGGAAGAATTCGACGTTGTTCAATATCCGAAAGGCTTTGTACCACCTCTGTTCATGACCTTTGATGGAACCGGAAACCCTCGGCAGCATGTTGCACATTTTCGTGCCAGTTGTTGCAATGCCGGCGGAAGTGATGCTTTACTATTCCGACAATTTGTCGGCGACATCGTCGGGGATCGCCTTTGATTGGTATGCGGAATTACCAAACGTTTCGGTGAAGACATTTTCGGAATTAGAGAACCTCTTCATCAAGCGATTTGCCGGAGCTCAGCACCACATCACTATAGGTGATTTAGTGGTAGAGAAGCAGAAGCCGAATGAAACCTTGGTGGACTACATACTTCGATGGAGGAACCTAAGTATGAAATGTGAGCCACAGTTACAAGAACAGCATGCAGTCGGCATTTTACTAAAAAGCATCCATGGCCCGATAGCACTTCTCCTAAAGGGATTTACTATTAAGACTTTCGAGAAGTTGTTAAGCAAGGCAGGAAGCTTGCAAGAAGAGGCGAAGCAATTAAGTTTCACCGATAAAGCAGACAAACAGAAGCCCGTGAAAACTTTTGAAAAGAAGTCCGGGATCGTCGCAGCAGTCGATAAAGGCAAGCAATCGATACAAATATCGTCAGAACGGCCGCAGCAAACTCAACAGAATTACCAGCAACCCCGACCCAGCTATCAGTCAACTCAACAATATGAACAACCGCCTCGTCCACAACGGACGTTTAGGGAGTTCTCGAGCGAGGAGTATCCGTTCAAGAATGAGGCGATGCCGAAAATGTTCCGCGGCTCGATGAAGACTCCGGATTTCCAAGCGCCGAGCCTAAATGACCAGAAGAAGTCGACAAGAAGGGTGATCCCAACTTTTGCCCTTACCACCGGATGCTTGGGCACAAGATAGAAGATTGTATTACCTTCAAAAGTTGGCTCAACGACAATCTTCGGAAAGGGAATATAACGATCCCGAAAGAATACATGAAGGAACCCCAGAAAGGAGGTTCCGTCAATGTTATCTCGACGGATTTCATTGTTCCGATAGACCCCTATGCGACTGATGATGGATGGACTACCGCTTGGACAAAGTTTTCGAAGAAGGTTTTGGATCACATCCAAACCGCTTCGGTGCGAGCTTCAATTCAGAGTTCGAAAACTGTCAAGTCGGCGCTATCACTTGCGATAGAAGAACCACCTCAACAAGAGATAATTGAAGAAAAGAAGAAAATTGACGAAGAAGAGAAGACCGAGGCACCTAAGGCTAGACTAGGGGCTGCTTATCCTAGGATAGTTGTTTCCGATTCGGGTGAGAAATCCCTCGAACCTCTGACTCGTATGATTATCCGCCCACTCCGGTGGGATCTTATAATGATGAGGGTTATGGCGTTGGCTACGTTTTGATCGTTTCTAACGATTACGTAACTAGCGACAATCAACCTAATCCGGACGTCGATTCCGATACAAATGACAATTCTGAAATCATACACAATCTCGACGATCACAATGACAAAGAAGACATCCACCAAGGAGGCTACGAAAGTTCAATAAGCAACGAATCTATTTGCGAGTTTCGAGGAGCTCCAGTCACAATAGAGTTAGAGCCTTCAGATTCCGAAGCTAATCCAGAAGAACCTATCATTCCGATTCATAAGGAGACATCAGCAAACTCAATGCTAAATTCAGAAGAAATCACAGAAGTCAACTTAAGAAGTGGAAGAGTTCTACCTCCGAGAATGGGTCCAAAGGACAAAGGAAAGCAGGTGGTTGTTCAGGAAGAACCAACCCGGCAGAAGAAATACCCATTCGAGAAGAAAACGAGGCACATGAAAACAAAGTAGACTACAACGTGCTAGCCCATCTTAGGAAATTACCAGACCAACCGAGCATCTACGACGCTCTCATCTTATCAAAGGAGATGAGAGAAGCTCGATCGAGGCCTTACTCGATCCGTAAATTTGCTTAGCTCGAATGGCCGGAGAGTCCTTAGATGAGGTTTGCTCGTTAAAGGAACAACGAGGTGTTACCTTCACGGACGACGACCTACTACTTGGGACGACGGACCACAACCGACCGTTGTACATTTCGATTACAATTGGGAAGTTTACACTCTCCGGAGTATTGGTGGATCCGGGAGCATCAGTCAATATAATGAATCTTTGAACGCTAGCATACTTGGAAATTGATGCTCGCGAGCTTGAGGCGGACAAAATGTTATTAAGAGGATTCAACCAGAAAGGAGAAAGAGCCCTCGGCTCAATAACACTGCTAATGAAGACCGGTGACTTAGCAAAGACAACCGCGAAATTTCACATAATTGATTCAGAAACGTCGTTCAACGCACTACTTGGGCCGACCATGGATACATGAAAACCGGATGGTACCATCATCTCTACATCAATGCATTAAATACTACGATGGAGGGGAACGAGTGTATTAAAGGTGACTTACAACCGTTCTCCGTACATGAAATCGGAATCCATGAAGATGCGACTTATTATGCACCTCCGAAGAAAACAATCTTCTCCGGAGATACCATAACAAATGAAGCAAAGGAAATTTGGGACAACGAAGAACCTGAAATTCTAGTCCAACGATCACTCACGACTCCCTTACGGCGAGATGGTGAAGGTCTCTCCACAACTCGCATCCGAGGTCGAGGCCGGGGACGAGGTCGTGGCGAGAGACATTAGGACGATTGGACAGAGGAAACCAGCCATCAATGTTGATTGGGAAGATAGTTCTGAAGAAGAAAAAGAAATCAAACAAGAAGCAGCGACGATAAGTCGGAAGAAGCCGCAATTCAGAATCCCTCTCGAAGATGAAAGAAACGAAGAATATAAATCGATGTACGAGAAGATTAACCACTATGTACATACTATGACCCTGACCCCGATCCATTCTAATAAGATCGAGGGTATGGAGGTCAAAGAGGTACGTAGCGGTGGTGCAAAGCACATCAAATTCTACCGTGGTGCTCCTTCCTCCATAACTGAAAATAATGTACAATTTGAAGATGCTACTTCATCAGAATTAATGGAATTGCCTTTTGAGTGGTACTCTCCCTGTGTTCAAAATTTAATTCAGCGTGGTTTCTTACCTCGACAATGGACAAAAGGTCGATCACAGCATTTTGAAAAATTATGGAATAACTCCGGTCGTCCACCCGATTCAAAGCATGGTCTCGGATTCGGCACGGTAGGATCGGTTGACGATGCGAATTTTGCTTGGTTGTCACCTGCGAGTCTAATGAAAACTGCATGGAAACTACGGAAGAACTCGAAGATTTACAAATTGGAGATGCTCCACTGGAGTTCGAAGAGGAGATCAAATCTCATGATAGATGAGTTAACGGAAGTTAACTTAGGTACTAGCGAAGAACCTAGACCTACCTTTGTTAGCTCCTTTCTCGATAAAGAAGACTCCGAAGAAATAATTAAGTTATTAATGGAATTTAAAGATCGTTTTGCTTGGAGCTACGATGAGATGCCGGGTTTAGCTCCGGAGGTCGTAGTCCATAAGCTAGGGGTGGATCCCGCTTCTGTTCGGTCGGACAAGGTCCCGGAAGAATGCGTCTAGAAATCGAACAACAAGTCATAGCCGAAGTTAAAAAGCTAATAGACGCTAAATTTGTCACGTGAAGAACAATACCCGACTTGCTTAGCCAATGTGGTACCGATCGGGAAGAAGAATGGTCGGATCAGAATTTGTGTGGATTTCGAGAGATTTAAACAAGGCATGTCCGAAAAGATGAATTTCCTCTATCGATCCCGAATTAATGATCGACATTGCTTCAACACATGAAATATTCTCATTCATGGATGGATCTTCGGGATACAATCGGATAAAAATGGCTCCGGAAGATGAAAAACTTACATCATTCGAACGCCGATCGGAGTATATTGCTTACACAGTGATGTCATTCGGACTGAAGAACGCGGGAGCAACCTACCAGAGAGCAATGACAAGAATTTTTGATGATCTCATCCACAATCAAGTCGAATGCTACGTGGATGATGTGGTCATCAAAAGCAAAGTAAAGGAAAACCACCTGTATGATTTGAGAATTGTTTTCGAACGATTAAGACAATTTAACCTTAAGATGAATCCCTTAAAATGCGCCTTCGGCGTCACCTCCGGGAAATTCTTAGGATTCGTTGTCCGACATCGCGGAATTGAAATCGACCCGGAAAAGATTAAAGCTATCTTAGAAATGCCGCCTCCCAAAACCTTAAAACAACTACGATCTTTTCGAGGAAGCTGGCATATCTTCGACGCTTTATCTCAAACTTCTCGGGTAGGTGTCGGCCTTTCTCGGCACTAGTTAAAAAGGACGCCAAATTTATTTGGGAAGAGAAATGCCGGAGGGCCTTCGAGGACATTAAACAATATTTAATGACACCTCCTGTCTTAGCGACCCCAGGTCTCGGGTAGACCGTCGATACTTTATACCGCGGCTTTAGACGACTCTCTCGGAGCCCTGTTAGCCTGAGTCGATGATGAGGGTAAAGAAAATGCTCTTTACTACCTAAGCCGTCGTTTACTGCCGACGGAAATAAGTTATCCCGCAATTGAAAAGAATTGTTTGGCCTTGATCTTCGCCGCTCAAAAGCTCAGGCACTACATACTTTCTCATAAGGTCAACCTGATTTCGAAATTTAATCCATTGCAATACTTGATGACCCGCCCAACGCTTTCCGAGCGGACTTGCCGGATGGTCGATGATATTATTGCAATTCGATATAACTTTCGTGTCTCTTCGTGCCGTAAAAGGACAAGTCTTAGCAGACTTCCTCGCAGCACACCCTTTGCCAGCAGAATCTCCTCTCAATGACAATTTGCCAGATGAACAAATAATGAACCTAGAAGACCCTGATGATCGACGTTGGGAATTATATTTCGACGGAGCATCTTCAGCACACAAAGACGAAGAATTGCAAGTGATAGTGCCCGGTAAGGCACGGATCGGACTAATCTTTATAACACCGGAGCGGGGGATGTTAAGATACTCCTACCACTTGACAGAGTCGTGTACAAACAACGAAGCAGAATACGAAGCCCTCATAACATGACTGGAATTAACTATTCAAATGGGTATAACAGACATCAACATCTATGGGGATTCGCAATTAATCATTCAACAGATCGCCGGACAATACAGAATTTTAAAACCAAGACTCGAGCAATACTTCCAGTATGCCATACAGCTGTTGGAACAAATTCCAAATGTGACAATCTACAAAATTCCCAGAAAGGAAAACGCTTTAGCGGATGCGCTAGCCCGTCTCGCAAAAGAATTTGCCTGTTTGCAAGATGAATCAGTGGAAGTGTCGGTTCGCGGACGTCAGGTCCTATCACGGCTCGACATAGACACAATACACAAATCGAAAAGGAAAAAGGATCAATCGTGCAGCGATGATGAGAAAACACGAGAAGATTGGCGACGACCATTAATGGATTACTCGCAAACGGGAAAACTACCGGACGATAGGTCGTTAGCCCATCAGATCAAGAAAAGAACTCTGTCCTACGCATTAATAAACAACACATTATACAGAAGGTCTTTTGATCAAATGTGGCTAAGATGCCTAAGAGGGTCCGAGGCTCGTGAAATTGTTAAAGAGGTGCACTCAGGACTCTGTGGCGCTCACCGATCGAGTCCAAAGATGAAAATGAAAATTAAAAGACTAGGGTACTCCCGGCCCTCGATGATGACCGATCGCATGAAAATCGCCAGATACCGTCACTAATGCCAAGTGCACGGAGTGGTTCTACACCAACCTCCAAATGTGCTACATCCGACAATTGCGTCGTGGCCATTTGAATGTTGGGGCACAGATATAGTGGGTCCGATAGAACCACCATCTTCAAAAGGACATCGCTTCATTCTTGCGGCTACAGATTACTTTTCCAAGTGGGCGGAGGCAGTTCCACTTAGAGAAGTGAAAGCACATCATGTGCTACAATTTTTTAAGAACCAAGTTGTCTACCGTTTCGGAGTGCCGCGCAGGATCATCTCAGATAATGGGTCAGCATTCAGAAGCACGCAAATCAACAATTTTGTCAGGAGACACGGAATCGACTGGCGGTATTCAACAATTTACTACCCAAGAGCAAATGGTTTGGCTGAGGCTTTTAACAAAACTCTCGTTCAAATTTTAAAGAAAACCTTGGACGATAATAAGAGAAATTGGCACGAGAAGTTATTAGAAGCCTTATGGGCCTACCAGACAACTTTCAGAACTCCTGCTCAAGCTACACCTTACGCTCCGGTGCATGGATCCGAGGCGAGTGTTACCCTTAGAGGTCCAGGCTTCCTTCACTCGGGATTGCAGCTTGCAAACAAAATCACGACAGAAGAGAATGCCAAATTGCGACTAGAAGAATTGGAAAGCCCGGAAGGGAAAAGACTTGCGGCGCGACGGAATTTAGAACTATACCAAGCTAAGATGGTTCAAGCCCATGACGGACTGGTCCGCCAAGAACCTTCAAAGTTGGTGACTTAGTTCTCGTTCTCAAAGACCTATTCTTGCACACCGCAAGATAGGAGGAAAATTTGAACCCACTTGGGAAGGACCGTTTGTGGTTGAGGCGATCTACTCGGGAGGCTCCTACCAGCTAGTGAACCGCCAAGGAGAACGACATATGCTTCCGATCAATGGACGATACTTGAAAAAGTATTACGCTACACGATGTTTCGAAGGAATGAATTTTCCATCCCTAGAAGCACGGGTGAAGTAATTACTTATGACTGGGTCCGAACCCAAAATAATAAAAAATGTGCTAGAGTAAATAAAATCATGATAATAAAGTTTTCCTTGTTTTCTCTCTTCCAAATCAAAATCTCTTTCCTGATCTTTTCCTACTTCATTCCTGTTGAATTTAAAAAAATATAAAAATAAAAAAAATTGTCTTTAATAAACATTTTCTTAATGTTCTTGTTCTTAGTACAGCCCCTGACCCTTTTCCTTGTCTTTTCGCAGGGAAATGTCGAACGGGCGGTTGGTCCTGAACTTTAGAAATGGCGTAAGCCTTGCACTCGATGAAAAGAGGGTGAAAGATGGAGCGATAATCGAGATCGACTCGGACTTCGCACCGGCGGAGCCCGCAATACGAGGAAAGTGACCGGGTCCCGATTGACCGAGAGGAACCGCCCGGCCGGACGATAATGAAAGTGGGTGGCCCGAGCCACCAATCCAGCGATAAGAAAAGAAAAACAAACGAGTGAAGAGGACAAGAGGATCAAATGCTGTAGTCGCTACGACAGAGGGCGAGCTTGTCGGCGCCGCGGCCACGTAAACTCGGGAAGTACGAAGAGCTACTCTCACAACGAACTCAACGAAGAAATAAAAATCGTCGTATCCGCAAGATGTTAACTAAATTAGCGGCGGACCAGCGCGACGAGACGGTTGCTACCGCCGGTGCATATACTTCGAGGATACCGGTTCGCCGGGAACCCGAAGGAAGGAGGCCAGCTCCGGGATGACGAAGAAACCGGGGAAATCTCAAGAAGAACGAGAAGAAAGAAGGCTACTACGCCACCGGATGAGGCCACCGTAATGCATGACCTTGTTGCGAAGCAACCCCGGAGGATGTCCCGACGGACATCATCCCCGAGGAGCCGAGGTATGCGAGGAGAACGTGAAGGGATTGAACCATATATCCCACGAGACGTCACCGAGCCTCGCCATTTGCAAATTATCCCGGAATACGAGCTAGAAAGAATACGGAATGTCCGAAGAAAACTTTTGAATACTTCGAGAGAATCGAGGCGAGGAGGATCAATATACTAGAAGGCCTCGAGTTACATACAGACGTGTTCTCAGAATACGAACAACAACAAATCGTTGTTGACCTCATTTTTGATGAGGTCTTCTCTTCTTCTCTTTAGTACTTAGGATCTAGCCTTAGGCTTTTCCTTTAACTATCTTAGAGGATTAGAATTGGGACCCACCACTTAGAAATTCAAACTACTCCTTAACTCCCCGCAAACTCCACAAACTTGATTGTAGACCCCTAATCACCTAGAGGGTTGAAATCAAATGAGGAAGTTTAAAGGATGACTTCCTATAGGACTCTTTGGCCTTAGGACTGCCTTGGGTGGCCTGGTGTGGTGAGGAGGCAGACTTACACACACACTACACCTATACACTACACTTTCACACACCTCCTAAAACCACACCCTTACCCAACTTGACCTCCTGACTCATGAAGATGATTCACATGGATGGTCCTTAACCCCTAAGCCCTTGGCTAAGAGGGTTAGGAACAACATAGTGTATGCCTCAAATGAGTCCCTTCATGGCTCATGTGGGCTTGATGTGGCTTCATGGCTAAAAAAAAATGATTTCATTCCACTTACATTCACCCAATCTTCAATTTTCCAAATTTTCAATTTTTGACCCCCGGGACCCAACACCCGCTAAATTCTACCCAAAACCCTTGAAATTACCCAAATTTTTCAAAATCCTCCAAAATCACCCAAAATTCCTCAAAATTAATCCTAAACATTCCCACATTACTCAAATTGATCATCCATAGCCAAAAATACCAAAAATTCCAAAAATACCTCCCAATACCCTCCAAATACCCAAAATGCCCCTCTTAGCCAAAAAATCCAAAATTCAGGAAATTCCCAGAAAATTCCAGAAAATCCCAAATATTCCCAATTTCATTTTGTTCAACTACACCATGGGCCAATTTTGTCAATTTACCCCACTTTTATCAAAACCCCCAATTTGACCCATTTTAACCCAAAGTGAACCCAATGTCAAACCAAACCTACCCAATTGACCCAAATTCTGGTCCAATTCAATTCTAAACTTCAATTCAACATCCCCAACACCAATCTAGACCAAATCCAAGCCCAATTTGATTGGCATTGGGATCCAATTTCACTTTTGGCCTTAAAGCCCAATTTGGACCCATGACCCAAATTTAGCCCAAACTCACCCAACTCAACTCCAATTAACCCCAAATCTTTTCTAAACCCTCCTTAACATCCCCATAAACAAAACACTAACATGATTTGCCCAAAATTTAGACCCAAACCCCACTCAAATTCAACCCAAAATCAAAAAGCCCAATTTTGACCTAAACCCAAACCTAACCCGAATAGACCCAAACCCCAAAATCAAAACCCAACCAAAGCCAAAACCTCTTTGAAACACTCCCATAAACATTTCCCAACATTTATTTTACATCAATTTCAACCCTAGCCCAACATTGGCCCAAGTTAGCCCAATTTGACCTACATTGGCCCATTTACCAAATAAACCCAAATTCAACCCAATTCAAACCCAAACCACCTTAAATCTATTTCAAATTACTCATGAAACATCCCTAAACCAAAACCAACAATTTTTTGGCCCAACCTTTTACAAAAATTCTCATCCATGAATACATTCTTAAACTTAAAAGCCCACTTCCCTTAAACCTTCCTAAAAGCCCATTTCCTTCAAAATTCAAAAGCCCAAATCATCCTAAAGCCCACATGACATTTCCCCTCATCATACTTTCAATTAAATTCAATACCTAAGTCCTAAAATCATCATTAAGCCATTCCAAATCAAGCTTCATGAAAATTCTCCACCAAAATACCAAAATTCCTAAATTCTATTTCCATGAAATTGACTAAACTTTTCCCAAGCCAAATGGAGCCAAATGCAAGCCATGAACAAGCCACATGAAGCCATGGAAGGTTTGACATGTGATCAAGCCATTAATGGCAAAAGGAGGAGCCTCTTTTAAGCCCCCTTAAAAAGGTTTTAACCCTTTTAATGCTTCACCTTAATCCATGATTAATCAAAATATTCATGGATGGTGACCTCTCCACCCTTTTCTAGCTGATTCACCTGATCCTCCCTCAGCCCAAATCAACCATGGGGAGGCGAACCAAGCCCATTTTCAATGGGTTGACCAAACCAAGTGCAAAAGAAGCCACCTCCCCATGCCATTTTGATCCAACCACTTTACACATGTAAGGCTTCGATTGAATTCACTAACTTCAACCCCCGACCTCCCCGGCCTCGAGGGTGACCCTTGCTCGCCGGCCGGCCACACAGGCCGCTGGAAAACGCCATGGCCGAGACATGGGGAGGGGCCGAACCTTGGAATTCCACCTTGCTCGAGCTGCCCCATGCCCAATGGCCACCATAGTCGTTCTTCCCATGCCCAGAGCAGCTGATCCCAACCCTTGGCCATTCCTGTGAGGCTCTCCAGCCACCTCTATTTAAACCCGACCACCTCACAGCCATGGGGGAGAGTTGCACAAACCTTGACGAAACTCTGCCAAAATTGTTCCAAACCCTACTCCATACTTAGAGCGAGTTGATCCTCAGGTGTCAATTTGCCCTAATCCCCACCGACGGAATCCGATTTCTCAACCGAAATTTCACCCAAAACCAGGACACCTCCTCACAGGTGAGCCAATCCCCAAATTGATTGGTTCTACACCTTCACTCGGACCAAGGAAGAAGTTTCCCACCGAAAGCCCCATCTCCGAGGCCACCCAGGTTGCTCCGAGCCTCCAAGCTTTGTGATCGAGCTGTGGTCACTTTCATAGCTAGACAATTCACTGGCCAAGGGACTTCATCCGGAGCTTACTTGGACCCAATCGAAGGTGACACAACTCTCAGATCGAAGCTTCACTTCTCTGAGCAAAGGTATGAACTCATTCTTCTTCCCGAGCTTACAGAGATTCTCTATTTCATTTGAATAAATTTCAATGCATGTTTACCGTATGGATGTGTTCATCTCTTCAAGACGAATCCATAGAGCATAAGAACACGAAAATCCATTGAAAATCGAGTGAGTTCTTAGGGTTAGAGTGTGGATGGTCACGGGATCGCACCAGTCGTAGACGATGACCAGGAACCGTCGGATCGCGCGTGTATCGGATGGACGGCTTGGATTGCGTCGGACCAGCAGATGGTGCGTGAACCGCGGGGCCCCGGGCAGCCGAGTCAGATGGCGGCGTTGAATGGGAGCGCGCCGCGTGGTCGTTCGGAGATGCCGAGGATGACAGGGCGCCGACTCGGATAAGTAGGAAATTAGGGATTTTTCTCGATTTATTTAAATACCGAACTTCAAAAATCCATATCTTTGTGTAGAAAAATCACAAAAATAAAATAAAAATACCCTCTTGCTCGGTGAACGAGAGGAGAATCATGTGGAAAAGAAATTAATTAATTTTGCCCAGTACTTTATTTTTAATTAATTATTTACTCCCTGCATTGTTTTAATTCTCCATGCATTCATACAATTCACCATGGCATGAGACCGTAAGGCTTTTAAAGCCTCTGAAATTGGGAACATTCCCTGAATTTTCCAAGGTCAGAGGCCATCTCTGTGAAAAGTTATTGATTTTTCAAATGCATGTGGCTGTTTTGAATATTTTAATTCCAAAAATTAGCATGTTGTGAAATAAATTCTAGGAAAATTTGGTGATTTTCCTTATGTCCAGAGAACCCTAGGAAAAATAAGGCTTGAGTTAATTCACTCAAAATAACCCTAATTGGCTTAAACACCCAAAATAGACCCCTAATTAATTAGAGCTAACTATAAATCAAATTGACTTGAAATCAATTCTCCACTGACCTTTAGGATCAGAGGAATCCACCATAAAAATTTGAAGTCAATTGGACTTGGTTAGCCCTACTAAATGGGTTGATTAAGCCATTTAGTCATTTTAAACTTTAAAAATTCATAACTTTCAAAATACCTTTCAAAAATTCACCAAATTTGTTTTGGAGCCTCTCTGATATCAGGGGAATTTAAGAAAATTAAAATTTCAATTTTCTAAAAAAGTTAATTTTTTAATATTATTTTAATATTTTAATAATTAAAAAATAAAAAAATCACAAAAATAATAAAATTCACCAAAATGTCATATTTTGAAATTTAATCACTTAGGAACAAACCCCATATTTTTCTCAGGTCTATTTAATGAGATATTAAATTTTAAAGCCCTAGGGTAATTTTAAAATTAAAAAAATGTATTTTCTAGCATTTTCACTAAAATAATTATAATAAATCAAAGAAAAATCAAAAAATTGTAAAATTTGGTTCTCTGGAATCCTTGATATCAGAGAGAATTTTAAAAACTATAAAATTCATTTTCCAACTTATATTCTATTTTTAAATTAATTAATACTCCAGAACTTAAAATAATTTTAATAAATAAAATATAATTCAAAAAATCACAAAAATTAGTCCAAGTGGTCCTCTAGTCATTATGAATGCTCCATAATTTTCTTAAGGACAGAAACTTTCCCTTGGTTATATTATTGAATTTTCCTTAGAAATCCTTATTTTCCACCAAAAATAAATATATAAATAAATTAAATACAGAAAAATCACATTTTCTCCTCTAATGTCTTTATTGACATATGAGTGAAGTCACATAAAAATTTCAAATTCATTTGAGCTCAATTTAGTGAGTTATGAAATTATTAGGCTTGAAGGGCAAAATGGTAATTAAAATTTTTAACCCTTAATTAAAACTTTAGGCTTAATAAAATTAATAAGTAAAATATTTGATTTTAATCTGATTTGGATGATTGAAATTTAGATAATTAAAGGGTAGAAACCTACTAAACAATTTAAAATAATTGAAATAAATCTTAATTAAATAATTGATTAAATTTGGAAGAATAATAAAATTGGAATTATTAAAATAGGGGTATTATTAGGAAGAGGTTTATTCTTTAATCTAAGGATCCCTAAATTAATCATCTCAATAATATTTAATTCTTAATTAAAAAGGTAATCCAAATTTAAGTCTTAAAGTATTAAAAGATTCAATCATTTAAATTGAATTAAAGGTAAATTATTAAACTCTTTTTAAAAAGTTTCAATTAAAATTAAAATTAAAAATAAAATTAAATTAAAAATTAAATTAAATTAAAAAATTAAATTAAATTAAATTAAATCAAAAAAATATAATAATAATAAAACTAAATTGAATTAAATTGAATAAATAAATTAAATTAAATTAAGTAATTAAATTAAATTAAGTTAAGTTAAATAAATAAATTAAATTAAATTAAATTAAATTAAATTAAATTAAAAAAATATATTAAATTAAATTAAATTAAATTAAATTAAATTAAATTAAAAAAATATATATTAAATTAAATTAAATTAAATTAAAACAAATTAAATCAAATCAAATAAATTAAATTAAATCAAGTTAAATTAAATTGAATTAAATATAACATCACCTAAGATATGCAGAATTCAAAATAAATCTAAAATAACTTGAACACTATTCCAAACTTAAATCATTAATTTGAATTTAAATTCGAATCACAAATCATTAAATGTCATTTTGCCCTTAGGAGCCCTCACTAATATAACTCCTAAATGGAGTATCAAGTGAAATGACACTTCACTTATAGGATATTCAAATGTCCCAGTTCACTGAGCAAGACAACAAAACTTAAACTCTCGGACGATTAATTCATTTGTATAATTAAATTCATTTGGACTTAAAACAATCCTAGAAATATTGAAAAGATGTTTAAGATTCGTCTTAAGCACTTCCTCAATATGATAGGATATTTATAAGAACAATTGGACTTAGTTGTTCTTTGATGAAGAAAATCGTCCTCAAACTAAAACACAAGAACCTAGACGTCATAGGAGATGACTAAGCTATAGGATTAGGAACTTGGTAGAAAACCATAACCCTTCCTTTAGCTTTACCTAGGAACTTACTTTAAATGCTTAAATATTCTAACCGTGTTTTAAGTGCGGCTTGGGATGACGGGAAGACCCTCCAGGTACGCTTTTATTTTATTGCGATTTACTTTACTCGCAATTTATTTAATCGCGTTGCACTTTACCTTTCTTGCATGATAAACAACAGTTGCATGAAAACCTACACCTTTAGGACATAAACCAAAACTGAAACCCATAACTAAATTAAAAGACACTACAAGATAAAATTCACCTCCACAACATTTCAAAATATAAGACAACTCAAAATTTAATCACAAACAAAACAACAAAACTACAACTATAACTAAATTAAAACGTCTCATTGAATGATCGGGAATACCTCGGATGATGTAACCCACGTGTTGCTAACGGGATTTCCCACGGTCTAAATGAAAGTGCGGAACTCATTTAGTTGAGTTTAGCAAATTCATCTGGACTAAGTGAATTCGATGAAAATAACGGTGCTGGGATGACGGAACCGTGGGATCTTAATCGGTTCCGTTTAATCAACTTTAAGATTTGTTTTAATTAAAACATAAAAAACACTTGGAAATTAAGACTTTCTTTAAACCGAACACTTCTCTCATCTCCCGATTTATGATTTCTAAAACTAAACCTCTCGCGACAACAAGGAGCTCGGAGCATGGTGGGCGGCACGGCCATCGTCATCAGCAAAATCTGAGTCTACTTCAGCAAAACTTTCCTTAGAACTAAATAACCAAGCCATAGGACTTCGAGGTAGTTTGCCTAGTGCAACATAAATCCTCAACTCTTCGTTAGGCATTTGCATGATCATGTCATGTAAATTAAGCCCTAACCGGTCTTAGGATTCCGAGGTAGTCGTTTGGCACGACATAAACCCCCACATCTTCAAGGCTATTTGTATGATTTCATCATACAAACATAAGTCCTAATTAATTAAAATTGGCAAGATCAAAACATTAAACAAACATTAGGACTTTCCTAAATTCAAGCCAAAAATAGGATAGTCGGGAAATTACCGAAGTTCGCTTCGAATGCGTGATTTCTCCTACCTTTCTTCCTTCGGATTCTCAAGATATAATGTTCAAAATTTGATCCATTCCCTATTGAAATCCCAAAATTCAATCCCTTGAAAACTCAAACTTTGAAATTTTTGAGAGCAGAACTACTGATTATTATCGAGAGTTTTCTTAGGTGATTCCCGTCACTTAAGATGTAATTAACTATATGGGCTTGCCCTTATAGGGAACTTTAAGAACCCAGGTAATATAAACCCTGATTAATTCATTTATATTAAGCGTGGGAACTTGTCGGCTTATAAAATTGGTTCGCGGACCAAACGGATGTCACAAATCTCCTAGTTTATTTAATTGAGCCTCATCATCAAGCAGTGTGTCTATTCTTCGGGATAGATACACGGTTTGTGGTGCGGTGCTCGTTTATATAAACTATTTGGGATGTGAGATCGGTTTGATTTCATATCTTAAAACTTTTTAACTTAAAATTATTTTCAAAATCAAATACTACTTTCTAAATTATATATATATTTAAATTAAATTTAAAATTCGCCGACAATTTCTGTAGGCGACCCCTTTTAAAAAATACAACACTCAACCTAAAAAAT
Source organism: Papilionanthe hookeriana x Papilionanthe teres (assembly GCA_022702705.1). Classification (NCBI taxonomy): domain Eukaryota; kingdom Viridiplantae; phylum Streptophyta; class Magnoliopsida; order Asparagales; family Orchidaceae; genus Papilionanthe; species Papilionanthe hookeriana x Papilionanthe teres. The sequence continues at coordinate 94,869,989 of CM040427.1, read as the reverse complement.
ATGCCGACAATTTCTGGCGACTCCGCTGGGGACAATTCCTCTCTCCATTTTTAATCAAATAGTCCTGCTTTCAAAAATCGGTAGTGTATCCATGTCCCTAATGGATCAAACTACCCTTCTTTCCGTTGGAATATTATGTTCATTTCTACCTTGAACGAGTATAACCAACATTCTCTCGGATTTAGGAGCCACTGTTTAGACACCCCTAAACAGAGAGGTTCCGAGATCCTTTTACCTCATTTCTGAGGTGGGGTGGACCCTCAATAGGTGTTAGTTTAGGAGTAATCCTTCGAGTCGAGAAGTCTTGCATAAGACTTTCTTTTCCTTTCTAATTCTGAATCAGATTCATTATCTTCTCTACACCTTTGAACATTCCGTTCTAAATAAACAAACCCTCTAAAGAATGACTCTTCTAATAAATATACATGAACAAGAATGTGTTCGGACTCTTTTAGATTCCTTTCTTTTCGTCCTGATGAGAAGAAGCATAACTTGGGATCGACAATCGAATCTACTTTGCGAAATGGAAGCCCCAAAACCGATTTTCTCCTTCACCAACGGACTGGACTTCGCTGTTTACAAGGATGAGCTGCCCGACAATGGGATCATCCGGTTTGGACAAGGATTCGAGAATACAAATGTCAAGATCGCTGACGTTACCCTTTTCACGCTGATGGACAAAGTGTCAGAAGCTGAGAAACCCATGATTGAGTTCAACCTTAAATCAACTCCAGAATTTCCCCTCTCGCAAAGGGTTCCAGCTCGAGAGGAGTACCGCTGTCCAAAGAAGGACCGTTATCTCTACCCCCACCTGGTCTAGTCGTCTCTCGCACCTACCCACGCTCCCGCCAAACCGAAGGGGAAGGAAGTTCAAATTTGTAACGAGCATGTTACCGTGGAGGGTACGATTTCCGTGCAAGACCTTCGTTTTTGAAATTGGGTCCAGCTCAAGGGTTCCACCCCTAACACGGACTCAGAGGAGAAACAGAGGCAGGAAGATTGCCAGAAAGGCCAGAGCTGCCGAAGTCGCTTTCCTATAAGAAATTCCCGAGTACACACCACTACCCGAATACATACCATTGTCCGAGTATACACCCCTTCCGGAAGGAAGTAGATTCCATCCCCTTTCCGCCGCGAGTGACGAGGAAAATGTCCGCAGGATTGCCTCTACATTACCTCGGCCCACATACTATAAAGACAACGAAGAAAGAGGGCCGGGGTTACACCACTTGCCCGATTACGTACCGTGATCGAAAAGTTAGCGAAGAAAGAAAGATGCCCCGTGTCGGAAATTTTAAGAAGGATAGGGCGGGTGCGCGCCAAATCTCGTCTTGGGCCGCGAGTAGAACTGCTATTCGTTGCGAAGAACCAAATAAGAAAATGAAGGCTAGCCCACCTGTTGTTGTTTCGAGTTTACGGATCGGGAGGATACCACCTTCCAAAGCATTCGAGTCGACGGACCATCCGATCCTAGCGCCTTCGCCGCTAGAAGGATGGTTTGGCGTCCCACTACCGGCCGACTAAGACCGAAACAACGACTCGGAAAAGGAAAGTCTCGTCGGGAGACTTGAGTCCGAAGAAAGTGCTACCGCAAGAAAGGGAACTCATGAGAAAGAAACTCGACAGTTATCACATGACAACCGCAAGGATGTGCAGAAAAGGCCATTAGAAGACGCTATGGAAAAGTTAAGAACTGATATTCGTCGACTAGCACGGGAAAGAGAAGAGAAGTTCGGAGATGAAGTTGACTCGTCAGAGTTCATGGATGATGAGTATGCAGAAATTAACATGGTAGAAACACGAGCTTCGTCGACTTCACAGGTGCTCCTGCAGCACCGTGAAAGAGAGGAGCCGGAAGTAATGACAAGGCAGCTTCAAGAGAAAGATGATACAATTGCCCAAATGGCAAAAAGGATGGAAGAGATGGCTTTAGCCCTAGCCACTCTCCAGAGTCAGGTTCAACCCCAAAGGGAAACACCCCCGGAAGTTATTCACATTGTAGACGGAGGAAAGGAGATTACATCCGTCAACGGGGATGATCAACTAAAGAAGGATGCAACACAAAGTATGATTCCGGAAAAGGATATTAAGAGCTTGGTGGAACAACGAGAGTGCGAGAAGCCTTAGCACAATCAAAGAGCGGGACATCCATTCGGACGGGTAGACCTTACCCCGAAGAATTCGACGCCGTCCAATATCCGAAAGGCTTTGTACCACCTCCGTTCAAGACTTTGATGGAACCGGAAACCCTCGGCAGACATGTTGCACATTTTCGTGCCGATTGTTGCAATGCCGGCTGAAGTGATGCTTTACTCTTCCGACAATTTGTCGGCAGCTCGTCGTGGATCACCTTCGATTGGTATGCGGAATTACCAAACGGTTCGGTAAAGACATTTTCGAATTAGAGAACCTCTTCATCAAGCGATTCGTCGAAGCTCGGCACCACATCACTATAGGTGATTTAGTGGTAGAGAAGCGTAGCCGAATGAAACCTTGGTGGACTACATACTTCGATGGAGGAACCTAAGTATGAAGTGTGAGCCACGATTACAAGAACAAGATGCAATCGGCATTTTACTAAAAGCTTCCATGGCCCGATAAGCACTTCTCCTCAAGGGATTTACTATTAAGACTTTCGAGAAGTTGTTAAGCAAGGCCGGAAGCTTGCAAGAGGAGGCGAAGCAATTAAGTTTCACCGATAAAACGGACAAACGAAGCTCCGTGAAAACTTTTGAAAAGAAGTCCGGGATCGTCGCAGCGAGCAGATAAAGGCAAGCAACCGATACAAATATCGTCGAACGACCGCAGCAACCTCAACGAATTACCAGCAGAACCCGACCCGGCTTATCGGTCATCTCAACAGTATGAACAACCGCCTCATCCACAACGTACGCTAAGGGAGCTTCGAGCAGGGAGTATCCGTTCAAGAATGAGGCGAAGGCCGAAAATGTTCCGCGATCGATGAAGACCCCGCATTTCCAACCGCCGAGCCTAAAAGACCAGAAGAAGTCGACAAGAGAGGTGATCCCAACTTTTACCCTTACCACCGGAAGCTTGGGCACAAAATAGAAGATTGTATTACTTTCAAGAGTTGGCTCAACGACAATCTTCGGAAAGGGAATATAACGATCCCGAAAGAATACATGAAGGAACCCCAGAAAGGAGGTTCCGTCAATGTTATCTCGACGGATTTCATTGTTCCGATAGATCCCTATGCGACTGATGATGGATGGACTACCGCTTGGACAAAGTCTTCAAAGAAGATTTTAGATCACATCCAAACCGCTTCGGTGCAAGCCTCAATTCGAGTTCGAAATCGTCAAGTCGGTGCTATCACTTGCGATGGAAGAACAACCTCAACAAGAGACGGTCGAAGAAAAGAAGAAAATTGACGAAGAAGAGAAGACCGAGGCACCTAAGGCTAGACTAGGGGCCGCTTATCCTAGGATAGTTGTTTCCGATTCGGGGGAGAAATCCCTCGAACCTCCGACTCGTATGATTATTTGCTCACTCCGGTGGGATCTTATAATGATGAGGGTTATGGCGTTGGCTACATTTTGATCGTTTCTAACGATTACGTAACTAGCGACAATCAACCTAATCCGGACGTCGATTCCGATACAAATAACAATTCTCAAATCATACACAATCTCGACGATCACAATGATGAAGAAGACATCCACCGGAAGGCTACGAGAGTCCAACAAGCAATGAATCTATTTGCGAGTTTCGAGGAGCTCCAATCACAATAGAGTTAGAGCCTTCGTACTCCGAAGCTAATCCTAAAGAATCCGTCATTCCAATTCGAAGGAGACACCAACAAACTCAACACTAAACTTAAGAAATCACGAAGTCAACTTAAGAAGTGGAAGAGTACTACCTCCGAGAATGGGTCCAAAAGACAAAGGAGCAGTGTGGTTGTTCGGGAAGAACCAACCCCGGCAGAAGAAATACCCATTCGAGAAGAGAACGAGGCACATGAAAACAAAGTGGACTACAACGTGCTAGCCCATCTTAGGAAACTACCAGCTAAACTGAGCATCTACGACGCTCTCATCTTATCAAAAGAGATGAGAGAAGCTCTGATCAAGGCCTTACTTGGATCCGGAAATTCGCTAAGCTCAAATGGCCGGAGAGTCCTTAGATGAGGTTTGCTCGTTAAAGGAACAACGAAGTGTTACCTTCACGGACAACGACCTACTACTTGGGACGACGAGACCACAACCGACCCTTGTACATTTCAGTTACAATTGGGAAGTTTACACTCTCCAGAGTATTGGTGGATCCAGGAGCATCAATCAATATAATGAATCTTCGAACGCTAGCATACTTGGAAATTGATGCCCGCGAGCTCGAAGCGGACAAAATGTTATTAAGAGGATTCAACCAGAAAGGAGAAAGAGCCCTCGGATCAATAACACTGCTAATGAAGACCGGTGACTTAGCAAAGACAACCGCGAAATTTCACATAATCGATTCGAAACGTCATTCAACGCTCTACTCGGGCCGACCATGGATACATGAAAACGGGATGGTACCATCATCTCTACATCAATGCATTAAATACTACGATGGAGGGGAACAGTGTATTAAAGGTGACTTACAACCGTTCTCCGTACATGAAATCGGAATCCATGAAGATGCAGCTTATTATGCACCTCCGAAGAAAACAATCTTCTCCAGAGATACCGTAACAAATGAAGCGAAAGAAATTTGGGACGACGAAGAACCTGAAGTGCTAGTCCAATAGTCACTCACCACTCCTTACGGCGAGATGGTGAAGGTTTCTCCACAACTCGCATCCGAGGACGAGGCCGGGGACGAGGTCGTGGCAGAGACATTAGGACGATTGGATGGAGGAAACCAGCCATCAATGTTGATTGGGAAGACAGTTCTGAAGAAGAAAAAGAAATCAAGCAAGAAGCAGCGACAATAAGTCGGAAGAAGCCGCAATTCAGGATCTCTCTTGAAGATGAAAAGAACGAAGAATATAAATCGATGTACGAGAAGATTAACCACTATGTACATACTATGACCCTGACCCCGATCCATTCTAATAAGATCGAGGGTATGGAGGTCAAAGAGGTACGTAGCGGTGGTGCAAAGCCCATCAAATTTTACCGTGGTGCTCCTTCCTCCAAAACTGAAAGTAATGTACAATTTGAAGATGCTACTTCATCGGAATTAATGGAATTGCCTTTCGAATGGTACTCTCCCCGTGTTCAAAATTTAATTCGGCGTGGTTTCTTACCTCGACAATGGACAAAAGTTCAATCACAACGTTTTGAAAAATTATGGAATAACTCGGTCGTCCACCCAATGCAAAACATGGTCTCGGATTCGGCACAGTAGGATCGATTCGACGATACCGAATTTTGCTTGGTTGTCACTGCGAGTATAATGAAAACTCGCATGGAAACTACGTAAAAACTCGAAGATTTACAAATTGGAGACGCTCCACCGTAGTTCGAAGAAGAGATCAAATCTACAATAGATGAGTTAACGGAAGTTAACTTAGGTACTAGCGAAGAACCTAGACCTACCTTTGTTAGCTCCTTACTCAATAAAGAAGACTCCGAAGAAATAATTAAGTTATTAATGGAATTTAAAGACCTGTTTTGCTTGGAGCTACGATGAGATGTCGGGTTTAGCTCCGCAGGTCGCAGTCCATAAGCTGGGGTGGATCCCGCTTCGTTCCGGCCGACAAGGTCCCGGAAGAATGCGTCTAGAAATCGAACGACAAGTCATAGCTGAAGTTAAGAAGCTAATAGACGCTAAATTTGTCCGTGAAGAACAATACCCGACTTGGTTAGCCAATGTGGTACCAGTAGATAAAGAGGAGGCGAAGCAATTAAGTTTCACCGATAAAACAGACAAACAGAAGCCTGTGAAAACTTTTGAAAAGAAGTCCGGGATCGTCGCAGCAGTAGATAAAGGCAAGCAACCGATACAAATATCGTCGAACGACCGCAGCAACCTCAACGAATTACCAAGCAAGCCCGACCCAGGCTATCGGTCATCTCAACAGTATGAACAACCGCCTCGTCCACAATGTACGCTAAGGGAGCTTCGAGCGGGAGTATCCGTTCAAGAATGAGGCAGGCCGAAAATGTTCCGCAGATCGATGAAGACCCCAGATTTCCAACTCGCCGAGCCTAAAAGACCGAAGAAGTCGACAAGAGAGGTGATCCCAACTTTTGCCCTTACCCCGGATGCTTGGGCACAAAATAGAAGATTGTATTACTTTCAAGAGTTGGCTCAACGACAATCTTCGGAAAGGGAATATAACGATCCCGAAAGAATACATGAAGGAACCCCGAAAGGAGGTTCCGTCAATGTTATCTCGACGGATTTCATTGTTCCGATAGATCCCTATGCGACCGATGATGGATGGACTACCGCTTGACAAAGTCTTCAAAGAAGATTTTAGATCACATCCAAACCGCTTCGGTGCAAGCCTCAATCCGCAGTTCGAAATCCGTCAAGTCGGCGCTATCACTTGCGATAGAAGAACAACCTCAACAAGAGACTGCCGAAGAAAAGAAGAAAATTGACGAAGAAGAGAAGACCGAGGCACCTAAGGCTAGACTAGGGGCCGCTTATCCTAGGATAGTTGTTTTCGATTCGGGGAGAAATCCCTCGAACCTCCGACTCGTATGATTATTTGCTCACTCCGGTGGGATCTTATAATGATGAGGGTTATGGCGTTGGCTACATTTCGATCGTTTCTAACGATTACGTAACTAGCGACAATCAACCTAATCCGGACGTCGATTCCGATACAAATAACAATTCTCAAATCATACACAATCTCGACGATCACAATGATGAAGAAGACATCCACCAGGAAGGCTACGAGAGTCCAACAAGCAACGAATCTATTTGCGAGTTTCGAGGAGCTCTAATCACAATAGAGTTAGAGCCTTCAGACTCCGAAGCTAATCCTAAAGAATCTGTCATTCCAATTCAGAAGGAGACACCAGCAAACTCAACGCTAAACTTAGAAGAAATCACAGAAGTCAACTTAAGAAGTGGAAGAGTACTACCTCCGAGAATGGGTCCAAAGGACAAAGGAAAGCGTGTGGTTGTTCGAGAAGAACCAACCCCGGCAGAAGAAATACCCATTCGAGAAGAGAACGAGGCACATGAAAACAAAGTGGACTACAACGTGCTAGCCCATCTTAGGAAACTACCGACCAAACCGAGCATCTACGACGCTCTCATCTTATCAAAAGAGATGAGAGAAGCTCCGATCAAGGCCTTACTTGATCCGAAATTTGCTTAGCTCAAATGGCCGGAGAGTCCTTAGATGAGGTTTGCTCGTTAAAGGAACGACGAGGTGTTACCTTCACGGACAACGGCCTACTACTTGGGACGACGAGACCACAACCGACCCTTGTACATTTCGAGTTACAATCGGGAAGTTTACACTCTCCGGAGTATTGGTGGATCCAGGAGCATCAATCAATATAATGAATCTTCGAACGCTAGCATACTTGGAAATTGATGCCCGCGAGCTCGAAGCGGACAAAATGTTATTAAGAGGATTCAACCATAAAGGAGAAAGAGCCCTCGGATCAATAACACTGTTAATGAAGACCGGTGACTTAGCAAAGACAACCGCGAAATTTCACATAATCGATTCGAAACGTCATTCAACGCTCTACTCGGGCCGACCATGGATACATGAAAACAGGATGGTACCATCATCTCTACATCAATGCATTAAATACTACGATGGAGGGGAACAAAGTGTATTAAAGGTGACTTACAACCGTTCTCCGTACATGAAATCGGAATCCATGAAGATGCAGCTTATTATGCACCTCCGAAGAAAACAATCTTCTCCAGAGATACCGTAACAAATGAAGCGAAAGAAATTTGGGACGATGAAGAACCTGAAGTGCTAGTCCAACAGTCACTCACCAGTCCCTTACGGCGAGATGGTGAAGGTTTCTCCACAACTCGCATCCGAGGACGAGGCCGGGGATGAGGTCGTGGCAGAGACATTAGGACGATTGGATGGAGGAAACCAGCCATCAATGTTGATTGGGAAGACAGTTCTGAAGAAGAAAAAGAAATCAAGCAAGAAGCAGCGACAATAAGTCGGAAGAAGCCGCAATTCAGGATCTCTCTTGAAGATGAAAAGAACGAAGAATATAAATCGATGTACGAGAAGATTAACCACTATGTACATACTATGACCCTGACCCCGATCCATTCTAATAAGATCGAGGGTATGGAGGTCAAAGAGGTACGTAGCGGTGGTGCAAAGCCCATCAAATTTTACCGTGGTGCTCCTTCCTCCAAAACCGAAAGTAATGTACAATTTAAGATGCTACTTCATCGGAATTAATGGAATTGCCTTTTGAATGGTACTCTCCCTGTGTTCAAAATTTAATTCAGCGTGGTTTCTTACCTCGACAATGGACAAAAGTTCAATCACAACGTTTTGAAAAATTATGGAATAACTCCGGTCGTCCACCCAATGCAAAACATGGTCTCGGATTCGGCACAGTAGGATCAGTTGACGATACTGAATTTTGCTTGGTTGTCACCTGCGAGTATAATGAAAACTGCATGGAAACTACAAAAAAACTCGAAGATTTACAAATTGGAGACGCTCCACCAGAGTTCGAAGAAGAGATCAAATCTACAATAGATGAGTTAACGGAAGTTAACTTAGGTACTAGCGAAGAACCTAGACCTACCTTTGTTAGCTCCTTACTCAATAAAGAAGACTCCGAAGAAATAATTAAGTTATTAATGGAATTTAAAGACTGTTTTGCTTGGAGCTACGATGAGATGCCGAGTTTAGCTCCGGAGGTCGCGATCCATAAGCTAGGGGTGGATCTTGCTTCGTTCCGGTCGGACAAGGTCCCGTAAGAATGCGTCTAGAAATCGAACGACAAGTCATAGCCGAAGTTAAGAAGCTAATAGACGCTAAATTTGTCCGTGAAGAACAATACCCGACTTGGTTAGCCAATGTGGTACCGATCGAGAAGAAGAATGGTCGGATCGGAATTTGTGTGGATTTCAGTAGATTTAAACAAGGCATGTCCAAAAGATGAATTCCTCTATCGATCCCGAATTAATGATCGACATTGCTTCAACACATGAAATATTTTCATTCATGGATGGATCTTCGGGATACAACCGGATAAAAATGGCTCCAGAAGATGAAAAACTTACGACATTCGAACGCCGATCGGAGTATATTGCTACACGAATGATTCCATTCGGACTGAAGAACGCAGGAGCAACCTACCAGAGAGCAATGACAAGAATTTTTGATGATCTCATCCACAATCAAGTCGAATGCTACGTGGATGATTTGGTCATCAAAAGCAAAGTAAAGGAAAACCACCTGTATGATTTGAGAATTGTTTTTGAACGATTAAGACAATTTAACCTTAAGATGAATCCCTTAAAATGCGCCTTCGGCGTCACCTCCGGGAAATTCTTAGGATTTGTTGTCCGGCATCGTGGAATTGAAATCGACCCGGAAAAGATGAAAGCCATCTTAGAAATGCCGCCTCCCAGAACCTTAAAACAACTACGATCTTTTCAAGGAAGCCGGCATATCTTCGACGCTTTATCTCAAACTTGTCGGGTAGGTGTCGGCCTTTCTCGGCACTCGGTTAAAAAGGATGCCAAATTTATTTGGGAAGAGAAATGCCGGAGGGCCTTCGAGGACATTAAGCAATATTTAATGACACCTCCCGTCTTAGCAACCCCGGTCTCGTGTAGACCGCTAATACTTTATACCGCGGCTTTAGACGACTCTCTCGGAGCCCCGTTAGCCCGAGTCAATGATGAGGGTAAAGAAAACGCTCTTTACTACCTAAGCCGTCGTTTATCGCCGACGGAAATAAGGTATCCCGCAATCGAAAAGCACCGTTTAGCCCCGATCTTCGCCGCTCAAAAGCTCGTGCATTACATGCTTTCTCATAAGGTCAACCTGATTTCGAAATTTAATCCATTGCAATACTTGATGACCCGTCCAACGCTTCCGGCGGACTTGCCGGATGGTCAATGATATTATCGCAATTAGATATAACTTTCGTGCCTCTTCGTGCCGTAAAGGGACAAGTCCTAGCAGACTTCCTTGCAGAGACACCCTTTGCGGCAGAATCGCCTCTCAACGACGACTTGCCGGATGAACAAATAATGAACCTAGAAGACCCCGATGATCGACGTTGGGAATTATATTTCGACGGAGCATCTTCAGCACATAAAGACGAAGAATCGCAAGTGATAGTGCTCGGTGAAGGCAGGGATCGGATTAATCTTTATAACACCGGAGCGGGGGATGTTAAGATACTCCTACCACTCGACGAGCCGTGTACAAATAACGAAGCGAATACAAAGCCCTCATAACAGGACTGGAATTAACTATTCAAATGGGTATAACAGACATCAACATCTACGGGGATTCGCAATTAATCATTCAACAGATCACCGGACAATACAGAATTTTAAAACCAAGACTCGAGCAATACTTCCAATATGCCATACAGCTGTTGGAACAGATTCCAAATGTGACAATCTACAAAATTCCCGAAAAGAAAACGCTTTAGCGGATGCGTTAGCCCGCCTCGCAAAAGAATTTGCCTGTTTGCAAGATGAATCGATGGAAGTGTCGGCTCACGGACGTCGAGTCCTATCACAGCTCGATGTAGACACAATACACAAATCGAAAAGAAGAAGAATCGGTTGCAACGAATGACGAAAATACGGAAGATCGGCGACAACCATTAATAGACTACCGAGCAAACAGAAAACTACTAGACGATAGGTCGTTAGCCCATCGGATCAAGAAAAGAACTCGTCCTATGCATTAATAAACAACACATTATACGGAAGGTCTTTTCGATCAAATGTGGCTAAGATGCCTAAGTGGGTCCGAGGCCCGTGAAATTGTTAAAGAGGTGCATTCAGGACTCGTGGCGCTCACCGATCGAGTCCAAAGATGAAAATGAAAATTAAAAGATTAGGGTATTACCGGCCCTCGATGATGACCGATCGCATGAAAATCGCCAAGAGCCGTCACCAATGCCAAGTGCACGGAGTGGTTCTACACCAACCTCCAAATGTGCTACATCCGACAATCGCATCGTGGCCATTTAAATGTTGGGGCACGTGATATAGTGGGTCCAATAGAACCACCGTCGTCAAAAGGACATCGCTTCATTCTTGCGGCTACTGATTACTTTTCCAAGTGGGCAGAGGCGGTTCCACTCGGAGAAGTGAAAGCACACCACGTGCTACGTTTTTTAAGAACCAAGTTCTCTACCGTTTCGGGGTGCCGCGCAGGATCATCTCGGATAATGGGTCAGCATTCAGAAGCACGCAAATCAACAATTTTGTCAGGAGACATGGAATCGACTGGCGATATTCAACAATTTACTACCCAAGAGCAGACGGCCTTGCTGAGGCTTTTAATAAAACTCGTTCAAATTTTAAAGAAAACCTTGGATGCTAATAAGAGAAATTGGCACGAGAAGTTGTTAGAAGCGTTATGGGCCTACCGGACAACCTTCAGAACTCCTACTCAAGCTACACCTTATGCTCTAGTGTATGGGTCCGAGGCGAGTGTTACCTTTAGAAGTCCAAACTTCCTTCACTCGGGATTGCGATTGCAAACAAAATCACGACAGAAGAAAATGCCAAATTGCGACTAGAAGAATTGGAAAGCCTCGGAAGGAAAAGACTTGCAGTACGCAGCAGAATTTAGAACTATACCAAGCTAAGATGGTTCAAGCCCATGACAGATCGGTCCGCCCAAGAACCTTCAAAGTTGGTGATTTAGTTCTCGTTCTCAAGAGACCTATCCTTGCACACCGCAAGATAGGAGGAAAATTTGAACCCACTTGGGAAGGACCGTTTCTGGTTGAGGCAGTCTACTCAGGAGGCTCCTACCAGCTAGTAAATTGCCAAGGAGAACGACATATGCTTCCGATCAACGGACGATACTTGAAGAAGTATTATGCTACTCGATGTTTCGAAGGAATGAACTTTCCATCCCTAGAAGCACGGGTGAAGTAATTACTTATGATCGGGTCCGAACCCAAAATAATAAAAAAATGAGCTAAGATAAATAAAATCATGATAATAAAGTTTTCCTTGTTTTCTCTCTTCCAAATCAAAATCTCTTTCCTGATCTTTTCCTACTTCACTCCTGTTGAATTTAAAAAATATAAAAATGATAAAAAAAATTGTTTTTAATAAACATTTTCTTAATGTTCTTGTTCTTAGTACAGCCCCTGATCCTTTTCCTTGTCTTTTCGCAGGGAAATGTCGAACGGGCGGTTGGTCCTGAACTTTAGAAATGGCGTAAGCCTTGCACTCAACGAAAAGAGGGTGAAAGATGGAGCGATAATAGAGATCGACTCGGACTTCGCACCGAGCGAGCTCGCAATACGAGGAAAGTGACCGGGTCCCGATTGACCGAGAGGAACCGCCACGTCGGACAAGTAATGAAAGTGGGTGGCCCGAGCCACCAATCCAAAGCAGAAGAAAAGAAAAACAAACACCGAAGAAGACAAGAGAATCAAATCCGTAGTCGCTACAGCAGAGGGCGAGCTTGTCGGCGCCGCGCCCACGAAACTCGGAAAGTACGAAGAGCTACTCTCACGACGAACTCAACGAAGAAACAAAATCGCCGTATCCGCAAGATGCTAACTAAATTAGCGACGGACCAGCGCGACGAAACAAGTTGCTTACGCCAATGCATATACTTCAAGGATACCTGGTTCGCCAGAACCCGAAGGAAGGAGACCGGCTCCGAGGATGACGGAAGAAACCGGAGAAATCTCAAGAAGAACAGAAGAAAGAAGGCTACTACGCCACCGGATAAAGTCACCGACAATGCATGACCTTGTTGCGGAAGCAACCCCGGAGGATGTCCCGACGGACATCATCCCCGAGGAGCCGAGGTATGCGGGAGAACGTGAAGGGATTGAGCCATATATCCCACGAGACGTCACCGGGCCTCGCCATTTGCAAATTATCCCGGAATACGAGCTAGAAAGGATACAAAATGTCCGAAGAAAACTTTTGAATACTTCGAGAGAATCGAGAGCGGGAGGATCAATATACTCGAAGGCCTCGAGCTACATACGTACGTGTTCTAGAATATGAACAACAACAAATCGTGGACTGCATCCAGGATTTGAAAAAGATGGGCCGAGCAGGTCGCTTAAGAGAAAACACTTACTCAGAACCCCGGAGATGGATGCCAGGGAAGGGGAGAATTACAATACAATGTGGATGCTGCTATAACTTCGCAGAAGACAGGAAGGGAAACCCACCGGGGATACTCCGTCATGGCCAGGTGGATCCAATGCCATTAGTCATTAAAAGGATGGTAAAAAGAATGATAACATGGGGGGTATTGCCAGCAGATTGCATACCCAACAGTTGCATCATCAACATTTACAAGAAGGGTGACTGTATACCCCCGCACATAGATCACCACGACTTTGTCAGACCGTTCTGCACAGTTTCTTTTCTGAATGAGTGTAATATCATGTTCGGATCCGACCTCCGGATAGCGAGGCCTGTGTGAGTTCCGAGGGCCGGTAAAGATACCATTACCGGTAGGTTCCGTCATGATACCGAAGGGCAACGGAGCGGATGTCGCTAAGCATTGCATACCGGGAGTACCGGTGAAGCGGATCTCGGCTACTTTCGAAGGATGGACGACGGAAAGCACCTTACCACTTCCAGCCGTGACCCGGAGTTAGAGAGCCTCCGGCCTTACGAGCTGTGAGCTACATGGAAAATATCACACCTCCAACGTACATCCATACGGCATCCTTGCCAAGGATGGCTTGGAAGGTGATGTTATTGACCATGTACCTCACTATTCAGACATGGATTTTTTGACAGATACCCTTTTGGATGGATCGACAAAGATCATACATAGTCCGTTTTGAGTCTATATGGATTGTATGAGATGTATTCCATATCGAGTTGTACGATGTATCTTCGAGCATGATTGGAATGAAAGTGACCATGTCACAATTTTGGTCTTCACCTCTTTTGTGCAAATTAACCGGGAAACGCCATTAAAAGTTAAATGAACTTCGAACAAAGAACGAGAAAAGAAACAAAAAGAATAAAAGAAAACTTTCCTTAAAAATCTAAAAAATGATAAACTCCAAATTCACGATAAAATAAAATTTGAATCGTTAAAAAACAAACAAAATGACCACAAAATCTCAATCAAATTTCAAATTTAACCTTTCCAAATTTCAAATCAAATCTCAATCAAATTGACTTAGAAGAGAATTCTGAGATAAATTTCGCAACTTCGAGTTGAGAAAAGAGGATATGATATTTGAAGACAATAAAGAAATTCAAGGAATTAGAAAAACCTTTTCCTCAACTAAGATAGATCCTCCATCATTTAATAATTATAAAGGAAGAATTGGAAGATAACTTCAAAAACAGAAGAGTGACATAAAAGAATTTGATCATGAATCTGAATTATCTAGAGAGAATCGATCCAAAATTTGGAGATCTTGAATTATCTTATAGAGATTCTATTTCTTATAAAATTTCAAGGATGATATTAATATACCAGAAAACAATATAAGAATATTGGATCTAAGAAGAAGAAAAGTTATTAAAAGACATAAACCACATCTAAGATCTGAATGAAAAAATTATAGCTCGAGATTTCATGGAATTCTGACCTAAAAGGATCGGCGATTAATCAAGGATTACTTAAATGGAATTTCGATCCAGAGGAATTATTTTTTTGGGCTCGCGACGTTAAAACCAAACGCTTTATAGGAGTCAACCCATAGTTATCAAGCAGTGCTTTCGATTTAGTATGCTTCGAGGCTCATGATTGTTGTTGCATGGTGTTCGCTTAAGAGTGGATCGACTCGATCTTTATGTGTCATTGGCGGATCGGGTGTTTGATTTTCGATCGTAGATGTTTGAATTGTTAGTGTTTGATTTGATCTTTATGTGTCATGAGAGAGGCGATTCCCTAACTTTTTTATTGCGTGTTGCATCGTATGTTCTCTCGTAGTAGCCGGGATCGATGAGTTCACTATAACTCATGCTTCACTTAGACTTAAGTTTTACAAGAGATATCATGAATTAATAATGACATCTTCATCTCAATTTTGTTACATCCTTTTCTCTAACTTTGTTTTCATTCGATAGAGCTTCATGAACCTTTTTGGATGAATAACTTCGTGGACGATCTTACACTACGATTTATAACAATTAAGAGGTGCTTAATTATGTGATTAAATGATGCCCCGAGATTGGTGCATGTGAGCCAATATATCTGAGAAAATCTTATCTTGAGATTATAATCTATCAAATCAATTAAAATGAACCTAATTTATTAGTGTAGTGATTCCATTAGAAATTGTAAATTAGTAAGATGTAATGAGTTAAAAGATGAATTGACCTCATTTATCTTATGTGTGTTTATGTTTGTGTTACAATTTTATTCAAGACTTGAAGAACATTTTTATATTCCCTTGCTGATACCTGCTATGCTAGTTAAACTTTTATTTAGTAAATTTCATTCTGGCATATTTAGTTTAGATTTACTTTCTGATACATGGTTTCTATCCTGATTAATAATTATAGATCTTTTTTGATAGACATTTATGGTAAATAAAATTTTGAACTCTTTTCTTCCTGATATTTTCTGTACTAAATGCTATACATGTTAAAAATTAAGTTTGGGGGTAGGAAGAAAAAAATAAAATTTTAATGTGAAAATACTTCCTTTTAGTGTAATTTTTTTACAAGCATGTTTTAGGTTAGATTTACTTTCTCCTACAGTCATTCTATCCTGATTATGCATGTATATGAATTTCATAGGATGTTGTAGTAGTAAGTAGATTCAACCTTTACTTTTTCTTCCTATAAAAGTTTATGGAATTAATTGCAAAATATTTTAAAATATAAGTTTGGGGGGAAGAAAAAAAATTAAAATGTAACTTTATTTGTCCTTAGTAGCCTATATTTAATTTGATATCACTTTTAAAATGACTTGTGGTATGTGGTGTTACCTTTAGGTTACTATAATTTCAATTTTAGGAATTTTAGAAAAATAACTTAGTTGAAATCCTTAGTGAAGAAACTGTTCTAGAGTTAAAATATTTTGTAGGAAACTTTAGGAAAAATGATTTTTCTATTTATGGTAAAAAGGAGTTGAATATTTGAAAAGCTAAAATTCTTAGATTTATACTTAATGAGAATTGAGCCTTTATTGAAAACCTTTTTCAAACTAATACTTACACTTATAAAAAGTAAGGGAAAGTTTTGAGTTTTGGATTTTAGAGAGAGGATAGCGAAATTCAAAATTATTAAAGGCTTATCCAGATATAGTAATCCTCACATAAAAAAAGGGATTAAAAATGATCCCGAAAGAAAAAAAAAGTAAAAAAAGTGGGGTTGAAAATGATCACAAAAGAAAATAAAAAAAAGAGAAAATAAGTGAGGAGAAGCTTGAGGAGAAGCCTAATCAAAAATTGGTTTCACTTGAATCTTTTTAAATGAAAAGACTTAAAAACAATCCTAAGCTTATTCTTATTTCAAAAGTATTGGTTAAATTGGTATAGATAAGGTGTTTAAATTCCATTTTTATACTTTCTATGAATATTTAGTTTGAGAATTTTCAATAACTTTTGAAGTAAATAAAAAAATCAGGATTCCTAAGTTGAATATGAGATATTCTTACACTCTAGCCCTAGGTTGATTTGCTAGAATTTCTCCTATGTTATACTATAATAATTCTGAGATGAAATTATAGGAAAATCTATTGAAACCCACAACTACAAGTTGATATATTTGGTTTTTAAAGTTATAATGTTACTTGAGGACAAGTAACAGTTAAGTTTGGGGGATTTTGACATGCCTAAAATATATACGCTTTTTGCAATATCATTTTACTCATTTTTGATGATATTACACTTTAAAGGAAGGTATTTTGTATGTTTTTTGGTTTTAGGTACAAGAAATGGTGATTGGAGCAAAAGGAAGCAAAAACGGTGTAATTTGGAGCAAAAACGAGCAAGAAATGAATCTCTTTTACACTTCTTGCATATTTTTGAATGAGATTACACTTTAAAGAAAGGTTTTTTTATGCTTATTTTGTAGGGCAATCTGTTACAAACGCAACTGAAATGGGGCGAAACAGAGCTAAAACGAAGTGAAATGGTGGAGCTGCGCAGCAGTCTGCTCGCTGACGGTGGCCTCAATCTCACCGACGGCGATATTTTCCAGAGACGGCCGAAATATGACCGAAAAACCCGCCGACAGTGCCTGAGAAGGTTCTAGACCGACTTTTGGCGGTTTTGGGCCGAAATTCAACGTATTTGGACGCTTTTTCGAAGGGGTGCTTAAGGGAACTCTTAGGAATTCATCCATACTCTTTAAAAATGGTGAATATAGGTTAGAAAAGTGTAGAGGAAAGTAGAGAAAAAAGAGAGGAATGTTTAGGATTCTTAGATTAAGAGTAGAAATGTAGATTTCTACCCTTTTTGGAGAGATTGGAGAGAAGATTTTGAGAGAATTTGTAAGGAGATGTTCTAGCATTGCATGGATCGATGGGAGACTTTGTGGGAGAGATCTTCATCTTTCTTTCAAAGGGAAAAAGCTAAGTTCTGTTCTTCATTATCTTATGATTTTGTAAACACTTCGTAGTGGATTTCCTTTGGTTAAATGAAGATTCCGTTGTGTTTTATTCGTGCTTTGTGACGTATCTCTCTTACTCTTTCTTCTTCGTTGGAATTAGTGGCATGAGAAGATTACGCCATTCTTTTCCTTTTACTTTTCTTTTGTAATGAGTAGAATTCATGTTTAGGATATTGGGATGCTTGCTAAAAGATGTTTTAATTATAAATGTGATGGTTTTTACTTGCACTTTATTTACATTACAAAAAGAGCTCGTTGTCGTGTTAAAATTCATTGTAATTGCATTGACCTGAAAGGGCGGTGTAATTCTTAACAAAGTGGAACCACATTCAAATTCCATGGATGGTGAAGTTCTTGGAGTTGAGTGCAAATACATAGGGAAATATATTAATCGGGCGTAGAATTGGAGATTTTAGAGTGACAGGCTAAAATCCTCAATTCGGTCCTATCGTTTGGGTGCTGAAGTGTAGATTGTTAGCCCTCAGGTGAGGGGAACATGGGACCTCCGAAGTGAGAGCCGGTATCCTCCCAGCCTAGCCGCAGATTCAGTAACCAAGCATAGGATTAGTCAATGTTCTTTATGCCTGGACCAAAGGGTAAACAATAAGATTGCTTCTATTTGGCACATACAATATTAAATGCATCTCATTCCTAAATATTATCCATTTCATTACATAAGAATAGTAGTTTTTAGTATCTCAAAATTCTCCAAACCAATTCATCCAAAAAAGGTTATCTTTAGAATTATTATTTGCACTTAGTTGTAGTTACTATCATTATATTTAACACTTACATTTAGGGGTAGTTGCTAGACAAAACACAATTTTAATCAACATTCCAAACTAAGGACTATTAGTAGTAGACTAGAATTTGACTAAAGACCCCTTACTTCACTTCCTCATGGGATCGATACTGGGGTTTTTAAAGAAAAATCTATATTACTTGAAACAATACGTATACTTGTGTAGTACCCCTAGTGTGTAAAATATTTTCGAATTTTTATATCATTTAAGATTTTACACACTAGCCGCTATTTATAAATCGGGTCAAGTATTTGGCCATCTTTTGGAAGTTAATTTACTGTGTAATTGTGGGTCGGGTCACCTTCCTTTAATTGTTTAACCTTCTAATGAACGAACCTTTTAATAAACAAACCTTTTTTTAAAAAACCATAAATACACGAATAAGACAAAATCTGAAATACCTTATAAAGAAAACAAGAAGATAAGTGAAAATGTATTCAGACTCTTTTTCTAGAGAAATTCTTTTTTCATCCTGAAAAGTTTTTTTTGTGACGAAAGGAAGCATGATTTACATTCAGAATCTACCCTGCAGAAGATGTTTGCACAGAAGCTAATTTTCTCCTTCACCAATGGACTGCACTTGGTAGTTAGCAAGGATGAGCTGTCTGATGATGCGATCATTCACTTTGGACAAGGATTTGACAGTACGGACATTAAGTTTGTCGATGTTACTCTCTTTGCGCTAATGGCCAAGGTACCTGAAACCATTGAACCCATAATTGAGTTCAACCTGAAGTCGACCCAAGAGTTTCCCCCTCTGCAAAAGGTCCCAGTTGGGAGAAATACCACTGTTCATAGGAGGTTAGCTGCTACCCCCAAGACTGTCATCTCTACCCCCACCGGTCTGGTCATTACTGTACCTACCCTGGCTCCCACCAAACTGAAAGGAAAAGAAGTCCAAGTCAGTGATGAGCCTGTTACCGTAGAGGGTTCAGACTTGGCTGCAATACCGTCTGTTTTTGAGATAGGGTCCAGTTTGAGATTTACACCCTTAACCCAGACACAAAGAAGGAATAAGAACAGAAAGATCGCCAGGATCAGAAAGACCAGAGCTGCTGAAGCTACCTTTCTTGAAGAGATTCCTGAAGAGGAAGAAGAACTCTATGAGATCTCACCGTTGTTGAAGGGGAGTAGGTTCCACCCTCTCTTTGCTGCATCTGATGAGTAAGATGCTCAAAGGATCGCCACTGCGTTACCCTTAGCATACTACAATGACTATAAGAAGAAGAAGCTCAAGACTACGTCGCTTACCCGATTGCGAGCAGTAGTGGAGAAGTTAGCAAGGAAGGAGGGATGCCCCATGTCAGAGATTCTGAGAAGGATGGGACGAGTACCAATTAGATCCCGCCTCGGACCACGAGTAGACCCCGTCACTGCCATAGAAAGGCCAAGGAAGAAAGTACGAGCTAGCGAAAGAAGTTCGCCTGTCGTTGTATCAGGTCACCATATTAGGGAGCACACCACCTACCGACGTACAGTCGACAGACCAGCTGGTCCTAGGCCTCCTACTGTAAGAAGGATGGTGTGGCAACCTATTATTGCTGAACCGATATCGGCAGAACACTCTGGGAAGAGAAGTCTCGTCAGAAAGCCCGAATCTGAGGAAAGTGCTGCAGCTCTAAAGGAAACTCCTGAAGATGAGGTTCAACAGTCCTCGCCTGACAACCACGAGACCGTTTGGAAAAGACCACTTGAGGATGCCATAGGGAAGCTCAGAACTGACATCCAACGATTAGCAAGAGAAAGAAGAGAAGGGCTGAGGAATGATGAAGGTTCGTCAAAGTTCATGGATGAAGAATTTGCTAAGATCAATGTAGTTGAGACCCGAGCATCATCAGCTTTGCAGGGAGCTCCGTCAAATTCAGAAGGAGACGAACTAGAGGCAATGAGAGTACGTCTTCGAGAAAAGGATGACATGATCTACTGAATGGAAAAGAAGATAGAGGAGATGGCGACCACCTTAGCCACACTCTAGAGTCAGCCTCAACCTCAGAAGGAAACACCTCCAGAGGTCATTCACATTTCAGATGGAGGAAAAGAAATTACTTCCGTCAACGGAGATGATCAACTAAAGAAAGATTCAGCTCAGAGCATGATTCCCGAAAAAGATATTAAGAATATGGTAGAACATCAGGTGCGAGAAGCCTTGGCCCAGTCTAAGAGTGGAGCATCTATTCAGACGGGTATACCTTACGCTGAAGAATTTGATGCAGTACAATACCCAAAGGGCTTCGTACCACCTCTGTTGAAGACCTTTGACAGTAGGGGAAACCCCCGGCAGCATGTCTCACATTTTTGTGCTAGTTGCAGCAATGCCAGTGGAGCGATGCTTTGCTATTTCATCAGTTCATCAGCAGCTTGTTAGGGATTGCCTTTGATTGGTATGCAGAACTTTCAAACGGTTCAGTCAAGACCTTTTCAGAATTGGAGAAACTTTTTGTTAAACATTTTATTGGGGCTCGGCACCACATCACTATTGGTGATCTAGTGGTGGAGCAACAGAAACCAAACGAAACCTTGGTTGATTACATACTTCGATGGAGGAACTTAAGCATGAAGTGTGAACCACAGCTTCAGGAACAACATGCAATTTGTATCTTGCTAAAAAGCATTCACGGCCCGATAGCACTTCTCCTTAAAGGCTTCACAATTAAGAGTTTCGAGAAGTTGCTTAGCAAGGCCGGGAGCTTGCAGGAGGAGGCAAAACAGTTGAGTTTCGTTGATAAGGCTGATAAGTAGAAACTAATGAAAGCGTTCGATAAGAAATCAAGAATTGTCGCTGTAGTGGATAAGGGCAAACAGCCAGTGCAAATACAGCCAGAGCGGCCACAGCCAAGTTATCAACCACTGCAACGGACTTACCAACAACCTCAGCAGACCTATAAACAGTCTCGACCGAGCTATCAATCACTGCAGCATGATCAATGGCTGCCTCGTCCACCACAGGCCCTGAAGGAGCTTTTGAATAAGGAATACCCCTTCAAGACTGAAGCAGCGGCCAAGATGTTTTGCAGTTTGATCAAGACGCCCGATTTTCAGCTACCACATCCCAGTAGGCTGGAGGAAGTCGACAATAAGGATTATCCGAACTACTGCCCCTACCATAGGATGCTCGGACACAAGATAGAAGACTGCTTCACCTTCAAGAATTGGCTCGAGGATAACCTCCGTAAAGGGAACATAATGATCCCGAAGGAATACATGAAGGAGCCCCAAAAAGGATATTCCGTTAATGTTATTTCAACGGATCCTATTGTTCCGATAGACCCGTATACGACCGATGATGGGTGGATTACAGTTTGGACGAAGTCCTCGAAGAAGATTTTGGATCACATCCAGACCACTTCGGTGCGTGCTTCAGCTCAGAGTTCAAAACCTACCAAGCCGGCACTATTGCTTGCAATTAAAGAATTGCCCCATAAGGAGGAGAAGATCGTGGAAGAAGAAAAGACCGAGGCTCCGAAGGGTAGACTAGGGGCTGCATTTCCTAGGATGGTTGTTTCCGATTCGGGGGAGAAATCCCTCGGACCACTGCCTCTGTATGATTATTTGCTCGCCCCGGCGGGATCTTATAATGATAAGAGTTATGGTGTTGGCTACGTTTTTACTCTTTCTAATGATTACGTAACTAACGACAACCACTATAATCCAGATCTCGATTTTGATACGATTAATGATTCTCAAATCATACGAAACATCGACGACCACGCGGAGTGTAAGACATTCACAAGAATGGCTACGAAAGCTCAAGAAGCGACGAGTCTGTTTGTGAATTCTGAGGAGCTCCGATCACGATAGAATTAGAATTGACAGATTTCGAAGCAACTCTAAAAGAGCCAGTCGTTTCGATTCAAGAGGAGACACCGGCAGATTCAGCACCAAATTCAGAAGAAATAATATAAGTTAATTTAAGAAGCGGAAAAGTTCTACCCCCGAGAGTGGGACCAAAGGATAAGGGAAAGCAGGTGGTTGCTTAGGAAGAACCAACACCAGTAGACGAATTACCCATTCGAGAAGAGGTTGAAAAACCTGGTAATAAAGTAGACTATAACGTGCTAGCCCATCTTAGGAAGCTGTCAGCTAAAGTGAGCATCTACGACGCTCTGATCCTGTCAAAGGAGATGAGGGAAACTCTGGTCAAGGACTTACTTGATCCAGAAATTTTTTTAGCTCAAATGGCTGGTAATTCCTTAGACGAGGTTTGCTCATTGAAAGAACATCGCAGTGTTACTTTCACAGACAACGATCTTCTACTTGGAACAGCCGATCACAATCGACCGTTGTACATTTCTGTCACCGTTGGAAAGTTCACGCTCTCCAGGGTGTTAGTTAATCTGGGAGCATCAATCAACATAATGAATCTTTGGACGTTAGCATATTTGGAAATTGATGCCCACGATCTCGAAGAAGACAGAATGTTACCGACAGGATTCAATCAGAAAGGAGAAAGAGCTCTTAGATCGATAACACTGTCAATGAGAATCGATAATTTGGCAAGGACAACCGCAAAGTTCCATATAATTGATTCTGAGACATCGTTCAACGCTCTACTGGGTCGGCCATGGATCCATGAAAACCGGATGGTACCGTCGCTCTACACTAGTGCATAAAGTATTATGAAGGAGGGGAAGAACAGTGTATCAAAGGTGACTTACAACCGTTCTCCGTGCATGAAATTGGAATTCACGAAGGTGCAGCTGATCCCTGATAGATATAAGTTCAACGGCGCCAAAAACTTGGTACCGTCAGATATAAGTGCGCTGATAATTTTAGATATGAAAATTATAATTTTATAATATGGGATACTAAGCAAGTATACGTATCGTTTATCGAGTAATATAGGACATTCTGATTAATCCCCGAGATATCGAACCCACAGGGAAAATATGAAAATCTTTAAAGGAATATGAAAATTATCTTTTTACTTTCTTTAATTATTTCTGAAAAAGTATGTCTTGATTTTGAATAGTTTTGAAAGTTGATTTGTCTTTTGAAATTTCCTTAATAAAATGTTAAGAATGAAATTAAAATTATAATAACTAATAACACTGGATGTAAAATACTATTAACTAGAATTTTTCTTTCCATTCATGAAGTAGTAATAATTCTTAAAGTATTGTTGTAGAAGTATTCAAATTTTTGTTGTGACAGATAGAAGCAAATGTGTTCTTTACCCTTACTTGGTTCTATAAAGAACATAGGTTAATTTGAAATTTATATTATTTTGAACATGGTTAGACAGGGAAGATACCAGTCTCTCACTCTAGAGTTCCCTCGATTCCCACCACCTGGGGGCTAACTTCTCATAACAAAACTCAAAATGTCACTCTAATATCCTCTAATTTTACTCCCTTTTATAAAAATATCTTCTAATATTACTTTCAATTATATGGACTACAGTTCTCACCCATATAATTTCATGTGATTCTTACTAACTTTTATGAGACAATACCGCATTGGATCTTACATAATCTCAAGAAATTTTACAACTTAACGAGCCAAATTAAGAAGTAAATAAAGTTTTTAGAATCAATCTTCACAACTTCTTCCAACTTTTAAACACTTATACTTTCCACAACAATTCTCTTTAAATTAATTACTTCTCCATTTAAGAAAGAAAAAGATAAAGTAAACTATTCAGAATGCATTGAGAAAATATAAAAACACATTGATTTGAAATTAAAAACAACGATAAGAAAAATAATAAACGAAAACAAGTATTAATAAACTAAATAAAAGTAAACACTTATCTGAAAATCCTCTCCACAAGACTAAGGAAGTTCCTCTGAAACTTTGACTCTTTGCTAAACAACTTCTCAGTACAAGTCTCCTACTTCGTTGACTCAGAATATAGACTTTAGACTTCAATAAAAACTAAACTAAAAGAAAGAAAAGAAGTGGGAAGAAGAATACTTCACTCTGACCCTTTTCTCCTTTCTACTCTCTACTCCCACTCTAAATTAAAACTTTTAAAATGCAGTGGAAGAATAATAGAAGTAATCTTCAAAATACAGTGGAAGAGTCTCCTCAAATTGCCTCCCTAAATCTTTCCTATGACTCTCTTTAAATAGTAAACTAAAAGGTGCCTTGGTGTCTCTTCAAAATGTGTCCATATTCGATGTATCTACCAAGGAACGCACCCCTTCATTCAAACTTGCCGCCCAAAGGAAGTTCTGGACGTTACCACCAAGAGTTGCATTCCATCCCCTTTGAAATTGGTGCCAAATCCATTTGAATCTCGATTTTTAACTGTGGCGGCTAAGCGCCGGCCCAGCGGCGATTAGCCGCTTGTGCCAAATATTTTTTTTTCATTTTTTTGCTCCAAATTTGATCATATTTTGCTCCTTTCATCATGACCATCCATTTTCATCATACTTGTAAGAAAAATACAAATTACCTTCCATTAAAGTGCAATATCATTAAAAATAGGTATAAGAATGTGCATAAAAATACTATATATTTTAGATGTATCAAAATCCCCCAAACTTAAAATGTTACTTGTCCTCAAGTGACAGTTAATCTCATAGAACATTTTAGCGTGCAAATTATGTAATAAGTTTCTTAGAAAGATAACAAAATTTTGTTCTAGAAATGGAATAGTCCAATTTAGAAAAATTTTCAGTAATTTAAACCAACTTAAAGTTTAGAAAGTTCTTAAGTAAAAAAAAATGATAAATATAAGTCTCTATCTATTTCAGAAATATTTGTAGATTTTTCAAAATTTAGGATTCAAACATTTATTTTTCTCACTTAAAAATCTTTATTTGAAAAATAAATTTACTTACTATATTATAACCTTAATCTTTAGATTTTCTCTGAACTTAAATCTTAAACTTTAGGTATGAAACCAATTTTTGATTAGGCCCTTAAATCCTCGAGTTTCTCCTCCCTTTTCATATACTATATTTTTCACTTTTTTTTATAAGGCAAGGATTACTATATCTGGATAGACCTTTATTGATTTTGAATTCCATCCTTCCATTTAAAATAAAGATCAGATATATATCTTTCACTTAAAAATCATAATAATAGTATCTGAAAATTACTCTTCAATAAAAGAAATTTAAGCTTTGAAGAATAAAAGTCAAATCTTCTATTTATCCAAAAATACAAATCTTCTTACCAAAGATAGTTTAACTTTATTTAACACCTCTTGATTAATAAAATTTTAACTTTAAGTTCTTCATGATTACTATAAATTTTAACTAAATTCTTTTATTCATTTCTATATTCAAAATTTTGTTCCCCTAATATAACTTCATGTACATAATTGTTCTCAATCAAAAATAAGATTTATCTTTAAGTATTCTTGAGAATCAAATAAAATTTTAGGTTTTTGAAAATCTTTTTTTTAAAATCCCCCCCCCCAAACTTTAAAATTTTAATTAAGATAAAACATTTAAGCATAAGAAATGATACATGGGTGAGAAATAAATACTTACATATCATGCTTTCAGGAATTTTTAATATCCTAATATGCAAGTATAACAATTTAAATACAGGAGTAAAATGAAATCAAATTTAGTTTTTCAAAACATTTGTCTTTTTTTTATACTAATAATAAAATAAAAAATTTCAGAAGACTTCTACAGTAGTGGAAGTTTTCAAAGCAAATACACTCCAACTAAAATAACACACTGATACAGATAATAGATGATAGTGGAATTTGAAGAATTTTAAACATGTAGTTTTCCTAAGTAGAAGTTTCTAATAGTGGTTTATAATTTCCTAACAGTTTTTTGAAATTTAAGCCATTGCTTGATGGATGCCAACAAGTCGTTCAGAACCTGAACTACGCATACAATAATAAAACAAACAAAAAAAAAATACAACACACTAACAAAAACAAAGAAAAGTAAAAATTTAAAAGTTCTTAATTCTCTTTAAAATGCAATTTATTTTAATTCTCCCCGGCAACGGCGCCAAAAAATTGATCCCTGATAGATATAAGTGCAACGACGCAAAAAACGTGGTATCGTCAGATATAAGTGCGCTGATGATTTTATATATGAAAATTATGATTTTATAATATGGGATACTACGCAAGTATACGTATCGTTTATCAAGTAATATAAGACTTTCTGATTAAGCCCCGAGATATCGAACCCACAGGGAAAATATGAAAATCTTTAAAGGAATAAGAAAATTATCTTTTTACTTTCTTTAATTGTTTTTGAAAAAGTATGTCTTGATTTCGAAAAGTTTTGAAAGTTGATTTGTCTTTTGAAATTTCCTTAATAGAATGTTTAGCAAGAAATTAAAATTATAATAACTAATAACACTGGATGTAAAATACTATTAACTAGAATATCTTTTTCTTTCCTTTCATGAAGTAGTAATAATTCCTAAAGTATTGTTATGGAAGTATTCAAATTCTTGTTGTGACAGATAGAAGCAAATGTGTTCTTTACCCTTACTTGGTTCTATAAAGAACATAGGTTAATTTGAAATTTATATTATTTTGAACATGGTTAGAGCGGGGAAGATACCGAGTCTCTCAATCTAGAGTTCCCTCGATTCCCACCACACGGGGCTAACTTCTCATAACAAAACTCAAAACTTCAAACCAAATTAGGGGGTTTTAGCCTGCCACTCTAAAATCCTCTAATTTTACTCCATTTTATAAAAATATCTTCTAATATTACATTCAATTATATGGACTACAGTTCTCACCCATATAGTTTCATGTGATTCTTACTAACTTTTATGAGACAATACCGCATTGGATCTTACATAATCTCAAGAAATTTTAAAACTTAACTGACCAAATAAAGAAGTAAACAAAGTTTTTAGAATCAATCTTAACAACTTCTTCCAACTTTTAAACACTTATACTTTCGACAACAATTCTCTTTAAATTAATTAATTCTCCATTTAAGAAAGAAAAAGATAAAGAAACTTCTCAGAATGCATTGAGAAAATATAAAAACACTTTGATTTGAAATTAAAAACAATGATAAGAAAAATAATAAACGAAAACAAGTATTAATAAACTAAATAAAAGTAAACACTTATCTGACAATCCTCTCCACAAGACTAAGGAAGTTCCTCTGAAACTTTGACACTTCGCTAAACTACTTCTCAGAGCAAGTCTCCCAACTCCGTTGACTCATAATACAGACTTCAGACTTCAATAAAAAGTAAACTAAAAGAAAGAAAAGAAGTGGGAAGAAGAATACTTCAATCCGACCTTTTTCTCCTTTCTACTCTCTACTCCTACTCTAAATAAAAACTTTTAAAATACAGTGGAAGAACAATGGAAGTACTCTTCAAAATACAGTGGAAGAGTCTCCTCAAATTGCCTCCCTAAATCTTTCCTAAGACTCTCTTTAAATAGTAAACCAAAATGTGCCTTGGTGTCTCTTCAAAATGTGTCCAGATTCGATGTATCTACCAAGGAACACACCCCTTCATTCAAACTTGCCGCCCAAAAGAAGTTATGGACGTTACCACCAAGAGTTGCATCCCATCCCCTTTGAAATTGGCGTCAAATCCATTTGAATCTCAATTTTTAACTATGGCGGCTAAGCGCCGCTTTTTGCTCCAAATTTGATCCAATTTTGCTCCTTTCATCATGACCATCCATTTTCATCATACCTGCAAGAAAAATACAAAATACCTTCCATTAAAGTGCAATATCATTAAAAATAGGTATAAAAATGTGCATAAAAATACTATATGTTTTAGGTGTATCAGCAGCTTACTACGCGCCTCCAAAGAAAACTATATTCTCCAGAAATACCATACCAAACGAAGCAAAAGAAACTCAAGACGACGAAGAACCTGAAATTCTAGTTCAACAGTTACTCACCACTCCCTTGCCGCGAGATGGTGAAGGTTTCTCCAGAACTCGCACCCGAGGTCGAGGCCGAGGACGAGGTCGAAGAAGAAACTGTGGAATAGTTGAACAAAAGAAACCGGTCATCGATTTTGATTAGGAGAACAGTTCTAAAGAAGAAGAAACTAAGAAGGAGGTAATGAAGATAAGTCAAAAGAAACCCTAGTTCAAGATCTCTCTCGAAGACGAAAAGAACGAGGAATACAAAGCGATGTACGATAAGATTAACCACTATGCACATTGACCCCGATCTATCTTAACAAGGTCGAGAGTTTGGTGGTCAAGGAGGTACATGGTGGAGGTGCTAAGCCGATTAAGTTTTACCGTGGTGCTTCTTCTTCTAAAACTGAAAATGATGTAAAATTTGAAGATGTTGCTTCCTTTGAATTAATGGAATTGCCTTTTGAGTGGTACTCTCCCTGTGTTCAAAATTAAATTTAGCATGGTGTCTTACCTAAGCAGTGGTTAAAAGGTCAATCACAGTGCTTTGAGAAATTATGGAATAATACCGGTCGACCGCCAAATTCAAAGCATGGTCTCGGATTCAGCACAGTAGCACCAGCTGATGATATAGAATTTTTCTTGGTTATCACTTGCGAGCCTAATGGAGACTGCCTAGAAGCTTCAGATGATCTCGAGGACTTGCCAATCGGAGACACTCCACTAGAATTTGAAGAAGAGATTAAATCTACAATCGACGAGTTAATGGAAATTAACTTAGGTACTAGCGAAGAGCCTAGGCTGACCTTTGTTAGCTCCTTACTCAACAAAGAAGACTTCGAAGAAATGATTAAGCTATTAATGGAATTAAAGGACTGTTTTGCTTGGAGTTACGATGAAATGCCGGGATTAGCTCCAGAAGTTGCAGTTCACAGGCTAGGGGTGGATCACACTGCCGTTCCAGTCAGACAAGCTCTGAGAAGAATGCGTCTAGAAATTGAACAATAAGTAATAGCTAAAGTTAAGAAGCTAATAGACACTAAATTTGTCCGTAAAGAATAATACCTGACTTGGTTAGCCAACATGATACCAGTCAGAAAGAAGAATGGTCAGATCAGAATCCGCGTGGATTTCAGGGATTTGAATAAAGCATGCCCAAAGGTCGAGTTCCCGCTACCAATTCCAGAATTAATGATCGACATTGCTTCGACATACGAAGTCTTCTCTTTCATGGATGGATCGTCAGGATACAACCAGATAAAGATGGCACCAGAAGATGAAAAGCTCACAGCCTTCAGAATGCCAATCAGAGTATACTGCTACACAGTAATGCCTTTCGGATTAAAGAATGCAGGAGCAACCTACCAAAGAGCGATGACAAGGATTTTTGATGATCTCATTCACAACCAAGTCGAGTGCTACGTGGATGATGTGGCCATCAAGAGCAAACTGAAGGAAGATTATCTGTATGATTTGAGAATTGTTTTCGAGCGATTAAGACAATTTATCCTTAAGATGAATCCCCTGAAATGTGCCTTTGGCGTTACCTCTGGCAAAATTTTTAGGATTTGTTGTCCAACATCGCGGAATTGAAATCGATCCTGAGAACATTAAAGCTATCTTAGAAATGCCGCCTCTCAAAAGCTTAAAACAGCTGCAATCCTTTCAAGGGAAGTTGACATATCTTCGACGCTTTACTTCGAATTTGTCAGGAAGGTGTCAGTGATCCCCGATAAATATATGTGCTAACAAATATGATATGAAAATTGGCAACTACGCCAAAAACTTGTTCCCGTCCGGTAGATATATGTATGTGTGCCAGAAACTTGACTCCACACCAAATATATGTGATTTAGATATGAAAAATATGATTTTATAAAATGGGATACTAGCAAGTATACGTATCGTTTATCAAGTAATATAGGACTTTCTGATTAAGCCCCGAGATATCGAACCCACATGGAAAATGTAAAATCTTTAAAGGAATCAGAGAAATTATATTTTTTACTTTCTTTGATTGTTTTCGAAAAAGTATGTCTTGATTTTGAAAAGTTTTGAAGGTTGATATGTCTTTTGAAATTTTCTTAATAAAGTGCTAAACAAAAAATTAAAATTATAATAACTAATAACACTAGATGTAAAATACTATTAACTAGAATGTCTTTTTCTTTCCTTTTATGAAGTAGTAATAATTCTTAAAGTATTGTTGTGGAAGTATTCAAATTTTGTTGTGACAGATAGAAGCAAATGTGTTCTTTACCCTTACTTGGTTCTATAAAGAACATATGTTAATTTGAAATTTATATTATTTTGAACATGGTTAAACAGGGAAGATACTAGTCTCTCACTCTAGAGTTCCCTCGATTCCCACCACCTGGGGGCTAATTTCTCATAACAAAACTCAAAACTTCAAACCAAATTTGGGGGTTTTAGCCTGTCACTCTAAAATCCTCTAATTTTACTCCCTTTTATAAAAATATTTCTAATATCACATTCAATTATATGGACTACAGTTCTCACCCATATAATTTCATGTGATTCTTACTAACTTTTATGAGACAATACCGCATTGAATCTTACATAATCTCAAGAAATTTTACAACTTAACAGGCCAAATTAAGAAGTAAACAAAGTTTTTAGAATCAATCTTCACAACTTCTTCCAACTTTTAAACACTTGTACTTTCCACAACAATTCTCTTTAAATTAATTACTTCTCCATTTAAGGAAGAAAAAGATAAAGTAAACTACTCAGAATGCATTGAGAAAATATAAAAACACATTGATTTGAAATTAAAAACAACAATAAGAAAAATAATAAACGAAAGCAAATATTAATAAACTAAATAAAAGTAAACACTAATACGAAAATCCTCTCCACACGACTAAGGAAGTTCCTCTGAAACTTTGAATCTTCGCTAAACTACTTCTCAGGGCAAGTCTCCCAACTTTGATGACTCAGAATACAGACTTCAGAATTCAATAAAAACTAAACTAAAAGAAAGAAAAGAAGTGGGAAGAAGAATACTTCACTCTGACCCTTTTCTCCTTTCTACTCTCTACTCCTACTCTAAAATAAAAACTCTTAAAAATGCAGTGGAAGAACAAAAGAAAAAAAAAGAAAGAAAGACTTCAAAATGCAAAGGAAGAGTCTCCTAATCTTTCCGAAGACTCTCTTTAAATAGTAAACCAAAAGGTGCCTTGGTGTCTCTTCAAAATGTGTCCAGATTTGATGTATCTACCAAGGAACGCACCCCTTCATTCAAACTTGCCGCCCAAAGGAAGTTATGGACGTTACCACCAAGAGTTGCATCCCATCCCCTTTGAAATTAGCACCAAATCCTTTTGAAATTCGATTTTTAACTGTGGCGGCTAAGCGCCGGCCCAACGGCGCTTAGCCGCCAGTGCTAAATTTTTGATTTTTCATTTTTTTGCTCCAAATTTGATCCAATTTTGCTCCTTTCATCATGACCATCCATTTTCATCATACCTGCAAGAAAAACACAAAATACCTTCCATTAAAGTGCAATATCATTAAAAATAGGTATAAAAATGTGCAATGAGTTTCTTAGGAAGATAACAAAATTTTGTTCTAGAAATGGAATAGTCCAATTTAGAAAAAATTTCAGTAATTAAAACCAACTTAAAGTTTAGAAAGTTTTTAAGTAAAGAAAAATGATAAATATAAGTTTCTATCTAACTCAGAAATATTTGAAGATTTTTCAAAATATAGGATTCAAACATTTATTTTTCTCACTTTAAAATCTTTATTTAAAAAAATAATTTTTCATACTATATTACAACTTTAAGCTTTTGATTTTCTCTGAACATAAATCTTAAACTTTAGGTATGAAACAAATTTTTGATTAGGCCCTTAAATCCTCAAGCTTCTCCTCCCATTTCACTAACTATATTTTTCACTTTTTTTTTATAAGGCAAGGATTACTATATCTGGATAGACCTTTAATGATTTTGAATTCCATCCTTCCATTTAAAATAAAGATAAGATATACATCTTTCATTTAAAAATCATAATAATAGTATCTGAAAATTACTCTTCAATAAAAAAAATTTAAGCTTTGAAGAATAAAAGTCAAATCTTCAATTTATCCAAAAATACAAAACTTCTTGCTAAAGATAGTTTAACTTTATTTAACACCTCTTCATTAAGAAAATTTTAACTTTAAGTTTTTATGATTACTATAAATTTTAACTAAATTCTTTTATTCATTTCTATATTCAAAATTTTGTTCCCCTAATATAACTTCATGTACATAATTGTTCTCAATAAAAAATAAGATTTATTTTTAAGTATTCTTGAGAATCAAATAAAATTTTAGGTTTTTAAAAATCTTTGTTTTTTTTTTTCAAAATCCCCACCCCCCAAACTTTAAATTTATAATTAAGATAAAACATTTAAGCATAAGAAATGATACAGGGGTGAGAAATAAAAACTAACATATCATGCTTGCAGGAATTTTTAATATCTTAATATGCAAGTATAACAATTTAAATAACAGGAGTAAAATGAAATCAGATTTAGTTTTTCAAAACATTTTTCTTTTTTTCTTTTTTTTTTTAATAATAAGAAAGTAAAAATTTCAGAAGACTTCGACAGTAGTGGAGGTTTTCAAGTCAAAAACACACTAACTAAAATAACACACTGATACAGATAACAAATGATAGTGGAATTTGAAAAATTTTAAACATGTAGTTTTTCTAAGTAGAAGTTCCTAATAGAGGTTTATAATTTCCTAACAGTTTTTTGGAATTAAAGTACACACTACTAAAAACTCTGATATAATATACACATGAAAACATTTACTATTACACACTACCACACAGCAACATATAAATCAACAATAAAACAACAACAATACCTGAATATGCATAACAGATAAACAGTACAACTACAATCTGCATACTATCAAGGTTCACATCACAACACAATCATCAAACAAAATACTAGATAAAATACACAGTGACACAACACATCAATACAACACCTAAAACAAACAACATACATCTACTCTTCATCCTCATCATCATCATCATCATCTTGCTCGTTCCAATCTCTGGATGGCACATAAGATATATAGAATGGATTAGGTGGCATCTCAGCACTCTGATCTCCTCTAATCAGTCTATCCAAATATTACTGATAATTCTCCTCATATTCATCATGTTTTACCATATATCTCTCAACATTATCCAGCTTACCATCCATATCTCTCACATGCTCTCGAGTAAGACTCACTTTTTCAAAATCTTTCTTAATAAACCGGTCCGTGAATCGGTAGATGACGAAGCACGTGAAGTAGTAGCACGAGAAGCGAGCAAGCGACGAAGCAGAAGCAGCGAAGCGAGCGAAGCGATAGAAGCCCTACCAAATCCTCCTCTCTAACCAAACTACGAATGTACGGTGTAAGCACCAACGTTTACACTAGTAATTGGTCTCGATGGTCGAAGTACCTCTTCCCGGGTTTCAAATTTCACTCCGGACCTTTCACATAGTGAATGAATCAAGGAAGGAAATCCCATACTGCGATCGTGGTTGATCTAACATAGTTCAAAACATAAGCATAAATTATCCCTCCAATATCAATAGGCTTCCCATGCTGAATACAATGGTTCAACACCGCTCTTTCTCTCGTCACTTCACTGGTATGACTTGAAGGTAATAACTTAGATGAGATAAAATAATGCCATGCTTTAGAAATGGTATTTAATTTGGAAGCAGAAAATTTCACTCTTCTATCATTTGTAATTTTCCATAATCCTCTTCCATCAGTCAGATATTCCATAATCTCATCTAATTCTCCTTCCGAAGGATGATAGTTAGAATAAAAACAGAACATATCAGGAGGTAGTCCATAAAAGGTATTGATTGCACCTGAAGAGAAGTTTACTTCATGCGGAATATAACCAGGACCACTATTATTCTCAATTGACCCTTCAGGAATATAAATTTGATAGAACGGACGATCATTGTTCATTCTTATATCATCTTCTTCAATCCATTTGTTCTTCACAAACATCGCCTTATCAATTTCTTTCAAATACCTTGAATGATTGAATTGCATCTTGAGTTGCCGTCCCATGTGATCCAGATGTAAAGTAATATCATTGATCTTTGCTTCCATTGAAGTCACTCGGGTTTCAATTTTTGCAATCATCTCTGCAATACCTTGAATGCTAACAGCCAGATATCCATTACATAACTCCTTAGCACTATCACTAATGAACTTACTTTTATTAGAATCTTGCTTCTTCTTCATCTCATTCTCCCAGGAAGACATGGTGCTCAAAATTCTCTTCTTAGACTTCAGAAATGAAAATAGGACTTGGGGCAAGTGTTTTCCTTAAGTCAGGACCTTTTTATAGACTTGGGAGATGCTAGAATATTCTCCAACACGTTTAGAATCTACTAAATAACTCCCACAACTTCTACCCCACGATCTAGGCTCTAAATTCACATTTTTCACGTTTTTTAAAACTGTGGCGCCTAAGCGTCAATTAGTCGGCGCTTAGCCGCCAGTGCACAATTTAGTAAAGGTCTGCTAAGTGTCCAAATTCTCATTCTGACTTCTCCAAATCATTAATTAAGGTCAAATAAAATCCACTTAAGTTTAAAAACTCCAAATTACTACCACTAAAAACATAAAAACAAACCAAACAAAGTAAACAAAACACACAAAACAAACATAAAGCAAAGCACTCCGATAAATATGGGTTGCCTCCCACAAAGCGCTTGTTTTAACGTCTTCGACTCGACATACCCAGAACTCATTCTGAGTGACCCAACATTAAATTCTCATCAGATTTAGATTTATTGACTGAAAAATATGGTTTAAGTTTATATCCGTTAACTTTAAATATTTTTCTAAGCTTAGGATCTTGAACATCTACATCTCCATAAGAATAAACTTTTATCATAATGAATGGACCCATCCACCTGGACTTAAGTTTTCCCGAAAATATTCTCAATCTAGAATTATACAGCAAAACTTGTTGTCCTGGTACAAGATTTTTAGTAAGAATCTTCCGATCATGTCATAACTTCATCTTTTCCTTATAAATCTTAGCATTTTCATAAGATTCATTCCTTATTTCTTCAAGCTCATTCAATTGCAATAATCTTTTTTCAACAGCATCTTTCAAATTATAATTGAACTCTTTTATAGCCCAATATGCTTTATGCTCAAGTTCAAAAGGTAAATGACAAGCTTTTCCAAAAATTAGCCTATATGGGGACATTCCTATAGGTGTTCTGTAAGTAATCCTATAGGCCCACAAAGCATAATCCAGTTTAATTGACCAATCCTTTCTATTTGGATTAACAGTTTTTTCAATATTCTTTTAATTTCCCGATTGGATAATTCAACCAAACCACTTATCTGCGGATGATAAGCAGTAGCAATGTGATGATTAATATGATATTTCTTTGCTAACTTCCCGATAATCGCATTTCTAAAATGAATTCCCCATCGGTTATGATTACTCTTGGTATTCCAAATACGCAAAATATATTCTTTTATAAAAACTTTGCAACACTTTGAGCATCACATCGAGGTAAAGCAATAGCTTCGATCCATTTGGAAACATAGTCTATCTGCTTATCAAAATATAAGCATTTTCGAAAGATGGTGTAAATGGTCCAATAAAATCTAATCCCCAAACATCAAATATTTCGACTTCCAACATATAATTGAGGGGCATCTCATTTCTTCTAGAAATATTGCCTACACGGCGACATCTATCATAATTTTTAATATAAACATTCACATCCTTAAAAATTGTAGGCCAATAAAATCTTGATTGTAATATTTTATATGCAGTTTTATCACTTCCAAAATGTCCCCCATAATCAGAATCATGACATTTTTGAATAATTTCATAAGTCTCTTCCAAAGGTACACATCTTTGAATTATAAGATCCTTTCCTTGTTTATATAAAAATGCGTCATCCCAAAAATAAGTCATAGCATCAAACAAAAATTTCTTCTTTTCATGATATGTCAAACCATAGGGTATAATATTACTAACAATAAAGTTTACTATGTCTGCATACCACGGAACACTCCATTCTTTAACAGTGAACAGTTTTTCATCAGGAAAATGTTCATTAATTTCTTTAATATCACAAAAAGAATTTTCAATTTCAAGCCTGGACAAATGATCAACAATTTGATTATCAGAATCCTTCCTATCTACTATCTCAAAATCAAATTCTTTCAAAAGAAGAATCCATCTTATAAGTCTCGGTTTTGCATCATTTTTCTTCATTAAGTATTTGATAGCAGAATGATCAGTATGCACAACACATTTAGTTCCAATTAAATATGATCGAAATTTATCAAAGGCAAATACTATAGCTAATAACTCTTTCTCAGTAGTGGTATAATTAATTTAAGCTTCATTAAGAGTTTTACTAGCATAATAAATTACTTTGAAAATTTTATCATATTTATGACCCAAAATAACACCAATAGCATAATCACTAACATTACACATTAATTCAAATGGTTTTCCCAATTTGGTGAAATTATTACAGGTGCAATGATTAATTTTTCTTTTAATGTTTCAAAGGCTTTACAACAATCATCATCAAAATTAAAAATTGCATCCTTTTCTAGTAAACGGCATAAAGGTTTTGTAATCTTTGAAAAATCTTTGATGTAACGCCTGTAGAATCCAGCATGTCCTAAAAAACTTCTAATTCCCCTTACATTGGTTGGGTAAGGTAAATTAGATATAACTTGAATTTTTGCAGGATCTACCGCCAAACCTTTTTCTGAAATTCCATGTCCCAAAACAATTCCTCCTGCTTCCATAAATTGGCATTTTTCCTAATTACGGACCAAATTAGTTTCTCCACAGCATTTTAGAACTTTAGATAGATGTTCTAAACATGATTCAAATGAAATTCCAAACACTGAAAAGTCATCCATAAAAACTTCAATCCCTTTTTCAATTAAGTCACAAAAAATAGCCATCACACATCTCTGAAATGTAGCAGTGGCAATACATAAACCAAAGAACATTCTTCTAAAATCAAACGTACCATAAGGACTGGTAAACGTAGTTTTGTCTTGATCCTCAGGAGCAATTTGAATTTGGTGGTAACCAGTATATCCATCCAGAAAACAAAAGTATTTATGCCCAGCCAGTCTATCCAACATTTGATGTAGAAAAGGAAGTGGAAAATGATCATTCCTTGTGGCAAGGTTTAATTTTCTGTTATCAATACATATTCACCACCCTGTAACTTGTCATGTTGGTATCATTTCATTCTTTTCATTAAAAATCATAGTTACTCCTCCTTTCTTAGGAACACAATGAATAAGACTAACCCATGCACTATCTGAAATAGGGTAGATAATTCCAGCATCCAACCACTTTAAAATTTCTTTCTTAACAACTTCTTTCATGATAGGATTTAATCTCCTTTGTGGATCAGCCCGCGGTTTGCAATGATCTTCCATAAGAATTCTGTGCATACAATTGAAGAACTGATTCCTTTAATATCAGCAATTGTCCATCCAAAGGCATTCTTGTGCTTCTTCAGAATTTCAAGCAAACTCTCTTCTTCTTTTTCAGTTAATTGAGAGGAAATTATAACAGACAAGGTTGAGGATTCACCTAGAAAAACATACTTCAAATGATTACGAAGCATTTTTAACTCAAGTTCAGGAGGTTTTTCAATTGATGGACCATAAGATTTATCTTTTTCAGTCATATCCAACAATTCAAAACTTTCATGAACATACTTTAAATCTTCTTCTTGAAAATCTTCGAATCAAATAACTCCTCTTCTTGCTTATATTCAAATTCTTCTCTTTCAGCTTTCTCTTCATAAGTAGATTTGAAATGACATTCACTTAAATATTTGATAACATCCATCCTAAAACACTCATCTTCTTTACCTCTTGCAGGATATTTCATCGATTTTGAAATATTAAATGTAACAGTCTGATGATTTAACCTCATTGTTAATTCCCCTTTTTGCACATCTATCATGGCTCTGCCTGTAGCTAGAAAAGGTCTCCCTAAAATTATGGGTATCTCTTTATCTTCCTCCATATCTAACACAATGAAATTCACAAGAAAAATAAATTGATCCACTTTTACCAAAACATCTTCTATAACTCCTTTAGGATATGTGATCGAACAATCTGCTAATTGCAGAGTTATAGTAGTCGGGGTTATTTCTCCTAGTCCTAGTCTTTTGAATATTGATAGAGGCATAAGGTTAATGCTTGCACCGAAATCACATAAAGCTTTTCCACAGAATCTTTCTCCGATAGCACATGGAATTGTGAAACTACCGGGATCTTTAAGTTTTTCAGGAAGCTTTTTCGAATTATCGCCTTGCACTCCTCACTAAGTGCAACGGTCTTATTTTCTTTAAACTTCCTCTTTTTATTAAGAATATCCTTCATAAATTTCGCATAGCTTGGCATTTGTTCTAGGGCTTCAGCAAATGGAATATTAATGGTAAACTTCTTTAATATCTCCAAGAATTTTGAAAATTGCTTATCCAACTTTTGTTGACGAAGTCTCTGAGGAAATGGAGGTGGTGGTTTTTCTAAATCAACCTTAGGTGGAGAAATAGGTCTTTCAAAACCTTTTGGGGTGTCCTCTTTAGGTCTTTCAATCTCTTCTTTGTCTACTTCAGTTTCTTTTTGAACTCTACCTTCCAATTCTTTTCCACTTCTCAATTGAATTGCTTTCACTTGTTCTTTATTCTTTTCTCTTGGATTCACTTCAGTATTACTTGGAAGCATTCCTTGGGATCTATTAGTTAAGGCATGTGCAATTTGTCCCAATCGATTTTTAATATTTCTGATGGTTGCTCCTTGAATTTGTAATTGATTTCCCATATGCGATACTACTTCTTCCATAGACAACTTCTTCTCCTTATTTTGTAAAGCATTGTTATAACCTGAAGGATAAGTTAATCTATTATTATTATTACCTTAGTTGTTCCAATTCCCCAATGGGTTTACTTGGGTGTTCCCCCATTGTTGATTAACACCACCCTGATTATTGTTATTCCAGTTAAAATTTGGATGATTATTCCAACCTGGGTTATAATAATTGGAATATGGGTTGTTAGGTTTGATTATAACATTCACAGTTTCTGGTTAAGAATAAGAATCAACCATTTGGCCTAATGAATTTTGTTCAATAATGAGATTTGGCTGGGAAAAATTCATCCCAAATTGGTCTATCTTCCTTGATGCGACGACAACTTGATTTGCTAACATTGTAAAAGCATCATTTTCAAAAACACTGGCTACCTTTTTAGGATTTAACCTTTCAGAAGGCCATTAAAAATTATTATTAGCCATTTCTTCAATTAAAGCATAAGCATCAGAAAATGGTTTAGACATTAATGATCCACTGACAGCAGCATCGATGATTGATCTAAGAGATCCAACTAATCCATTATAAAAGTTTGAATTATTAACCAATCTGGTATCGCATGATGTGGACATTTCCTGAGGAGATCTTTAAATCTTTCCCATACTTCATATATTGATTCTCCTTCAAGCTGACAAAAAGATATTATATCATTTCTCAACTTAGCGAGTCTTAAATGGTGGAAAATATTTAGCGAGGAATTTTTGTGACGAGTTCATCCCAAGTTCAATTGATCCAGGTGCTAACGAATGTAACCACATTTTAGCTTTATCCCTTAGTGAGAAAGGAAAAAGTCTAAATCTAATAGCATCATCCGAAACACCATCATATTTAAAAGTAGCACACAACTCTAGAAAATTATTAAGATGCAAATTAGATCTTCAGTTGTTGCTCCCCCAAACTGATTATTTGACACCATTTGGATAATAGTAGGTTTAAGCTCAAAAGTATTAGCAGCTACAGCAGGGTTTTGAATACTACCACGAAGTTCATCTACTGTAAGATTAACATAATCTCTTAAAGGTCTTAATTCTTGATGGATGCCTACATTTTGATTTTGATGATTTGCCATTTCTTGAATATTTTTTTCTTTTTCTGTATTTTAAATTTTTTTGATTTTTCT
This sequence comes from Papilionanthe hookeriana x Papilionanthe teres, assembly GCA_022702705.1. Taxonomy (NCBI): domain Eukaryota; kingdom Viridiplantae; phylum Streptophyta; class Magnoliopsida; order Asparagales; family Orchidaceae; genus Papilionanthe; species Papilionanthe hookeriana x Papilionanthe teres. The sequence goes on along the minus strand of CM040427.1, from coordinate 94,829,684 downwards.
GATAGTTCTTTCTAATTCAGAATCGTAAGGCACAAGTCCTTCAGAACTTGAACTACGCATACAATAATAAAACAAAACAAAATACAACACACTAACAAAAACAAAGAAAAGTAAAAAATTTATAATTTCTTAATTCTCTTTAAAATGCAATTTAATTAATTTTCCCCGGTAAAGGCGCCAAAAACTTGATCCCCGATAAATATATGTGCTTACAAATATGATACAAAAATTGGCAACGGCGCCAAAAACTTGGTCCCGTCTGGTAGATATATGTATGTGTGCCAAAAACTTGACTCCACACCAAATATATGTGATTTAGATATAAAAATTATGATTTTATAATATGGGATACTACGCAAGTATACGTATCGTTTATCAAGTAATATAGGACTTTCAGATTAAGCCCCGAGATATCGAACCCACAGAGAAAATGTAAAATCTTTAAAGAAATTAGAGAAATTATCTTTTTACTTTCTTTGATTGTTTTCGAAAAAGTATGTCTTAATTTTGAAAAGTTTTGAAGGTTGATATGTCTTTTGAAATTTTCTTAATAAAATGCTAAACAAAAAATTAAAATTACAATAACTAATAACACTGGATGTAAAATACTATTAACTAGAATATCTTTTTCTTACCTTTCATGAAGTAGTAAAAATTCTTAAATTATTGTTGTGGAATTATTCAAATTTTTGTTGTGGCAGATAGAAGCAAATGTGTTCTTTACCCTTACTTGGTTCTATAAAGAACATAGGTTAATTTGAAATTTATATTATTTTGAACATGGTTAGGAAGGGAAGATATCGGTCTCTCACTCTAGAGTTCCCTCGATCCCCACCACACGGGGCTAACTTCTCATAACAAAACTCAAGACTTCAAACCAAATTAGGGGGTTTTAGCCTCTCACTCTAAAATCCTCTAATTTTACTCCCTTTTATACAAATATCTTCTAATATTACATTCAATTATATGGACTACAGTTCTCACCCATATAATTTCATGTGATTCTTACAAACTTTTATGTGACAATACCACATTGGATCTTACATAATCTCAAGAAATTTTACAACTTAAGAGGCCAAATTAAGAAGTAAACAAAGTTTTTAGAATCAATCTTCACAACTTCTTCCAACTTTTAAACACTTATAGTTTCCACAACAATTCTCTTTAAATTAATTACTTCTCCATTTAAGAAAGAAAAAGATAAAGTAAACTACTCAGAATGCATTGAGAAAATATAAAAACACATTGATTTGACATTAAAAACAACAATAAGAAAAATAATAAACGAAAGCAAATATTAATAAACTAAATAAAAGTAAATACTTATCTAAAAATCCTCTCCACAAGGCTAAGGAAGTTCCTCTAAAACTTTGACTCTTCGCTGAACTACTTCTCAAAGCAAGTTTCCCAACTCCGATGACTCAGACTACAGACTTCAGACTTCAATAAAAACTAAACTAAAAGAAATAAAAGAAGTGGGAAGAAGAATACTTCACTCCGACCCTTTTCTCCTTTCTACTCTCTACTCCTACTCTAGAATAAAAACTCTTAAAAATGCAGTGGAAGAACAAAAGAAAAAAAAGAAAGAAAGAACCCTTGAAAATGCAAAGAAAGAGTCTCCTAATCTTTCCTAAGAGTCTCTTTAAATAGTAAACCAAAAGGTGCCTTGGTGTCTCTTCAAAATGTGTCCAGATTCTATGTATCTACCAAGGAATGCAACCCTTCATTCAAACTTTCCGCCCAAAGGAAGTTATGGACGTTACCACCAAGAGTTGCATCCTATCCCCTTTGAAATTGGTGCCAAATCCATTTGAAATTCAATTTTTAACTGTGGCGGCTAAGCGCCGGCCCAGCGGAGCTTAGCCGCCAGTGCCAAATTTTTTATTTTTCATTTTTTTGCTCCAAATTTGATCCAATTTTGCTCCTTTCATCATGACCATCCATTTTCATCATACCTGCAAGAAAAATGTAAAATACCTTCCATTAAAGTGCAATATCATTAAAAATAGGTATAAAAATGTGCATAAAAATACTATATATTTTAGGTGTATCAAAAAACCTTTTTCTGCTTTAGTTAAGAAGGATGCCAAGTTTACTTGGGACTCTAAATGTCAACATGCCGTCGATGATATGAAACGATATCTAATGACACCTTCTGTCTTAGCAGCCCCAGTCTCGGGTAGACCGTTGATACTTTATACCGCGACTTTAGACGACTCCCTCGGAGCCCTGCTAGCCCTGGCCAATAACGAGGGTAAAGAAAACACTCTCTACTACTTAAGTCGTCACCTAATTCCGACATAAGTAAATTATCCTTCGATTGAGAAGCATTGTTTGGCCCTGATCTTCGCCGCTCAAAAGCTCAGGCATTACATGCTCTCTCCTAAGGTCAACCTTATCTCTAAGTTTAATCCGTTGCAATATTTGATGACCCGACCGATGCTTTCTGGTAGGCTTGCCAGGTGCTCGATGATACTGTTGCAATTCGATATAACTTTCGTTCCTCTTCATGCCGTAAAGGGACAAGTCCTAGAAGACTTCCTCGCAGCGCACCCTTTACTGGCAGAATCGCCTCTCAACGACGATTTGCCAGACGAGCAAATAATGAGCTTAGAAGAACCCGATGATCGACGTTGAGAATTGTACTTTGACGGAGCGTCATCAGCACAAAGAGACAAAGAATTGCAAACGATAGTGCCCGGTAAGGCAGGAATCAGACTAATATTTATAACACCGGAGCGGGGGATGTTAAGATACTCCTACCATTTAACAGAACCATGCACGAATAATGAAGCAGAATATGAAGCCCTTATAACTGGACTGGAATTAGCCATTTGAATGGGGATAACAGATATCGACATCTATGACGATTCGCAGTTTATCATTCAACAGGTCGCAGTACAGTATAGAATTTTGAAACCAAGACTCGAGCAGTACTTTCAGTACGCCATGAAATTGTTGGAACAAATTCCGAATGTAACGATCTATAAGATCCCCAGAAGAGAAAATGCTCTTGCAGACACGCTAGCCCGCCTCGCAAAGGAATTTTCCTGCTTACAGGATGAATCAGTTGAAATTCCAGTTCAGGGACGATTGGTCCTATCACAGCTCGACATGGATGCAATACTAACCTTACATAGTAAATTAACTTCCAAATGATGGCCAAAAACTTGACCCGATTTATAAATAGAGGCTAGTGTGCAAAATCTTAAATGATATAAAAATTGAAAAATATTTTACACACTAGGGGCACTACGCAGGTATACGTATCGCTTCAAGTAATATAGAGTTTTCTTTAAAAACCACAGTATCGATCCCACGAGGAAGTGAAGTAAGAGGTCTTTTGTCAAATTCTAGTCTACTACTAATAGTCCTTAGTTTGGAATGTCAATTAAAATTGTGTTTTATCTAGCAACTACTCCTAAATGCAAGTGTTGAATGTAATAGTAACTATATCTAAATGCAAATAATAATTCTAAAGATAACCCTTTTTGGATGAAATGGTTTGGAGAATTTTGAGATACTAAAAACTACTATTCTTATGTAATGAAATGGATAATGTATATGAATGAGATGCATTTAATATTGCATGTGCGAAATAGGAGAAATCTTATTCTTTACCCTTTGGTTCAAGCATAAAGAACATTGACTAATCCTATGCTTGGTTACTGAATCTGCAGCTAGGCTGGGAGGATACCGGCTCTCACTTCGGAGCTCCCACATTCCCCTCTCCTGAGGGCTAACATCTACACTTCATCATCCAAACGATAGGACCGAATTGAGGATTTTAGTCAGTCACTCTAAAATCTCCAATTCTACGCTCGATAATTATATTTCCCTATTTATTTGCACTCAATCCCCATGAATTACGAAATTCATTCACGAACATTAAATGTTGTTCCACTTTGTTGAGAATTACACCGCCCATTTGGGACAATGCAATTACAACGAATTTTAACAATACAACGGGCCCTTATGGTAATGTAAATGAAGTGCAAGTAAAAACCATCACATTTATAATTAAAAATCTTTTAGCAAGCATCCCAATATCTTAATCATGAATCCTACTCATTGAAAAAAAAAGTAGAATAGAAACAATGACATAATTTTCTTATGCCACTATTTCAAAAGAAGAAGAAAGAGTAAGAAAGATACATCACAAAGCACGAAGAAAACTCAACGAAAACTTCATTAAACCAAAGCAAATCCACTAGGTAAGTGTTTACAAAATCATAAGATAATGAAGAACAATACTTAGCTTTTTCCCTTTGAAAGAATGACAAAGATCTTTCCCACAAAGTCTCCCGGCAATCCATGCAATGCTAGCGAAATCCCTTACAAATTCTCTCAAAATATCCTCTCCAATCTCTCCAAAAGTGTAGAAATCTACATTTCTACTCCTATTCTAAAATTCCTAAACATTCTCCAAGTTTTTCCTAACATTCCTCTCTTTTTTCTCTACTGTTTCTCCCTACTTTTCTAACATAAATTCACCATTTTAAAGAGTATGGACAAATTTCTTAGAGTTCCCTCAAGCACCCCTTCGAAAAAACGTCCAAATACGTTGAATTTCGGCCCAAAACTGCTAAAAGTCGGTCCATAGTCGTCCGGGTACTATTGGCGGGGTTGAGGGCGCTGTCGGCAAGCTTTTCGGTCATATTTCGGCCTTCTCGGAAAAATCCCGCCGTCGGCGGCCTCGAGGGCACCGTCGGCGGGCAGACTGCTACGCAGCTCCACCATTTTGCTCCGTTTGGCTCCATTTTAGCTCCGATTCACCCCATTTCAGTTGTGTTGCGTTCATAATAGATAGCTCTACAAAATAAACATAAAAACAACCTTTCTTTAAAGTTTAATCTCATTAAAAAATATGCAAGAAGTGTAAGAGAGTTTACGCATCGAAAAACTTATCGAAAGGTGTGAGGGCAAAATTTCATTTCTTGCTCATTTTTGCTCCAAATTGCACCATTTTTGCTTCTTTTTCTCCAAAATTCATTTCTTATACCTAAAACCAAAAAACATACAAAATATCTTCCTTTTAAAGTGTAATATCACCTAAAATGAGTAAAATCATATAGAAAAAAAACATATATTTTTTAGGTTGGCAAAATCCCCCAAACTTTACTGTCACTTGTCCTCAAGTAAAACTTTAACTTAAAAAATAAAATATGTTGACTTGTGGTTGTGGGTTTCAATAGAGTTTCCTATAACTTCATCTCAGAAATGTTATAGTATAACATATGAGAAATTCTAGTAAATCAACCTAGGACTATAGTATAAGAATATCTCATATTCAACTTAGGAATCCTGATTTTCTATTTACTTCAAAAGTTATTGAAAATTGTCAAACTAAAGATTCATAGATAATATAAAAATTGAATTTAAGCTCCTTATCTATACCAATTTAACCAATACCTTTTGAAATAAGAATAAGCTTAGGATTGTTTTTAAATTTTTTCATTTAAAAAGATTCAAGTGAAACCAATTTTTGATTAGGCTTCTCCTCAAGCTTCTCCTCACTTATTTTCTTTTCTTTCGGAATCATTTTTAATCCTCTTTTTTTTACTTTTTTTTCTTTCGGTACCATTTTTAATCTTTTTTTTACTTTTTTTTATGTGAGGATTACTATATCTGGATAGGGCTTTAATAATTTTGAATTTCACTATCCTCTCTCTAAAATCCAAAACTCAAAACTTTCTCTCACTTTTTATAAGTGTAAGTATTAGTTCAAAAAAGATTTTTAATAAAGGCTCAATTCTCATTAAGTATAAATCTAAGAATTCTAGCTTTTCAAATATTCAACTCCTTTCTACCATAAATAGAAAAATCATTTTTCCAATGTTTCCTACAAAATATCTTAACTCTAGAACAATTTCTTCACTAAGGATTTCAACTAAGTTATTTTTCTAATATTCCTAAAATTGAAATTATAGTAACCTAAAGGTAACACCACATACCACAAGCCATTTTAAAAGTGATATCAAATTAAATACAGGCTACTGAGGACAAATAAAGTTACATTTAAAATTTTTTTTCTCCCCCCAAACTTATATTTTAAAATATTTTGTAATTAATTCCATAAAATGTTATAGGAAGAAAAAGTAAAGGTTGAATCTACTTATTACTACAACATCCTATCAAATTCATATACATGCATAATCAAGATAGAATGACTGTAGGAGAAAGTAAATCTAACCTAAAACATGCTTGTAATAAAATTACACTAAAAGGAAGTATTTTCACATTAAAATTTTATTTTTCTTCCTACTCCCAAACTTAATTTTTTTAACATATATAGCATTCAATACAGAAAATATAAGCAGGAAGAAAAACAGTTTAGAAATTCTATCTATCACAAATGTCTATCAAGTCCATTTGCAAGTATTCATTAGGACAGAACAATATGCAGCATAAAGTAAATCTAAACTAATCATGCCAGAATGAAATTCACTAAATAAAAGTCTAACTAGCATAGCATGTATCAACAAGGGAATATAAAAATATTCTTCGATTATTATATAAAATTGTAACACTAGCACAAACACACAATTCAAATACAAACGCACAAGATAAATGAGGTCAATTCTTCTTTAAACTCATCACATCTTACAAACTTACTTTCGATTTCTATCGAAATCACTACACAGATAAATAAGGTGCATTTTAAATGGTTTTATAGATTATAATCCAAAAGATAAGATTATCCCTGATAAATTAGTTTTCGGACACCAATTTCAAGCATCATCTAATCCCTATAACCAAGCACCTCTAACTGTTATAAAGATAGTGTAAGATCATCCACATGGTATTCATCAAATAGGTTCGCGACTCCTACCTAATGAAAATAAAGTTGCAGAAAAGAAGTAACAAATTAAGATGGAACTATTAATGTTCAAAATTCATATTTCTCTTGTAAAACTCAAGTCTGGGTGAGACCAAAGTCACAGTGGACTTGTTAATGCAACTACTACAAGAGATCAAGTCTAGCCATAATAAGAAGTTTAGGAATCACCTCTCTCATGACACACAAAGATCAAACTACTAACAATCCAAACATCAACCAACAACAATCAAACTTATCAATCCATAATGACACATAAAGATCAAGTAAATCCACTCTAAAGCAAACACTATACAACACTAACAATCATAACTCTTAAGCACACTAAATCAAAGAACACTGATAAATATGGGTTGCCTCCCATAAAGCGCTTAGTTTTAACGTCACGAGCCTGACAAATGATTCCTCCTAGATCAAAATTCCAATTAAGTAATCCTCGATCAATCGCCCAATCATTTCTAGATCCAGGGATTCTTATAAAATCCTCAAATTTTAATTTTTCATTCAACTCTTCCTTTTCAGTTTGATTTATATCATAATTCCTCATATTTCTTTCAAGATCCAATATTCTTCTATTGATTTTTTGAAATTGCATATTAATATCATCCTTGAAATTTATAAGAAATGGATCTTTATAAGATACTTCAATATCTCTCAAATTTTGGATCGAATTCTCTTTAGATAATTCAGATTCTGGATCAAAATCTTCTATATTATTCATTTGTTTTAAATTATCTTCCAATTCTTTCCCTTGGTAATTATTAAATGATGGAGGATCTATCTTAGTTGAGGAAATAGGTTTTTCTAATTTCTTAGGAATTTTTTCCAATGGTCTTCAAATATCCATATCCTCTTTTCTCAACTTAAAGTTCTTTTGAAATATATCCTTAAATTCTCTTCCAAGTCCTAGTTCAATAAGTTTATCTTGTTCATCATTCAATTTAGGTTTTTCTTATGATTGAGTCACATCTAAAGATATAAAGACTGGTTGTGTAGATGAATTCCCTAAATAGATAGGCTTTAAAATTGTATGGGGTACATCCATCTTAAGTTCATGAGATTTTTCAACAAATGGAATTAAAAGTTTACTATTTTTGGCAGCGTCCATCATTTCACACCTCTCATGAACATACATACAGTCTTCTTTAAATAACATTTTCAAATCATCATGAAAGTCTATTTCAACCTCATATGTTATTTTACTCTCAAAACTTTCTTGGAAATGGTCTTTACTTAGATAATCAATTTCATCTATCCAAAAACAATCATCATCTTTTCTCTCAGCTGAATATTTCATAGTCTTTAATACATCAAAAGTAACCTCATGGTCATTAATATTCATAGTCAACTTTCCTTTTTGCACATCTATCATAGCTTGTCCAGTAACAAGGAAAGGAATCCCTAAAATAATTGGAACTTATTTATCTTCCTCCATATCTAATATAATAAAGTCCAAAGGAAAGATAAATTTATCCACTTTAACAAGCACGTCTTCTATAACTCCTTTTGGATAAATGATAGATCGATCAGCTAACAGAAGGGTTACAGTAGTGGGAGAAATATCGACTAAACCTAACCTTCGAAATATAGATAGAGGCATCACATTAATGCTCACTCCTAAAACACATAAAGCTTTTCTACATAATATTTTTCCAATTGCACAAGGAATTGTAAAGCTACAAGTTTCTTTAAGTTTCAGACGAATATTTTTCTGAAGTATAGCGCTGCACTCCTCACTTAGTGCAACTGTCTCATAATCCCTAAATTCCTTTTCTTGTTTAATGTATCCTTAATAAACTTTGCATAACTTGGCATTTGTTCCAATGCTTCAGTGAAAGGAATATTTATCGTTTACTTCATAACTACTTTCATGAACTTTAAAAATTTTTTATCCAACTCATGCTGTCTAAGTTTTTGAGGAAATGGAGGTGGTGGTCTTTCCAAACTGATTTTAGTTTGAGATATTAATTTTTTCAGATCCTTAGAAACATGTTCTTCAGGTCTTTTAGTTTCCTTTGTTTCTCTCACAACATCTTTCTCTTTTCTAACCACATCCTCAATCTCTCTTCCACTTTTTAATTGGAAAACTTCTACTTGTTCATTAGTGTTCTCTTTATGGTTAATGTCAATGTTCCTAGGAAGTGTTCCTTGGGTTCTATTGCTAAGTGAATTAGCAATTTGTCCCAGTTGATTCTCTATGTTTCTAATAGCAACATTTTGACTTTGTAACTGGTTTCCCATTTGCAATACCATTTCTTCCAATGACATCTTCTTATCCTCAAATTGTTGATCATTGTTAGAGTCCGGTGTATATGAAGGTCTATAGTTTGTGTTCCCTTGATTAGTCCAACTTCCATTACGATTTGCGTGATTATTTTCCCATTTTTGGTTTCCACCATCAATAGTATGATTCCAGTTAAATTTAGGATGGTTCTCCCCATATAATAAGTTAGAATCAATCATATGCCCTAATGAACTTTCCTCACTTACAGGAGTAAATTGAGGTTGGTTCATTCCAAATTGGTCCAACTTCCTTGATATTGCAGCAACCTGAGATGCAAGAATTGCAATCACATTTGTATCATGAACACTAGCTACATTTTTATGATTTACCCTTGTAGAAGGCCATTGAAATTCATTTGTAGCAATTTTTTCAATTAACTCATACGCTTCATCAAATGGTTTTGACATTAATGATCCACCAACAGCAGCATCAATAATGGACCTAAGGGATCCTACTAACCCATTATAAAAAGTTTGAATGATTAACCAATCGGGCAGAGCATGGTGTGGACACTTTCTTAGGAGTTCCTTAAATCTTTCCCAGGCTTCATATATTGATTCTCCTTCATATTGAAAAAATAAGATAATATCGTTTCTTAGTTTAGTAGTCCTTGAAAGTAGAAAATACTTAGCTAAGAATTTCTGAGTTAACTCCTCCCAATTTTTAATAGAGCCAGGTGCTAACGAGTATAACCACATTTTTGCCTTATCCCTTAGTGAGAAAGGAAAAAGCCTTAGTCTAACAGCATCGTCTGACATACCGTTATAACGAAATGTATCACAAAGTTCTAGAAAATTTGATAAGTGTAAATAGTGATCCTTCGAAGGAGTTCCCCAAACAGATTGTTCTGCACCAGTTGGATAATCTCAGGATTTATTTCAAATGAGTCAGCTTCTACGACAGGGTTTTGTATACTTGAGTGAATTTCATCTGTCGTAGGATTTACGTAATACCTCAATGAAGTATGATGATTTTTCAAGTTATTATCTTGAAAGTTTTCCATCTCCATTTCTAGTTTTTAGAGTCCTTTCTGTATTTTTATTTTTTTATTTTTTTCAAAATCGGGATCATAAGGCACAAGTCCTGCATATCCTTTGTTTCACATACGTAACACAACAAACAATATATTAACAATTAAACAAATAATAGATGAAATATACTCAACACAACAAATCATTTTTACGAACACCTTGTTTTTCACACAAACAGTTTTTTCACAACATTTTTTCTTATAAAAACACTTTTCACACAAAACAGTTTTTACGGCACTACAGTTTTCCAAGTATAAGCCTAATTACTTCAACTAAAATTATCCTAAAGTTCTTACCGAAGCTTCCCCGGCAATATCGCCAAAAACTTGACCCAACCCGCAATTACGCAGTAAATGAACTTCCAAAAGATGGCAAAAAACTTGACCCAATTTATAAATAGCGGCTAGTGTGCAAAATCTTAAATGATATAAAAATTGGAAAATATTTACACACTAGGGGTACTTCGCAAGTATACGTATCGCTTCAAGTAATACAGAGTTTTCTTTAAAAACCCCAGTATCGATCCCACGAGGAAGTGAAGTAAGAGGCCTTTAGTTAAATTCTAGTCTACTACTAATAGTCCTTAGTTTGGAATGTCGATTAAAATTGTGTTTTATCTAGCAACTACTCCTAAATGCAAGTGTTAAATGTAATAGTAACTATAACTAAATGCAAATAATAATTCTAAAGATAACCCTTTTTGGATGAATTAGTTTGGAGAATTTTGAGATACTAAAAACTAATTTTCTTATGTAATGAAATGAATAATGTATAGGAATGAGATGCATTTAATATTGTCTGTGCCAAATAGGAGCAATCCTATTCTTTACCCTTTGGTCCAGGCATAAAGAACATTGACTAATCCTATGCTTGGTTACTGAATCTGCGGCTCGGCTGGGAGGATATCGGCTCTCACTTCGGAGCTCCCACATTCCCCTCGCCTGAGGGCTAACATCTACACTTCAGCACCCAAACGATAGGACCGAATTGAGGATTTTAGTCTGTCACTATAAAATCTTCAATTATACGCCCGATAATTATATTTTCCTATTTATTTGTACTCAATCCCCATGAATTACGCAATTCATTCACGGACATTGAATGTTGTTCCACTTTGTTGAGAATTACACCGCCCATTCGGGACAATGCAATTACAACGAATTTTAACAATACAATGGGCCCTTAGTGTAATGTAAATGAAGTGCAAGTAAAAACCATCACATTTATAATTAAAACATCTTTTAGTAAGCATCCCAATATCCTAATCATGAATCCTACACATTGCAAAAGAAAATTTGAATGGAAACAATGACATAATTTTCTTATGCCACTATTTCCAAAGAAGAAGAAAGAGTAAGAAAGATACATCACAAAGCACGAAGAAAACACAACAGAAACTTCATTAAACCAAAGCAAATCCACTAGGTAAGTGTTTACAAAATCATAAGATAATGAAGAACAATACTTAGCTTTTTCCCTTTGAAAGAAAGACAAAGATCTCTCCCACGAAGTCTCCAGGCAATCCATGCAATACTAGCGAAATGCCTTACAAATTCTCTCAAAATCTCCTCTCCAATATCTCCAAAAGGGTAGAAATCTACATTTCTACTCCTATTCTAAAATCCCTAAACATTCTCCAAGTTTTTCCAATTATTCCTCTCTTTTTTATCTACTGTTTCTCCCCACTTTTCTAACCTAAATTCGCCATTTTTCAGAGTATGGACAAATTTCTAAGAGTTCCCTCAAGCACCCCTTCGAAAAAGCATCCAAATACGTTGAATTTTGGCCAAAAACCGCTAAAAGTCAGTTCATAGTTGTCCGGGGCGCTGTCGGCGGGTGCGCTGTCGGTGAGCTTTTCGATCATATTTTAGCCTTCTCGGGAAAATCCTGCCATCGGCGGCCTCGAGCGCCCCATTTCAGTTGCGTTGCGTTCGTAACAGATAGCCCTACAAAATAAGCATAAAAACAACCTTCTTTAAAGTGTAATCTCATTCAAAAATATGCAAGAAGTGTAAAAGAGTTTAAGCATCGAAAGACTTATCGAAAGGTGTCTAGGCAAAATTTCATTTTTTGCTTGTTTTTGCTCCAAATTGCACCGTTTTTGCTTCTTTTTCTCCAGAAGTCATTTCTTATACCTAAAACCAAAAAACATACCAAATACATTTCTTTTAAAGTGTAATATCGCTTAAAAGGAGTAAAAATCATATAGTAAAAAGCATATATTTTTTAGATGGGTCAAATACCTAAGTCAGAAAAAGAAGAAGAAACAGTTGCAACAGTAGCTGAAACTACAGAAGATTGGCGGTAGCCATTAATAGAATACCTACAAATAGGAAACATGCCAGACGATATGTCATTAGCCTATCAGATCAAGAAAAGAACTGTTTCATACGCAATAATAAACAATACGTTATATAGAAGGTCTTTCGACCAGATATGGCTAAGGTGCTTGAGCGAGTCTTAGGCTCGTGAAATTGTTAAAGAAGTGCACTCAGGACTTTGTAGCACTCACCAGTTAGGTCCAAAGATTAAAATGAAAATTAAGAGACTAGGATACTATTGGCCCTCAATGATGACCGACTGCATGAAAGTTGCCAAAATTTGTCACCAGTGCAAAGTGCATGGAGTGGTTCTACATCAACCCCCAAATGTGTTACATCTGACAATCGCGTTGTGGCCATTTGAGTGTTGGGGCACAAATATTGTGGGTCCGATAGAACCGCCTTCTTCAAGAAGACATCGCTTCATTCTTGCAGCTACAAATTTCTTTTCAAAATGGGCAGAAGCAGTACCACTTCGAAGTGAAAGCACATCACGTGTTACAGTTCTTCAAGAATCAAGTCGTCTACCGTTTTAGGGTACCGCGCAGAATTATCTCAGATAACGGATCAGCTTTCAGAAGCATGAAGATCAACAATTTTGTCAAAAGACATGGGATCGATTGGCGTTATTCGACGATCTACTACCCAAGAGAAAACGGCTTGGCCGAGGCTTTTAATAAAACTCTCATCCAGATCTTAAAGAAAACTTTGGACGACAACAAGAGAAATTGGCACGAGAAGTTATTAGAAGCCTTATGGGCCTACAGAACAAATTTCAGAACTCCTACTCAGTCTACACATTACGCTTTAGTGTACGGGTCCGAGGCCGTCTTACCCTTAGAGGTTCAGCTTTCATCTCTCAGAATTGAAGTCCTGAAAAAGATCACTACAGAAGAGAACGCCAGACTATGACTAGAAGAACTGGAAAGCTTGGAAGGGAAATGACTTTCAGCGCAGCAGAATCTGAAATTGTATCAAGCTAAGATTATCCAGGCCCACGACAAGCTGGTCCACCCAAGAACTTTCAAAGTCTGTGACTTGGTTCTAGTTCTCAAGAGACCTATTCTTGCACTATACAAGATAAGAGGTAAATTTGAACCGACTTGGGAGGGACCGTTCGTGATTGAGACAGTCTACTCAGGAGGTTCCTACCAACTAGTGAATTGCCGTGGAGAACGACCTATGCTTCCAATCAATGGACGATATTTGAAGAAGTATTACGTAACCTGATGTTCCGAAGGATGGAGTCCCATCCCTAGAAGCACGGGCAGAGTGATTACCTGTAACTGGGTCCGAACCCAAAATTTAAATAAAAAATGATGAACAAATTTTTGTGATAAAAAGAAAATATGTGAAAGAAACCATCATAATAATGAAATTTCGACCTTTCCTTTCAAATCAATTTCATTCTCGTTTTGTTCCTTACCTTTTCCTATCTTAATAAAACTCAAACGAAATAAATAAATAAAACTATTTCATTAATGAATGAATTTTATTATTGTTCCCATTCCTAGTACAACCGCTGATCATTTCCTTGTCTTTCGCAGGGAAATGTTGAATGGGCGGTTGGTTCTGAACTTCAAGAATCGTGTGACTCTAGCACTCGATGAAAAGAAGATGAAGGATGGGGCCGTGATTGAGATCGACTCTGATTTAACACCGGCCAGCTTGCAGTACTAGGAGGCCAATTGGACCCCGATCGACCGGGATGTGTTCCGCAGTCAGACAGTGGTAAAATTGAGTAGCTCGAGTCGGCAATCTACCGACAGAAAGAGGAAAGTGAACACCGCTTATGTAATGAGAGAAAAAAAGAAAGTTAAGTCCATGGTTACTACGGCAGAGGGTAATCTTGTCAGCGCCGTGCCCACAGAGGTTCAAGGAGTAAGAAGGGCTACTCTCATTCCTACCCAGTGAAGAAATAAGAACCGCCGCATTCACAGGATGCTGAGCAAGCTAGCAGCGGACAAGCATAGGGAGACAGTTGCTACTGTCAGTGCAAGTACCTCGAAGAAACTGGTTCGGTAAGAACCAGAAAAGAGAAGGTCAACTCCAAGAACAACAGAGAAGATGAAAGAAATTCTGAGAAGAGCAAGAACAGAATCAGTGCCACGACACGAGACAGATACACCAGTTCTGAGGAGCATCGTTGCAAAAACAACCCCGGATGATGTCTTGACAGAGACTATCCCTGAGGAGGTGAAACACATAGGAGAGCATGCTGGGGTTGAGCAATACATCCCACAGTATATTACTAGACCCCAAAGATTGCAGATAACTCCAGAATATGAGCTGGAGAGGTTGCAGAAAGTTGAAAAGAAACCTTTGAATATTTTGAAAGAATTCGAGGCAAGAAGATCAATATCCTGGAGGGCCTTGAGCAACATACGAATGTGTTTTCAGACTACGAGCAGGAGCAGATTGTGGACTGCGTCGTCAAGCTTCAAAAGATGGGCTGAGCTGGTCGTTTGAGAGACAAGACCTACTCAGAACCCCGAAGGTGGATGAAAGGAAAAGGAAGAGTTACAATCCAGTGCGGGTGTTGTTACAACTTCGCCGAGAACAGGAAAGGAAATCCGCCAGGGATACTCCGTCGCAGTGAGGTGGATCCGAAGCCAAGAATCATCAAGAGAATGGTGAAAAGGATGGATACCCAACAGCTGCATCATCAACATATACAAAGAAGGAGACTGCATACCGCCACACATAGATCATCATAATTTCGTCTGAACCTTCTACACAGTGTCTTTCGTCAACCAGTGTAACATCATGTTCGGATCAGACCTCTGGATAGCAGGCCCCGGAGAATTCTGAGGGTCAGTGGAGATACCTTTACCAGTAGGTTTCGTTTTGGTGTTAAAAGAAAATGGAGTAGACATTGCAAAGCGCTGCATCCCAGGCGTAACTTTTCAACGGATCTCCATCACTTTCAGGAGGATGGACGACAGCAAAATGCCTTTTCACTTTCAGTTGGATCCAAAGTTAGAGAGCCTCCAGCCTTACGAACTGTGAGCTACATGAAAAATAGCACACCTCCAATGCACATCCGAACGTCATTTCCTGCCAAGGATGGCTTGGAAGGTGGTGTTATTGCCCATGTGTCTCACTATTCAAACATAGATTTTGACAGATGATTTTGGAAGAAACCTGTAAGAACCTTACGCAGTCCATTTTGGATTTATAAAGATTGTATGAGATGCTTAATTTTTAAGGAAAATATCATCATATTTTGGATCAAGCTATATGATGTATTTTCAATAAATTGGAATGGAAACGACCATGTCGTGTTTTGCCTTCACTTCTTGTGTGCAAATTTGACTGGGAAACGCCACTAAGTTGAATGAACTTCGAATGAAGAACGATTTAAAAATAAATGAGAACTCATTTAAAAATCTGAATGTCAAAATGAACTCCAAATTAACATGAATTCTAATTGAACGAAAATAAAATTGAATCACTAAAAAACCAAACGAAACAAATCTAAGTCTCGAATTGAATTCCGATCTAAATCCCCTGATCTGAACTTTTCAATTCTTCTTCAAACCTGAATCTGTTTGAAACTTCTTCGAAATTTGAATCCTTTCCTCGACTTGTCGCTAGGTCGATTTTTTTCCGGCTTGGTACGCTAACCAGCTCCTTTCAAGTCTCTTTCTTCTGTGTGTTAGGGGATCGACTAGTTCTATTAACACAGAGCCATGAATTTTGTTCAATTTGGTTCAGATGGCATGGAGCTAGGTCCCTCTTTACATGGATCTCCTTTTCGAGAAACCCTTCGGGCGGGATTTGAAGCGCCTTCATATCCCATTTTCAATTTTCGAGGTCGATACCTAAATTCCGACTCTCTTTCTGAGATTGATACCTAAATTTCAATTCTCATCCTTCCAAGACTGGTACCTAAATTCCAGTTCTCTCCTTTCGAGGTCGGTACCTAAATTCCAACCCTCTTTCTGAGGTCGGTATCAAAATTTTGACTCTCTTTCGAGGCTGGTACCTAAATTCCAGTCCTCATTTCTGAGGTCAGTACCTAAATTCTGACTCTCTCCTTTCGAGATGGTACCTAAATTCCGACTCTCTTTCGAGGCTGGTACCTAAATTCCAGTCCTCATTTCTGAGGTCAATACCTAAATTCTGACTCTCTCCTTTCGAGGTCGGTACCTAAGTTCCGACTCTCTTTCGAGGCTGGTACCTAAATTCCAGTCCTCATTTCCGAGGTCAGTACCTAAATTCTAACTCTCTTTCGAGGCTGGTACCTAAATTCCAGTCCTCATTTCCGAGGTCAGTACCTAAATTCTGACTCACTCCTTTCAAGGCCGGTACCTAAATTCCGACTCTCTTTCGAGGCTGGTACCTAAATTCCAGTCCTCATTTCCGAGGTCAGTACCTAAATTCTGATTCTCATCCTTTTCGAGGTCGGTACCTAAATTTTGACTCTCTTCCGAGGCTAGTACCTAAATTCCAGTTCTCACCTTCCGAGGTCAGTACCTAAATTCTGACTCTCTCCTTTCAAGACTGGTACCTAAATTCCAATTCTCTCCTTTCAAGGTCGGTACCTAAATTCTGATTCTCACTTCAAGGCTGGTACCTAAATTCCAGTTCTCTTTGTAATCCCGAGGTTGGAACCTAGGTTCCAAGTCTAATTCCAAATCCAGAATTTCCACGGAATCGATCTTGAAATTAATCCTCAATCGAACTTTAATCTAAATTGAAACTCTGAACAAATCAAAATTCAAACTAAAAGATTAAAACTTGAAATAAAAACTGAAACCAATCTAAAATCTAATATCTCTAGATCTTGTGATTTGGAATTCACCTCCTTTTCCCCAGCGAGAGTTCTGGAATCTTCAGTCTTGGAGATTTACCTAATACTCCTCAGTGGAAATTTTTCTATGCTTTGTTCTAAGTGTGACACTTAGACGTCTGTGTTGGTTTTGTTAATCTCTTCGGTCAACGCCAATACGTGCGGTGTGCTTGGTTAGCACACCACACTTATTGGGGGTCCATTTGTTGACCTCATTTTTGGTGAGGTATTTTCTTTCCTTTTAGTGCTTATGCTTAGGATCTAGCCATAGGAATTCTCCTTGACTATTCTAGAAGACTAGAGATGGAACCCACCATTTAGAAATTCAAAGCAAATCTTGATTCTCTTTAGAATCTTACATAGATGGTCATCAACCTCCAAACCACTTGGAAGGTTGGGACCAATGTGTAGGAAGACAAAGATGAATTCCTATAGGATATGCAAGCCTTAGGATAACCCTTGGTGGCCTGGTCCTGGTGAAGCCTGGCTTGTACACACTGCACTTCCACACTCATCGTAAACCCTGAACCATTCTTACCCAATCTTGACTCCTGGTTCATTGGAGCACTCATGTGGTTAAGCCCAAACCCCTAGCCCTTGGCTAAGAGGGTTAAGAACAACCTATGAGATGTTCAAAATGGACATTTCTTGGTCCATGGCTCACTTTAAGCTTTTCCACAATCTCAACCTTAACCAAACTCCACTTTTGCCAAAATTCATGGTTTTGACATTGGGTCCTTAAACCTACCTAAGATTAGCTAAATTGCCCCTATAACCACAAAACTCTCCAAAACTTCCCAAAAATTACGCAAAATTCCCAAAAATCCTAAAAATCATTTTGAAACAATTCTCACCTCTTAAATCCACCAAAATACCCCAATACCCTCCAAATAACCTCCAAATACCCTAAATACCCTTTTGGCCCAAAAATCCAAAAATTCCAAAAATTCCCAGAAAATTCCAAAAAAATTCTAAATATTCCCAATTTCATTTTGTTCAACTACACTATAAGCTAATTTTTCCAAAATAACCCACTTTTATCAAAATCCCCAATTTGACCCATTTTTAACCCAAATCCCCCAATGTCAAACCAAACCAACCCATTAGACGTCAATCTTGCCAAATTTTAATTCTAAACTTTAACTAAACATCCTCAATACCAATCTAAACCAAATCCAAGTCCAAGTTGGTTCACATTTGAGTTCAATTCCATTTGAGACCTAAATCCTCTATTTGCCTAATTAATCGAAAATTCCCCAATTAACCTAATGTCAACCATTTCCCCCCAAATTTCAAGCCTAAACCTTCCATGGCACTCCCATGGAACCCATGAAACCTTCAATTGTACTAATTTGAGCTCAAACCTAACCTAAATCCATTTGAAATACAAAATATCCCATTTTAACCTAAATGGAATTCATGCCCTAAATCTACCAAATTGATTGACCTAATCTTAAAACTTCCTCCCAATTGATGTTGGGAACTCTTCAATACATTCCCCTAAACCATTTGAAATGCACAATTGGGTCTAAACCCCACCTTAAACCAACTTGGGCCCAACTTGATCCAACCTTGCCCAAATTAACCAAAATCTCAAAACCCATCAAATTGACCTTTCAATTGAACTCAAAACCATTCCATGTCTTCATGAAAGTTTTTCATGGCAATCATTCCTACAATGTTGCTCAAGACACTTGGACCCAAATCAAACCCAAACTCAAGTTAGCCCAACCTAAACCCAAGTGAGCCAATTTGAACCCATGGCCTAACCTAACCAAATTGAACCAAATGTGGCTAAACCAACTCTTTCACAGCCACCATTTGAACCCTAGGAACCACCCTAGATCCACCTAGCCCAAGCTAAGTGAGCCATGGACCAAGGGTCCCCCATTTTAATTGATCTCTTCCCTTAAATGGTTAAATCCACCTTTTGCCTCATCCCAAATCCCCCCTTGTCTGGTTTATCACCATTAAACCCTACCACCTGACTCACCTGACTTGGGGCCAGCTCCCCTGTCCTTACCAGCCGGCCTAGTCACCAGAGGGGACCAAAACCAAGAACCAACACCTACCTAAACTCACCCAAATCTCTCCAACTATCCACCTCAACCAAAATTGAACTTGGAGCTCCACTGCCCTCCACCTAAGCACTTAAATTCACCCCACAATTGAACCCTGGCTCAACCCCATGGCCCTGGCCATATAACTCACATCACTCGGTCATGAGAGAGGTGTTGAAACTTTTTTCATCAAAACCCCTCCCAATTGCTTCCAGAGCTCCTCCCAGCCAAGAGAAGCTCAGCTCCACTGTTTTCCAGCCTTCATCCCCACTGGCTGAGCTCAATTTTGGAGCTCAATCTCAGGCCAGAAACAGGACATTCCCTGAAACTCCATCAAACCTCAATTAACTTCTCCCACACCTTCACCAGAGGTAGAGAGGAAGTTCCCCAGTGAAAGCCCCCTCACCAGGCCAGCCATTTGATCTATCGGCCAGAGCTTGAAATCGGGCTTGGACGAAGTCATACCTAGGCGATTCACCAGGACCAGAGGCTTCATTCGTAGGCTCCTCCAGCTCCAACGAACGTGTTGAGCACATTCAATCGAGGCTTCACCTCTTGAACCAAGGTATGGAAACTCCTCTTGCTCCCGAGCTTCCAGCGATTCCCTATTTGTTTTGATTCAATTTCAATGCGCATTAGCCGTATAGATGTGTAGCCCTTGCTTAGACGAGCATGTAGAAAGAAACCGCACTCGATTTGGTTGAGTATGGAGTTCTTAGGGTTAGAAGGTAGAAGGCTCTCGGGATGCACCAGTCGTAGACGATGACCAGCTGCTGTTGGATCGAGCGTGTATCGGACGGACGGCCAGGATCGCGCCGGATAGGAGCTTGGAACTGAACCGCGGGCCGCGTGGCTGCCGAGTCAGATAGTTGCGCCTAATCAAACCCCGCCTGTGGAGCTTCGACCCGTCGCATGTTGAGGTGGTGCCGCGTCGAATAAGTAGATAAATAAGGTATTTTTGAATTAATTAAATACCAGAATATTTAAAAAACCATATCTTTGTGCAGAAAAATCACAAAAATAAACTAAAAATACCCTATTGCTTAGTGAACAGAGGGAAACAATGTGGGAAAAGAATCAAGCTATTTTATTGAGTATTTAACTTTTAATTATTTTTATACTGATCTGAGTATTTTAATTCTCCACTCACACACACAATTCACCATGACATGAGATCATAGGGCTTTTATAGCCTCTGATCTTGGGAACATTCGCTGAATTTTCCAAGGCCAGAGGCTATGTCTTTATGAAGATATCTATTTTCCAAGTTTTTATGCTTGTTTTGGTATTTTAATTCCAGTAATTAGCATACTGTTTGGAAAACTCTAAAAAAATTAGGATAAGTTCCATTTGACCAGAGGAGCTTGGGATAATTACCTTATGACTTAAAACATTGTAAATAACCCTAATGGCTCACTTGATTCAAAACAAACTTTGAATTAATTAGAGCAAAATAAAAATTAAAATAACTTGAAATCAATTCTCCACTGATCTTTATGGTCAGAGGGCCCCCCTAAAAAGTTTGAATTTAATTAAAAATGGTTTAACCCATTAAATGGATTTTCTAAGTAACTTAGCCACTTTTAAACTTTAAAAATTCATAAAACTTAAAATACATTTAAAAAATTCAACAAATTGATTTTAGAGACTTTGTGGTACTAGAAGAGTCTAAGAAAATTAAAATTGGATTTTTCCTAAAAACTTCATTTTTAACCTAACTTTTGATATTTTTATAATTAAAAAAATTATAAAAATTACAAAAATAATAAAATTTACAAAAATATCATATTTGGTCTCTGAATCATTTAGGAATCAACCAAATATTTTTCTTAAATCTCAAAGCAAAGATATTGAATTTTAAAGGCTTAAGGCATTTTTAATAATAAAAAATGATTTTTTTTCAACCTTTTCACTAAATTAATTCTAAAAATTCGAAGAAAAATCAGAAAAATATAAATTTTGTTTCTCTGAGTTCCTTGAGGTTAGAGGGATTTAAGAAAAATATAAAACTTAATTTTAAAATTTAATTTTATTTTATAATTAATTAATACCTCAAAATTTAAAATAATTATAATAAATGAAATAAAATTCAAAAAATCACCAAAATTGGTCAAAGTGATCCTCTGGTCAATAGGAACCTCCCATAATTTTGCTAAGGATAGAAACTTCTTTTTGATCACATTATGAAATTTTCATTGAAAACTCCCTATTTTCATTAAAAAAATAATTATATAAATTAAATTAATAATTGAAAAATCACATTTTGTCCTCTAATGTCTTAATTGACATATGGGTGAGGTGACATAAAAATTTTAAGTTCATTTGAGCTTGATTTGATGAATTATGAGATGGATATGCTTAAGGGAGCATTAAGGTAATTAAAAGGTTTTAACCTTAATTAAAATTTTAGGCTTAACTAAGGGAGGGGTAAAATATTTGATCTTTTTCTTATTGGATGTCTCGAACACAGGGTATTTAAATTGTGGAAACTCATTAAAATCATCTTGAGCATTAAAGAAGGAACTTTATTTAATTAAATCACCTAAACCTTGGAAGATTAATTAAGGCTTGAATTATTAAAGATTGGGGATGTGATATAAGCAGATTCTAATTCTTTAAATTGAATCCCTAATCAATGATTTAATCAAATGTCATTAAGTTCTTATTAATTAATTAAACTATAAAATGATAATTGAAACTAATGAAGGGTAAATAATCTAAAAAATTAAATTAAAACTTAAAACATTTAAAACAAATTTAAATTAAAAAAAAATCAAATTAAAACAAACTTTGAATATTAAGACTAATATGAAACTATTAAACTTAAATTAAAACAAATTTAAAACATCGAAGATTAACCTGGAACAACTCATGATTAAAATATCATAAATTGAAAATTTAAAAAGCTTTAAAATATTTAAAATTAATCTAAAAAGTTAAGATCATTTGAAAAAGTAAAATTTAACTGAACTAAACAACTTGAACCTTTTTTTTTAACTTAAAATAATGTAAAATATTCGAAAAAGATTGATCAAAACCTTATAAGTAAATTGAATCACTTTAAACCATTAATTCAAACTTCAATTAAGAATGGTTAAATCCTTTAATGAACTATTTTGCCTTTAAAGGATTTCATTATCATAACTCTCAAATGAAACATCAAATGAAACTGTCACCTTACTCATAGGATAATCAAACATCCTAATTCACTGAGCAAGAGTAACTTGGGTGATTGATTCATCACCGCAGTGAAACTAACTGAACTTAAAGTAATCCCTAAAATGTTTAAGAAGATGTTCAGAATTAAGTTCCGAGCACTTCTCTAACTTGATGGGATGTTCTAAAAGAACAGTGAGATTTCATTGTTCTTTGGTGAAGAAAATCATCCATAATAAAACACACCAGAACCTAAACGTCATAGGAAATGACTAACAATAGGATTAGGATTTTGGTAGATAACCAGAACCTTCCCTTAGCTTTACCTAGGTATTTGCTCTGACATGTGTTTTAAGTACAGGTGAAGATGACAGGAATGCCCACCAGGTACGCTTTTAAGTTTATTACGATTTACATTTAGCAATTTATTAAATGTCTTACTTTCCTGTACTTATAAATGCATGAAAATGATCGAACCCAGCATGTTTAAACAACTCAAAATTTAATCACCAACAAAAATAAAACTGCAATTACAACTAAAATTAAAACGTCTCGTTGGATGATCGGGAATCCCTCGGATGATGTAACCCACGTGTTGCTAACGAGATTTCCCACGGTCTAAATGAAAGTGTGGAACTCATTCAGTTGAGTTTAGTAAATTCATTTGGACTAAGTGAATCTGATGAAAATAGCGGTGTCGGGATGACGGAACCGTGGGATCTTAATCGGTTCTGCTTAATCAACTTTAAGATTTGTTTTAATTAAAATACTAAGCCATCTCAATTTTCAACCTTTCTAAACCAAAACACTTCTCTCATCTCTTGATTGCACTTTCTAAAACTAAACCTCTGCAACAATAAGAAGCTTGGAGTACAGTGGGCAGCACGACCATCTTCATCAGCAAAACTTGGGTCTACTTCAGCAAAACCTTTTTTAGAATTAAACAACGAACCATAGGATTTTGAGGTAGTTTGCCTAGTGCAACCTAAATCCTCAACTTTTTGTTAGGCATGTGCATAATCATGTTATGCAAATTAAGCTTTAACCGGTCTTAGGACTCCGAGGTAGTCGTTTGGTACGACATAAACTCTCACATCTTCGAGGCCATTTGTATGATTATGTCATACTAATATAAGTCCTAATTAAATAAAATTGGTAGGATTAAAGTATTAAATATTTCTCTCTAAATTTAAATCAAATAATAGGATAGTTGGGAAGTCACCGAAGTTCACTTCGGGTCCGTGACATCCCCTACTTCTCTTCCTGTGGACTCTTAAAATAATTGTTCCAAATTTGAGCTATTCCCTATTGAAATTTCAAAAATCCAATTTTTTTGAAACCTTAAACTTTGAAATTCTTGAGAGAAAAACCACTGATCATTATCGAGAGTTTTCTTAAATGATTCCCGTCATTTAAGATGTAATTAACTATAGGGGCTTTCCCTTATAGGGAACTTTAAGAACCCGTGTAATATAAACCTCGCTTAATCCCTTTATAATAAGCGGGGAACTTGTCGGCTTATAAAATTGGTTCGCGGACTAAACGGATGTCACAAATCTTCTAGTTTATTTAATCGAGCCCCATCATCAAGCAGTGTGTCTATTCTTCGAGATAGATACAAGGTTTGTGATGCGGTGCTCGTTTATATAAATTATTTGGGATGTGAGATCGGTTTGATTTCATATCTTAAAAATTTTTAAACCAAACATAAAATTATTTTCAAAATCAAATGCTACTTTTCAAATTATATATATATATATATATATATATATATATATATATATATAAATATAAATTAAATTTAGAATTTAAAATTCGCCGACAACTTCTTTAGGCGACCCCTTTTCAAAATACAACACACAACCTAAAAAATATGCCAACAATATGATCAAAGAAATCAGAGATATTGTTAATTGAATTCATTAAATTTTGTACCTCTTTCTCCAGTTTCTTTATTTTGTGTAAGATCTTCGGTATCTTGTCCACTACTAGAGGTCCAATTGTAATAGAGTTTTGTGATGCTTGATCCATAATAGCACCCATATCATTCTCCTCTTCATTAGCTAGGAACATTATGGTTGGGTCTAAAGGTTTCCAAGGTAGAAGTACCTTTTCCTAAATCTCATATGATACTTGGAACAAACTGCATAATGAGAAAATTGTTGAAGGATGTCTAAGCCCCTGAGATGATCCTTGAACGATCAAGCCCATAATAGACTTCACAATAATTGATCCAATATCAATTGGCCATCCCATTTGAATGCAGTAATTCAATATAACACTCTCTTTGGTAACTTTACCGATCTTCATCGTTGGTAATAACTTTGTAGATATGAAAAAGTGCCAATGTTTTGAAATGGGATTTAAAAGTGTAGCAGAAAAACTAACATACCCATTTTCTCTAACTTCCCACTCTTCAATTTCATCCGTTAAATATTGGTAGATTTCATTCATCAGATTTCTCGTCGGGACGAAATTGGAATAATGGCAGACATGAACATTCTCGACAATATACAATTCATTAATTATTCCATAATTGAAAGTTATCCACCTACCTCGCACATAAACGCTTCCTTGGTTGATTCCATGCAAATTGGCATAAAACTCCTTCACTATAGGAACGACTACTGCGGCAGTAGTGTAGCAAAATACTTCCCATCTTCGCCGCACAATCATTTCTTCAATTGCTGTCAAAGGATTGTTTAATCCTCAACTCACAAAACCTCTTTCTTTTATTAGCCTCCTCTTTGACAACACCTTTTTGAAGAGTCGTTGTGCCTCGAAACTGATGAACTTTCTTCGGTTGAACACTCAAAATCTAGGGTAATCTATTGAATTGGAAGCCATTAGAGAAGAATTCAAGGGAGTTTCCATTCGTTTTTGAGAAATGGAGAGTTTAGGAACCGTCCGTAGAAGTTTATAGGGAAAAAGTCGCCTAAAACCTCCAAAAGCTTCCATTTCAAACTCAGAAAACTATCCACTCGCCGATCGTGCTGTTAGTGGCCTCGATGGCGCCGTCGGCGAGCTTTGTGCAATTAAATGTCAGGGCACTCGTGAAAAACCCGCCGTCGGCGGCGTCGAGTGCGCCGTTGGCGCCCCAGGCAAAATTTTTCACAAAAATGCCATGGTCAAATACGTTCCAAATTTTCTCTATGGACCCAAATTTCATGATGATCAAAGGGTAAATACGAGTAGTAGAATTCAATACTACCACAAACAAATGATAAATTCAAACAAACACACAACAAATAAAGATAACTATGGGTTGCCTCCCATAAAGCGCTTGGTTTAACGTGGCCAGCCCGACCTATTCAGGTGTTATTCAGGTTGACTGAGCATTAAATCCTCTTTAAAGTTTGGTCTTTTACCCTCAAAATATGGTTTTAATCTATGTTCATTTACTTTAAATCTATTCCCAGTCTTCGGATCTTCAATTTCAACAGCTCCATAAGTATAAACTTGAATCACAGTAAAGGGTCCTAACCAACTAGACTTCAATTTCGCAGGAAATAACTTCAGCCTTGTATTGTAAAGCAAAACTTCTTGTCCTAGTTCAAAGTTCTTCTGGTCAATCTTCCGATTATGCCATAAATTCAGTTTTTCCTTATAAATTCTGTCGTTGTCATAAGATTGATTTCTTAGTTCTTCTAATTCATTTAATTGTAACAATCTCTTCTCACCGGCATTTTTCAAATTATAATTGAATTCTTTAATCGCCTAATATGCTTTATGCTCCAATTATACTGGTAAGTAGCAAGTCTTTCCAAAAACGAGTCTGTAAGGAGTCATACTAATAGGAATTTTATAAGAAGTCCTGTATGCCCATAATGCAGTGTCCAGTCTCGTAGATCAATCTAATCTACTAGGATTTACAGTCTTTTCTAAAATTTGTTTAATCTCTCAATTAGAAACTTTAGCTAATCCATTGGTCTGAGGATGATAAGCAGTAGAGAATCTATGAACAATATTAAATTTTTCTGCCAATCTCTGAATATATTTATTCCTAAAATGGGATCCTCCGTCAGTATAATCACTCTCGACATACCGTATCTCGTGAAAATGTTTTTCATTAAGAATCTTGAAACACTTTTAGCGCACAACGAGGTAAAGCTTGTGCTTCAATACACTTTGATACATAATCAACCATAATCAAAATATATAAGTTCCCAAATGAAGTAATAAATGGTCCCATGAAATCTAATCCCCAAACATAAAAAATCTCAACTTCTAACATGAAATTCAGAGGCATTTTATTTCTTCTAGATATATTACCTACTCGTTGGCATCTATCAAAAGTTTTGATATATCTATAAACATATCTAAAGAGAGTAGGCCAATAAAATTTAGCTTGCAAAATTTTGTGTGCAGTTTTGTCAATCCCAAAATATCCTTCAAATTCAGAATCATAACATTTTTGAATAATTAGTTCAGTTTCTTCATAAGGCACACATTTCATAATAATGAGATTGTTACATTGCTTATATAAATATGGTTCATCCCAAAAATATGGTTTTGCATCATGAATGATTTTTTTCTGTTGCTGCAGTGTTAACATAGGTGGCAAAATATCACTTACTATATAGTTAACTATATCAGCATACGAAGGTGTTTTTCACTCATTAAAACTATAAATTTGTTCATTAGGGAAACTGTCTGTAATTTCATTGTCGGTGTCAGATAATTCATGATATTCTAGTTTCGACAAATGATCAGCAATTTGATTATCAGTTCCCTTTCTATCAATTACCACAAAATAAAATTCTTGCATAAAAAATATCTATCTAATTAATCTTGGTTTGGTATCCTTATTTTGCATCAGATATTTAATAGCAGAGTGATCAGTATGCACAATACAATTAGTCCCAATTAAATAAGATCTGAATTTATCAAAAGCATATACAATAGCTTGTAACTCTTTTTTAGTAATCGTGCAGTTAATTTGAACATCATTAAGAGTTCTACTAGCATAATAAATAACTTTAAAAATTTTATCATATCTTTGACCAAGAACAGCTCCAATAGCATAATCACTAGCATCGCACATTAATTCGAATGGCTTCTCCCAGTCAGGTGAAACTATTATAGGTGTTATGATTAGTTTTTCCTTTAATAACTCAAAGGCATTTAAGCAGTCTTCAGTAAACTCAAATTTCTTGTCCTTTTCTAAAAGTTGGCATAAAGGTTTGGTAATTTTTGAAAAATCTTTAATATAACACCTGTAAAAACCAGCATGTCCAAGAAAACTTCTTACCCCTCTTACTGTAGTAGGAGGTGGTAATTTAGCTATAACTTGAATTTTTGCAGGATCTACTTCCATGCCATTTTCTGAAATTATATGCCCTAATACAATTACTCCTGCAACCATAAATTGACATTTCTCCCAATTTAGAACTAAATTAGTTCTTTCGCATAACTCCAAAACATTTTTAAAATGATTTAAGCATGCATCAAATGATGTTCCAAATACAAAGAAATCATCCATAAATACTTCTATTCCATCATCAATTAACTTACTAAATATAGACATCACACATCTTTGGAATGTCGCAGGTGCATTATATAATCCAAAAGGCATTCTTCGAAAAGCGAAAGTTCCATATGGACTAATAAATGTTGCTTTCACTTGATCCTCAAGAGCAATGGGAATTTGATGGTAACCAGTATATCCATCCAAAAAGCAGAAGTACTTGTGTCCAGTAAGTATATCCAATATTTGGTCTAGAAAAGAAAGAGGAAAGTAATCTTTTAGGGTGGTAGCATTTAATTTTTTATAATCAATACAAATACGCCATCCAGTAACTTGTCTGATAGGTATTAATTCAGTATTCTCATTTGCTTCAATAATTACTCCTCATTTCTTAGGAACACAATGAATTGAACTTACTCAAGTACTATCCGAAATAGGATATATAATCCTCGCATCTAACCATTTTAAAATCTCTTTTTTAACTACTTCTTTCCTAATAGGGTTCCATCTCCTTTGTTGATCAATTCTTGGTTTATGTTCATCATTAAATAAAATTCTATGCATATAAATCGAAGGACTAATTCCCTTTATATCAGCCAGAGTCCATTCAAAAGCTCTTTCGTACTTTTTAATGTATCCATCAATTTTTGTTCTTGAATTTCGTTCAAGTCCGAGGATACAATTATAGGTAATGTTGAAAATTCTCCTAAAAATACATACTTCAAATGATTTGGAAGATTTTTTAATTCAACTTCAGGGGGTTTTACAATAGATGGAATTAAAATTTCATTCTCTAGTGCTGTTGAATCAAGCGTTTCAAATTGTTCCTGAATATAATCAACTTCTTTGCTATTAATTTCATCATATTTATCATTTTCCATATCTTCATTTTCTTCATGTTTTTCTTTAAAATATTCTTTTCTTAAATAATCGCATATATCCATTCTAAAACATTTATCATCTTTTTCTATTGAAGGATATTTCATTGACTTTGAGATGTTAAAGGTCACTTCCTGATCATTTACTCTCATAGTCAACTCTCTGTTGACCTCATTTTTGATGAGGTCTTTTGCTTCTCTCTTTAGTACTTAGGATCTAGCCTTAGGCTTTTCCTTTGACTAATCTTAGAGGACTAGAAATGGAACCCACCACTTAGAAATTCAAAACACTTCTTGACTCCCTGCAAACCCCACAAGCTTGATTGTAGACCCCTAATCACCTAGAGGGTTGAAATCAAATGTGGAGGTTTAAAGGATGAGTTCCCTATAGGACTTTTTGGCCTTAGGAATACCCCCGGATGGCCCGGTCCAGTGAGGGTCGACTTGCACATACACTACACTCTCACACACATTCCAAGTCCTAAAACCACACTCTCACCCAACTCGACTTCCCGACTCATGTAGGTAATTCATATGGATGGTCCTTAACCCCTAAGCCCCTGGCTAAGAGGGTTAGGAACAACATAGTGAATGCCTTAAATGAGTCCTCTCATGGCTCATATGGGCTTAATATGGCTTCATGGATCAACCAAAATGATTCCATTTCACTCACACTTGATCAATCTTCTTTTTTCAAAATTTCAGTTTCTGACCCCCAGGACCCCGGACCCACCAAACCTACCAAATACCCTTGAAATGACCCAAAATTTGCAAAATTACCTAAATTACCCAAGATTCCTCAAAATTAATCCTAAACACTTCCAACCACTCAAATTTACCATCTTTGGCCAAAAATACCAAAATTTCCAAAAATATCCCTAAACCCCCCAAAATTACCAAAATACCCTTTTACCCCAAAAATCCAAAAATTCTAAAAATTCCCAGAAAATTCCAGAAAATCCCAAATATTCTTAATTTCATTTTGTTCAACTACACTATGGGCCAATTTTGCCAATTTACATCACTTTTACCAAAACCCTCAATTTGACCCATTTTTTTAACCAAAGTGAACCCAATGTCAAACCAAACCACCCAAATTGACCTCAATTTTGGTCCAACCTTAGCCCAAGTTAGCCCAATTTGGCCCACCTTGGCCCTTTTACCAAAAAAAGCCCAAATTCAACCCAATTCTACTCCAAATCACACCAAATTGATTCCAAACCATTCATGAAACATCCCTAAACTAAACCCAACATTTATTTGGCATGGTATTTTACAAAATTCTTCATCCAAAAGTCCATTTTGAAATATAAAGGCCCACCCATTTAAGCCTTTTAAAAAGCCCACTTCCACCAAACCCAAAAGCCCAAAAATTCATCCAAAGCCCACAAGACAATTCCTTCTCATCATTCACTTGATAAAATCATTCCCTAAAGTTTGAAACCTATGATTAAATCATTCCAAATTAGGCTTTATCCAAATTCCCATCAAAATGCCAAAATTCCTAAAATCCATTCCAATGAAATTGACTAAGCCATCCCCAAGCCCAAATGAAGCCATGAAGCCATCCTTAAGCCCCATGTAAAGCCATGAGAAGTTTGACATGTGACCATCCCATAAAAGACAAGAGGAGGAGCCTCTTTAAGGATTCTATTAAAGGTGATTAAACCTTTTCATGCTTCCCCTAAACTATGTTTAAACATAAACATGCTTGGATAGTGACTTCTCCCAACTAATCTAGCCGACTCACACGACCTCCCTCAGCCAAATCGGAGCTTGGAAAGGTGCACCCAACCCAAACCCATAGGATGACCAAATTGAGTCCAAAAGACCCTTCCCCATTCCATTTTGAATGAAGCTTTCTACACATGGCCAATCTCCATTTCTTTCACCATTGCCAACCCCCGACCCTCCCGATGAAAACGATGACTTGACCACGGTCGGCCGACCCACCACAACCGTCGGAAACCACCAGGCCGAGAGCACCCATGTGAGCCAATTTTTGAATTTCTCCTTGCTGAGTTGTCCCAGCCCAATTGAACACCATGGCTATTCTTCCCTTGCCCTGAGCAGTTGATCCAAGCCATCAAACCCCCCTGGTGAGCCCTCCAGCCACCTCTATTTAAGCACCACCTCCTCTCGACCAAAAAAGGTGTTGAACCAAACCTTACTAAAACTCTGCCAAAATCACTCCAGATCCCTCTCCAGACATAGAAAACTTGATCCCCACTGAAATCCAGCCCTAAAGCCCTCTCTGTGAGTCCAATTTTGGAGTTGAAATTCAAGCCCAAAACTAGGACACTTCACCACAGTGAGCCAATCTTCAAATTAATTGACTCTACACCTTCACCAGACCAAGAGGAGAAGTTCCCCAGCAAAAGCCCCCTCACCAGGCCAGTCATTGCTTCCAGCCTCCAAGCTTTGTGATCGGCCTTGGTCACTTTTGTACCTAGGCATTTCCCGCAGCAAGAGACTTCATCTGGAGCTTGCTTGGACTCAATCGAAGGTGACACAACCCTCAGATCGAAGCTTCACTTCTCTGAGCAAAGGTATGAACTCACTCTTCCTCCCGAGCTCTTGGAGATTCTCCATTTAGTTTGAGTTGATTTCAATGCACCTTAACCATATAGATGTGTTCGTCTCTTCAAGACGAATCGATAGAGTATAAGAACGTAAAAATCCATGGAGAATTGAGTGAGATCTTAAGGTTTTAGTGTGGACGGTCACGGGTGCACACCAGTCAGAGACGATGACCAGGAGCCATTGGATCGCGCGTGTATCGAGCGGACGGTCGAGATCAAGCCGGACAGCGCAATGGTACGTGAATGGCGGGCCCCCATAGTGCTGACTCAGATGGCGGCACCGAATCACGGAGTGACGCGTGGGCTTTCGATCCGGATGAGGATGACGCGGCGCCGAGTCGGATAAATAGAAAATCAGGATTTTTTTGGATTTATTTAAATACCAGAACTTCAAAAATTCATATCTTTGCATAGAAAAATCACAAAAAAAAAATAAAAATACCCTCTTGCTCAATGAACAGAGGAGAATAATGTGGAAAAGAAATTAAGTTGATTGAATGAGTATTTTATTTTTAATAATTTATTTTCTGTTTCCAATGTTTTGATTCTCCATTTGCATAGACAATTCACCATAGCATGAGACCATAGGGCTTTTGAAGCCTCTGATCTTGGGAACATTCCTTGAATTTTTTAAGGTCAGAGGCCATCTCTGTGAAAAGTTATTGATTTTTCAAGTTCATATCACTGTTTTAGGTATTCTAATTCCAATAATTAGAATGTTGTAAAATAAATTCTAGAAAAATTTGGTGGTGTTTCTTAGGACCAGGGAACCCTAAGAAAAATATATTTTGAGTTAATTCATTCATAATAACATTTATTGGCCTAAACTCCCAAAATTGAATTTGAATTAATTAGGGTTAACCACACACCAAATTGACTTGAAAACAATTCTCCATTGCTCTTTAGGGTCAGAGGAACCTTACGTAAAATTTTGAAATCAAATGGACTTGATTAACCCCACCAAATGGATTGATTAAGCCTCATAAGCAAAATGGAACTTTAAAAATTCATAACTCCAAAAATACTTTTAAAAAATTCACAAAAATGGTTTTGGAGCTTCTCTGATATCAAAGCAGTTCAGGAAAATTAAAATTGGAATTTTCTAAAAAAGTTGATTTTTCACAATATTTTAATATTTTAATAATAAAAAAATAATAAAAAAATAATAAAAATCACAAAAATATTAAAAATCATAAAAATGTCACATTTTAACTCCTAATTACTTAGGAACAAACCAAATATTTTTCCTAAGTCCCTAGGATAAGATATTGAATTTTAAAGGCTTAATGTAGTTTTTAATATTAAAAAAATGAATTTTCAACCTTTTTCTCTAAAATAATTCTAATAAATCAAAAAAAAATCAAAAAATTATAAAATTTGTTTCTCTGGACTCCTTGAGGTCATAGAGATTTAAGAAAAATATAAAATCTATTTTTCAATTTTTATTTTATTTTAAAATTAATTAATACTCTAAAACTCAAAATAATTTTAATAAATAAAATATAATTCAAAAAATCTCCAAAATTGGTCCAAGTGGTTCTCTGGTCATTAGAAATATTCCATAATTTTTTTAAAGACAAAAACTTTACCTTGGTCATGTTGTTGAATTTTCTTTGAAAACCCCTATTTTCTACTAAAAATAATTATATAAATAAATTAAAGTCAGAAAAATCACATTTTCTCCTCTAATGTCTTAATTGACATGTGAGTAAGGTGACATAAAAATTTCAAATTCATTTGAGCTCAATTTAGTGAGTTATGAAATAAATAAGCCCAAAAGGGCATAAAGGTAATTAAAGAATTTTAACCCTTAATTAAAACTTTAGGTTTAATCAAAATGGAGGGTAAAATATTTGATTTTAATTTTCTCTTGGATGATTGAAACTTAGGGAAATTAAAAGGGTAGAAACCCATTAAACACTTTGAAAATATCAAAATGAAACTCTAATTAATTAAATAATTTAAATTTTGGAAAGAATATATTTAAAATTTGGATTATTAAAATAGGGATATTATTAAGAGGATATTTATTCTTTAATTTAAAAATCTCTAAATAAATCACTTCAATAATATTTAGTTCTTAATTAAAAATTAAAATAATAATCCAAACTAAATAAATTAAAAATTAAAAGAAGATAACCCTTAAATGAATTAAAGCTTAAAATGTTAAATGGTCCAATAATTAAAATCAAATTTAAAATCTTGGAGTTAAATTAAATAAAATTAAATTAAGTCAAGTCAAAGTTTAAATTAAATTAAATTAACACCTTAACAATTAAATTAAATTAAATTTAAAATATTGAAACAAAAATTAAATTAAATTAAAATTGAATTAAAATTAAAATTAAATTAAAATTAAATTAAAATTAAATAAAATAAAATTAAATTAAATTAAATCAAATTAAATTAAATTAAATTAAATTAACATCACTTAAGAACAAACCTAAATGAAATCATTAAGAGTTAAATCAAAACATATGAAAGATTTCAACACCTTTTTCAATATAAGTAAATCTAAAACATAAAAAGTTAATCCGAAATATAATATCACTTAAAGTGTAAAGATTTAAATTAAATCTAAAATAACTCGAACCCTATTCCAAACTTAATAATCATTAATTAATTTTTATAATTAAATCAAATCAAATTAAATCATTAAAATATTTTTTACTTTGCCCTTAAAAGGCTTTTATTGTTATAACTCTTAAATGAAGCATCAAGTGAAGTGTCACTTCACACATAAGATATTCAAATGTCTTAAGTTCACCGAGCAAGAGACAAAACAAAATTAAAATCCTTTGATGATTAATTCACCAATACAATAAAATTCATTTGAACTCAAAATAATCCTAGAAGTATTGAAAAAATGTTTAAGATTCGTCTTAAAGACTTCCTCGATACGATGGGGTGTTTTAGAAGAATAATTGAACTTAATTGTTCTTTGGTGAAGAAAATCATCCTTAAACCAAACTAACAACCTAGACGTCATAGGAAATGACTAACAATAGGATTAGGATTCTGGTAGATAACCAAAACCCTTTCCCTTAGCTTTACCTAGGTATTTCTTGCAAAAATATGTTTAAATGCTCTAACATGTGTTTTAAGTGTAGCTTGGGATGACGGGAAGACCCTCCAGGTACGCTTTTACTTTGTTGCAATTTACCTACATGTGCTGCATTTTAATTTTCTTGCATGGTAAAACAACTGTTGCATGAAAACCAAAACCTATAGGATAGCCACAAAACTGAAACCAAAACTAAATTAAAAGTCATCACAAGATAAAATTCACCGCCACAACATTCCAAAATATAAAACAACTCAAAATTTAATCACAAACAAAACAACAAAACTGCAATTATAACTAAATTAAAATATCTCATTGGACGATCGGGAATACCTCGGATGATGTAACCTACGTGTTGCTAACGGGATTTCCCACGGTCTAAATGAAAGTGTGGAACTCATTCAGTTAAGTTTAGCAAATTCATCTGGACTAAGTGAATCCGATAAAAATAACGATGCAGGAATGATGGAACCGTGGGATCTTAGCCGGTGTTGTTATAATAAACTTTAAGATTTGTTTTTATTAAAACATTAAAAACACTTGGATTTTAAGATTTTCTCTAAGCCAAGACACTTTTCTCATCCCCTGATTTTCACCTTCTAAAACTATACCTCTACAACAATAAGGAGCTTGGAGCATGGTGGGCAGCACGGCCATCGTCATCAGTAAAACTTGAATCTACTTCAGCAAAACCTTTCCTAGTTTTAAACAACAAAGCCATAGGATTTCGATGTAGTTTACTTAGTGCAACATAAATTCTCAACTTTTCGTTAGGCATTTGTATAATAATGTTATGCAAATTAAGCCTTAACCGGTCTTAAGACTCTGAGGTAGTCGTTTGATACGACATAAACCTCACATCTTCGAGGCTATTTGTGTGATTATGTATACAAACATAAGTCCTAATTAATTAAAATTGGCAGGATTGCAACATTAAATAATTTTCTTAAACTTGAAGCCAAATAATAGGATAGTTTGGGAAGTTGCCAAAATTCTTCTTGGATCCTCAACTTCTTCTACTTCTCTTCCCTTGAATTCCCAAAATAAATTGTCATAAATTTGATCCATTCCCTATTGAAATTCCAAAATTCAATCCTTTGAAAACCTTAAACTTTGAAATTCTTGAGAGCAAAACCACTAATCATTATCGAGAGTTTTCTTAAATGATTCCTGTCATTTAAGATGTAATTAACTATAGGGGCTTGCCCTTATAGGGAACTTTAAGAACCCGAGTAATATAAACCCTGCTTAATTCCTTTATATTAAGCAGGGGAACTTATCGACTTATAAAATTGGTTCGCAGACCAAACGGATGTCACAAATCTTTTAGTTTATTTAATCGAGCCCCATCATCAAGCAGTGTGTCTATTCCTTGGGATAAATACACGGTTTGTGGTGCGGTGCTCGTTTATATAAACTATTCGGGATGTGAGATCTGTTTGATTTCATATCTTAAAACTTTTAAATTTAAAGTTATTTTCAAAATCAAATGGTACTTTCTAAATTATATATATATGTTTAAATTAAATTTAAAATTTAAAATTCGCCGACGACTTCTGTAGGCGACCCCCTTTTCAAAATAAAACACATAACCCAAAAATAAGCCGTACACTCTCTTTTTTGAACATCTATCATGGCTCTTCCTGTAGCTATGAATGGTCTTCCTAAAATGATAGGTATTTCCTGATCTTCTTTCATATCTAAAATGATAAAGTCTATAGGAAAGATAAATTTATCAACCTTAACGAGAACATCTTCTACTACTCCTTTAGGATGTTTAAAAGATCGATAAGCTAACTGTAGAGTTACAGAAATTGGTGCAATGTCTATTATTCCTAACCTTTTAAAAGTTGATAGAGGCATCAGATTCATGCTAGCTCCTAAATCACATAATGCCCGTCCGTAAAATTTTTCACCAATAGCACACGGGATAGTAAAACTTCCAGGATCTTTAAGTTTTTCAGGAAGCTTTTTCTGAATTATAGCACTACACTCTTAACTGAGTGCAACAGTCTCATGATCTAGTAACTTTCTCTTTTTGTTGAGTATATCCTTCATAAATTTAACATAATCATCCATTTGTTCCAAAGCTTCAACAAAAGGGATATTTATTGATAATTTTTTTAAAATGTCTAAGAATTTAACAAATCTTTTTCCCTTATCTTGTTGTTTTAGTCTTTGAGGAAATGGTGGTGGTGGTCTTTCAACAGTAATTTTCATAGGTTTAAGAGGAAAATCAGGATATAAATTCTCATTTTCTCCTTCAGTTTCCACTTTTTCCTTTTCAACTACAGTTTCTTTTTGGACTTTTGTTTCCAACTCTTTTCCACTTCTTAATTGAATAACCTTAATCTGTTCTTTTCCTTGATCTTTAGGATTTACTTCAACATTTCTAAGTAAAGTTCCAACAGGTCTATTGCTCAGTGCAGTAGCAATATGCCCCAATTGGTTTTCTATGTTTTTAATAGTAGCTCCTTGACTTTGTAATTGATTTCCCATATTCAATACTAGTTCTTCCATAGATAACTTCTTCTCCTTGAATTGTGAGTTATTATAAAAACCTGGTGAATTAGAGGTCTATAATTGGAATTACCCTGATTGTTTATATTTCCTAATGGGTTTACCGGATTGTTCCCCCATTGAGAATTAACAGGATTAGGATTACCTTGGTTATTCCAATTAAAGTTTGGATGATTCTTCCAACCTGGTTTTATATAGTTTGAATAAGGGTTATTTTGTCTATTATTAATCAAATTTATAGTCTCATATGAAGATTGAGCATCTACAATTTGTCCCAATGAATTTTCTTCTAACGCTTGAGGTGTTTGAGAACGATTCATTCCGTATTTATCTATTTTCTTTGAAAGAGCAGCAATTTGAGAAACTATCATATTTAAAGCATCTGAATCATGAATACTGGCTGCTCTATTAGGATTTACCCTTTCAGCGGGCCATTGAAAATTATTGGTAGTCATTTCTTAGAATAAAGCATAAGCTTCTTCAAAAGGTTTAGACATTAGCGATTCACCAGCAGCAGCGTCAATGATGGATCTAAGAGATCCTACTAATCCATTATAAAAAATTTGAATAATTAACCAATTTGGTAAAGCATGATGTGGGCATCTTCTAAGAAGTTTTTTAAATCTTTCCCAAGATTCATATATCGATTCTCCCTCATACTAACTGAAAGATGTTATATCGTTTCTAAGCTTAGTAGTCTTAGATGGTGGACAATATTTTGATAAGAATTTTTGTGAAAGTTCCCCCCAAGTTCTAATAGATCCAGGTGCTAACGAATTTAACCAAGCCTTAGCTTTGTCCCTTAGTGAAAAAAGAAAAAGTCTAAGTCTGACAACATCATCAGACACTCTGTCATATTTAAAAGTAGCACAAAGTTCTAAAAAACTCGCAAGATGTAAATAAGGATCTTTGTTAGAAGTTCCACCAAATTGATTGTTTTATACCATTTGAGTAATTGTAGGTTTAAGCTCAAATGAATTAGCAGCTACATCTGGATTTTGGATAGTGAAGTGAATTTCATCAAATGTAGGGTTAGTTTAATCTCTTAGTGGTTTAGATTGATGTTCATTTTCTATTCCTTGGTTGTTGTTTTCCATTGTTTTAAGATTATCAGGATTTCTAAGTTCTTTTCTCAGTTTTCTAATTCTCCTAACAGTGCATTCTAACTCCGAATTGTAGGGTATAAGATTTTCAGATCCAAATTTACGCATACAATTGAAATCAAAACACAGAAAAAACAGTTTACTAAATATAAAAATAAGTTGCAAATTCTTTATTAAAAAGCTGTCGGCATATTTTTAGGTTATGTGTTTTATTTTGGAAAAAGGGGTCGCCTACAGAAGTTGTCGGCGAATTTTTGGTTTTTAAATTTAATTTAAATATATATAGTTTAAAAGATAACATTTGATTTTGAAAGTAATTTTAGGTTTAAAAGTTTTAAGATATGAAATCAAACCGATCTAACATCCCAAATAGTTTATATAAACGAGCACCGCACCACAAACCGTGTATCTATCCCGAAGAATAGACACACTCGCTCGATGATGGGGCTCGATTAAATAAACTAGGAGATTTGTGACATCCGTTTGGTCTGCGAACCAATTTTATAAGTCGACAAGTTCCCCTGCTTAATATAAAGGAATTAAGCATGGTTTATATTACCTGGGTTCTTAAAGTTCCCTATAGAGGCAAGCCCCTATAGTTAATTACATCTTAAATGACGGGAATCATTTAAGAAAACTCTCGATAATGATCAGTGGTTTTGCTCTCAAGAATTTCAAAGTTTAAGGTTTCAAAAGATTGAATTTTTGGAAGTTTCAATAGGGAATGACTCAAAACTTGGAACAATTTATTTTTGAGAATCCAAAGGAAGAGAAGTAGGAGAAGCTGAGGATCCAAGAAGAATCTTGGCAACTTCCCAAACTATCCTATTGTTTGGCTTAGATTTGAGAAAAATCCTAATATTATCTGATATTTCAATCTTGCCAATTTTAGTTAATTAGGACTTATATTCGTATGACATAATCATACAATCAGCCTAGAAGAGGTGAGGGTTTTATGTCGTATCGAACGACTACCTCGGAGTCATAAAACCGGTTAGGGCTTAATTTACATGATCATGCAAATGCCTAACGAAGAGTTGAGGATTTATTTTGCACTAGGCAAACTACCTCGAAGTCCTATGGCTTGGTTGTTTAAACTAAAGAATAGTTTTGCTGATGTCGACACAGGTTTTGCTGTTGACGATGGCCGTGCTGCCCACCATGCTCCAAGCTCCTTGTTGTTGCAGAGGTTTAGTTTTGGAAGTCATAAATCAGGAGATGAGAGAAGTGTTTTGGTTTAGAGAAAATCTTAAAATCCAAGTGTTTTTAATATTTTAATTAAAACAAATCTTAAAGTTGTTTAAACAAACCGATTAAGATCCCACGGTTCCGTCGTCCCGGCACCATTATTTTCATTGAATTCACTTAGTCCAGATGAATATGCTAAACTCAACCGAATGAGTTCCACACTTTCATTTAGACCGTAGGAAATCCCGTTAGCAACACGTGGGTTACATCATCCGAGGTATTCCCGATCATTCAACTAGACGTTTTAATTTAGTTGCAATTGTAGTTTTGTTGTTCTGTTTGTGATTAAATTTTGGGTTATTTTATATTTTGAAATGTTGTGGCGGTAACTTTTATCTTGTAATGACTTTTAATTTAATTTTGGTTTCAGTTCAGGGACTATCCTAAAGGTTTTGGTTTTCATGCAACAGTTGTTTATCATGCAAGAAAAGTAAAGTGCATTTGCAATAAAGTAAATTGCAATAAAATAAAAGTGTACCTGGAGGGTCTTCCCGTCATCCCAAGCTGCACTTAAAACACATGTTAAGGCATTTAAATATTTCAACAAGAACCTAGGTAAAGCTAAGGGGAAGGTTTTAGTTGTTTACCAAAGTCCTAATCCTATAGCTAGTCATCTCCTATGACGTCTAGGTTCTTTGTATTTTGGTTTAAGGACGATTTTCTTCATCAAAGAACAATTAAATTCAATTGTTCTTATAAACATCCTATCATATTGAGGAAGTGCTTAAGACGAGTCTTAAACATCTTTTCAATACCTCTAGGATTGTTTTAAGTCCAAGAGAATTTAATCATACAAGTGAATTAATCATCCGGGAGTTTAAGTTTTGTTCTTTTGCTCAGTGAACTTAGGACATTTGAATATCCTATAAGTGAGGTAACACTTCACTTGATGCTTCATTTAGGAGTTATAATAACAAGAGCTTTAAAAGGGCAAATCAACTTATTAAGTATTTTAATGACTTAAACTTAATGATTTAATTTTAATTTTGATTTAATTATAGAAAATTAGTTTAAGTTTGGAATAGTGTTCAAGTTATTTTAGATTTAATTCTTAGTGATTTCATTTAGGTTTGTTATTAAACGATTTTAATTTAATTTAATTCAATTTAATTTAATCTTGATTTAGTTTAATTTAATTTAATTTAATTTTAATTTAATTTTAATTTAATTTCAATTTAATTTTAATTTGATTTAATTTTAATTTAATTTAGTTTTAATTTAATTTCAATTTAATCTTAATTTGATCTCAAATTATTTTTCTTTTAATTTAATTTAATTTGATTTTTATTTAGTTTCAATTTTAATTTGGTTGAGATTATTCTCTTAATTTTTTAATTGAGACTTAAGTATTATTGAAGTGACTTAATTAGGGATTTTTAAATTAAAGAATAAATATCCTCTCAAATAATATCCCTACTTTAATAATTTCAATTTTCCATTAATCTTCTAAATTTAATTAACTAATTAATTAAGGTTTACTTTAATTATTCTTAAAATGATTGGTGGGTTCCTACCCTTAACCATTTAAGTTTCAATCATCCAAAAATCAGCTTAAATCAAATATTTTACCCTCCCCTTTTTGATTAATCCTAAAATTTTAATTAAAGGTTGAAAATTTTAATTACCATTTTGCCCTTCAAGCTTAATAATTCTATAACTCACTAAATTAAGCTCAAATGAACTTGAAATTTTTATGTGACCTCACTTACATGTCATTTAAGAAATTAGACGAGAAAATGTGATTTTCCTGTATTTAATTTATTTATGTAATTATTTTTAATGGAAAATAGGGGCTTTCAAGGAAAATTCAATAACATGACCAAGGAAATGTTTCTGTCCTTAAAAAAATTATGGGATATTCCTAATGACCAAAGGACCATTTGAACCAATTTTGGTGATTTTTTGAATTATATTTTATTTATTAGAATTATTTTTGAGTTTTGGAGTATTAATTAATTTTAAAATAAAATTAAAGTTGAAAAATGGATTTTATATTTTTATTAAATCTTTCTGACCTCAAGGAGTCTAGAGAAACAAATTTTATATTTTTCTGATTTTTCTTTGATTTATTAGAATTATTTTAGTGAAAAGGTTGGAAAATACATTTTTTTAATATCAAAAATTACATTAAGCCTTTAAAATTCAATGTCTTACCCTAGGGACTTAAGAAAAATATTTGGTTTGTTCCTAAATGATTAGAATTCAAAATGTGACATTTTGGTGATTTTTAATATTTTTATAATTTTTATTATTTTTAATTATTAAAAATATTAAAATATTGATAAAAATCAACTTTTTTAGAAAATTATAATTTTAATTTTCCTAAGTTCCCCTGATATCAGAGACACTCTAAAACTATTTTTATGAATTTTTGAAAAGTATTTTGTGAGTTATGAATTTTTAAAGTTTAATTTTACCCATTTTGCTTAAGAGGCTTAATCAACCCATTTGGTGGGGTTAATCAAGTCCAATTGGTTTCAAATTTTTATGTGGTGTTCTCCTATCCCTAGAGGACAGTGGAGAATTGTTTTTAAGTTAATTTGATGTGTGGTTAACCCTAATTAATTAGAGTTCAATTTTGGGTATTTAGGCCAATTAGGGTTGTTCCAAGTAAATTATCTCAAAATTTATTTTTCCTAGGTCCCTCTGGTCACAAGAAACATCACCAAATTTTCCTAGAATTTATTTCTCAACATGCTAATTATTGGAATTACAATACTCAAAACAGTAACATGAACTTGAAAAATCAATAACTTCTCATAGGGATGACCTCTGACCTTGGAAAATTCAGGGAATGTTCCCAAGTTCAGAGGCTTCAAAAGCCTATGGTCTCATGCCATGATGAATTGCTTATGCAAATGGAGAATTAAAAAAATGCAGAGTGTAAATATATCATTAAAAATAAAATACTTAATGAAATTACTTGATTTCTTTTCCACATTATTCTCCTCTGTTCACTGAGAAAGAGGGTATTTTTATTTTATTTTTAAGATTTTTCTACATAAAGTTATGAATTTTTGAAGTTCTGAGAATTAAATAAATAGAAAAATAGCCTATTTTCCTACGTATCCACGCGGCGCCACGCCATCCTCGGCAACTCCGAAAGGCCACGCGACGTGCTCTGATTCGGCCCCGCCATCCGACTCAGCGCTCCAGGGGCCCGCGGTTCATGTCATGTTGCTCCGTCCGGCGTGATCCTGGCCATCCATCCAATACACGCGCGAATGGACGACATCCGTTCATCGTCCCTGATCGACCTCACCCGAGAGCCGTCCACACTAAAATCCTAAGATCTCACTCGATTCTCAACAGAATTTTGTGTTCTTGTGCTCTATGGATTCGTCTTGAAGAGACGAATACATCTATACGGTGATCATGCATTGAAATTGACTCAAACTAAATGGAGAATCTCCAGAAGCTCGGTAAGAAGAGAGAGCTCATACCTTTGCTCAGAGAAGTGTGGCTTCGATCTGAGAGTTGTGTCACGTTCGATTGGGTCCAAGCAAGCTCCAGATGAAGTCCCTTGGCCTGGTGAATTGTCTAGGTATGATTTCGACCAAGCCCGATCACAACCTTTGGAGTCTGGAACATCTGGGTGGCCTAGAGAGGGGGCTTCCACTAGGGAACTCCTTCTCTTGGTCTTGTGTAGGTGTGGGTGTGTTTAATTTGATTTTGGTGGAGAATTTGGAGATGTCCTGGTTTTGGGTGAAATTTTGGCTGAGAAATTGGGTTCTGTTGGTGGGGATTAGGGCAAATTGTCACCTGGGGATCAATTGCTCTAAGTGTGGGGAGTAGTCCGGAACAATTTTGGCGGAGTCTCCTTAAGGTTTGTTTCAAGCACCTCTCTTGGCCGAGAGGAGGGGGTGTTTAAATAGGAGAGGCTGGAGGGCCTCCTGGGGGGTTTAAGGATTGGGATCGACCATGCTCCGGTGAGGAGAAGAACAGTACCGCAATGGCCATTTGGAGTGAGGCAGCTCAACAAGGTGGAATTCCAAAATTTGGCTCCTCCTAAGGTCTCGGCCATGGTGTTTTCTGGCGATCCAGGTGGCTGGCCGGCAGGCATGGGTCACCCTCAGGTTCAGGTGGGTCAGGGCTGGGGTTTTGTGTAGGCAATTGAGCTTTGCCATGTGTAAAGGGCATGGGGGAGAGGCCATTTTGGCTTGATTTGGTCCAAGCCATGATTTTGTGTTAGGTTCCCCTCCCCATGGCTGATTTGGGGCCGAGGGAGGATCATTTGCATCAGCTAGAAAGGGTGGTGAAGTCCCCATCTAAAGTGATGTGGCTAATCTTGGTTTAGTGTGTAACATGGAAGGGGTTAAAAAGCTTAATAAAGGTTTAAGAAAGGGGGCCCTCCTTTTGCTACTTTGGGTATGGTCACATGTCAAACATCCCATGGCTTCATATGGCTTGTACATGGCTTGTCTTTGGCTCGCATATGGCTTGGCAAGAGCTTGGTCAACTTTCATAAAAAAGATTTTGTGAATTTTGGCATTTTGATGGGAATTGTTATGAGGCTTGAT